>CM029367.1:11615143-11720143 GCA_017165825.1 Hepsetus odoe
GACACATATTTGCACAACCACATTTTCAGTCTGATCAAAAATGTTTGCTATTATAAATATATAGTTATTCATTTATAATTCCCTTGGGATCAATAGTCTGTTCTGTGTGTGTATGTGTGTTTTAAACTAAATATTTTCCTTTTGCTCTTTTTTGTGTTCCTGTCTGTCTGTTTGCACTCATTACCTGTAAATCAAGTTTGCTTGTCTGCAGCAGCTGAGCCCTGCATTCCACTGTTAAAATAACAGAATGCAGTGTGAGAGACGAACATGACTCTCAGACAATTCGGAGGCATTTTCATAACTAATGCAGGGCTTTAGTGTTTTCAGCACTGGTCTGGCCGTTGTGCCCTGTAACTGCTTTTGTCAGTGAACATGAATCTCTCTGGCGTTGATGTGTGTGTGGCCTCTGTGGCCATGGCGCAAATGGTCTGGGCACCGATCCTTCTCCACAACTTTCCCAACTCTCGTCTTTGTGCGAGAACCATTTAGCATTTGCTGCTCTGGCTCCTTGGGTCCTCACCTTGTATTCATTTGTGCACTGCTGAGAGCAAAGCAGAGCAGCAATCTCTTACAAATGCTCCCTTTTGGAATTGCATACCAGTGGCACCTAGCCAATGATAGATATGCATAATATTTCACAGGGAGACCCTGCAAATAGAATACCCTGCTGTGCTAAAGAAAACAATGTGTTTCTGAGCACTGAGATATAATTCATCACTGTGCCGTCAGAGAGGGGTAGGGAGGAGGGGGGCACACTTACCTGTTTTTCACATCAGAGGGAGAAGAAAAATGACAGTGCTTTTGCTTCCAGAAACGCCTCGTTGCTTTCAGCCCTGCTCCTGCTCGGACCCTAATCACACAGCCCAGACTGTTTTCTGGACTGCAACGTGTACCCACACAGGGGCACCATAAAGCTTAATTAATCAGTCAGCACCTCTGATTTAATGCGATCAGATGTGAAAGGCAGTATTTTGTGACATTCGTTTGGTTCTTGTAAAAAACAGCAAAAGTAAGGCAGCTATCATTTGGACAGTGTCAGAGTAATGGATTTTATTAGAGATTCTGTGCATCCTGCGTGCCCGAGTGCTGAAGCCAAGTGTGAGTGCTTGTTTGTCAGAATGCAATGCTTCTTGAAAAATGGTAATTTTTCTCTTCTGCATTCCTTGAGATTTTGACCTTCACATTTCTACTTTTGGCCCAAGAAATATAGATAAGTAATTGAGAAATTCAATTAAGAATTCATGAAGAATTTCTCAGATTCACAGATACACTGAATACACTCACTGCTGAATATATAACACACTTGAATCTCCACTTTCAGTTTTTCACCACTTAATATGTCACTTCCGGCAGACTATCTTTGGCTCTTTGGCCATCTTACAGCTTCTCGGCCCCGCATCTTCTTCATTAGCCCCAGAGTGTCGTTTAAAGGCTCTTGTGAGGAGAATATGATGGTGCTGAGAACCTGGAGAGAGGAGTGTGGGCCTGCCAGCAGTGTTGTTGGCCCTGAGCCCCAGCCACAGACACAGGCCTGATGGATGCTCAGACAGAGCTGGGTCTCCAGGCCTGCTGGGGGACTGACAGGTGGCTGGGGAGGATGCAGGCATTGCATTTAGTATCCCTGGCCCTTGGCTTGATGATGTGCTTCTGGCTATTGCATGCTTTTGGCCTTCTCTCTCGTCATAAGGCTCATCCCTAGAAGGAAGCTATTCATTATCTGCACAGTGACAGGACCTCAGTTCACACCAGCTCAGTCTGAGACCTACATTATACAAAGCATGGCTTGCGCTGCTTCAACCTAACGATGAAAACGAACAATGAAAGATACCAAAGCCATCACTAATGATAACAAATCTATTATAATATTGAATGATGGCCTCATTAAAAGGTTTAAATTTAAGTCTTAACTTATGTGTTAATGACATGTTAATGATTCCCAGTTATTACCAGGATAATGACATCTGCAGAGAAAATATTACTGAGTTAAGTCAAACTTCCAATATCATCCTCCACCTCCTGCATTATGATTCTATGGATAAGTGTGATGAAAGATCCCTGCACCAAGGGATCAAGCACTAGAATGTCAAGGGACAATTTAGTGTTAACACTTAGAGATGAGTGTTATCATACCTAGTGTCAGTACTGAATTGCATTACTGATTAGACTGAAAATTGCTGCGAGGTGGGAGTTTTGCTCCCCTGATGTTCCCCTAATCTTAAAGAAACCCCATTTTATAACTCCTCAGAATAAAGGTACCAGAAGGGATGCCACCACATTTGAACATACAATTAACATTTTAGTCCATGATTCTTTAAAGCACCATTTTTCGTAAAAGACATGTGAGGAAATTCTGCATAATTTGAACTGGCTACACTTTTTTAAAGGTTTCTCCAATTACTATATATAACAACATTAACTTTACTTCCTGTGAAGCTATTTAAATGTAAACACACATAAACATCTCCTCTACAGTTATAGATCCTGAATGAACCATGCATTGAAAGTTCTTCTATGTTATCACTCCAGTAAGCTTTTCTGATGCCATTGTTTTAAATAAAATATCACATTTGTTCTTGTTCAAATGCACTAGAATTTTATTACAATGGTCATCCATGATCTGGAAATGTATTAGTTTATTATCAATCTTTATTTGATGAGCTGTTTCTGGGACTTAAGTTGGACTACTTTTGCACCAGTTGATGGAATCCATACATATACCAATAGTCAGCCATTTGAATCCTTCAGTTACAACTTGACTGTGTGCTGCATGGGAACGTATCCTGGTTCACTTAGCTTGACCCCCATGTATCCTTCTGGGAAGACTGGGGCAAGGGTCAGGTCTTCTGGAGGGCAGTGGAAGTGTACTGGTCTCTCTCTCTCTTTCCATCATCAGACCTCTGGCTGTCATCCTCTAAGTCTTGGAAAAGCACACATCACATTGTCCTGTGCATTCCAGACCTCCTCTCTCAGTGACCGCACTGACCCTGCTTGAGCTGGTTCTTCCAGAAAGCATACAGCCATGACGCCATTTGGAATGGGTATGGATGTATGGAGAGTGCAGGAATAGGTAAGCATAAAGACAGCTAGGCCTCTGGGACTCCTCCATATTCTAGTGGGGTTTTGTAAGGCATATCCAACAGTGATGCTTTTGACAGTGCTGTCAGCACCATCAGGAGCTCAAAGCAGCCCCAGAGATGGCCATCAAACTCGTCAGATCTTTCCATAATCTTAAGCAGAAGCTATTTTTTCTTAACTACCATATGACGCAATGTTCTGCAGTTATAAACAAATGCCTTCAATGGAATTTGGGCACACGGAAGGTGGCTTGTTATGCAATTTGCAAACTATGACACAAATAATAAAGAACAATTCAAATTGGGAAGCAATGTCCCTTCATGTCCTTGGTCTCTGTTCTCCCAAAAGGCCAGTTCCAGCTGTATGATTGATGTCTTGGCTGGAGTGCCTATTCTCCTCATCCTCATTTCTGTCCAGCCACGCAGTTTCAATTGTGAAACAGTTAAAACTCCATGACAACCTGACAGGATGGGCAATGCAGGGCTGCTCCATCTGCTTTCAATTTAATTTTGAGAGGAGGGAAAGGGTGTCAGAACTGTTAGATGAAAGAAAGGTGTATTATTTACAAATGGGCTCCCTTTCCTTCGCTTCTAGGTGGTCAGCAGTTGCTCGAGCCTATGCATCAGTACAACTTACCAGTATGAGCGGTTGTTGATCAAAGGTTGAAAGAGATTCTGTTAAGTTTAGACAGTCCCACAAGAAGACTCTAATGTGAAAGAGTTCAGTGTTTGTCACTAGCTTGACAAGATGGTAGAGTTCTCTTCTGGGCCCCTTGTAGGCGTGAGGGAAGAAATGATTTTCTTAATTCTGTGACTGAGAAACAAACCGCCCCAAAGAGTGTCAGAGTTTCGTACAACCAGATTCCATGAACTCTTTAGTATGAGGCTCACATTAAGTTTTTTTCTTGCTCTCACTTCCATAGTGGAACTATTGAGCATGCATTGTGTGATCACTTAATATCTCCAGTTTTTGCCAATTTTCAAGCTGGCAGGTTTCATGGCGGTTATTTGCCTGTCCACTTGTTGAGTTCATCTATATGATACTTTCTTCAGAGGAAAATGGCTCCAAACACTCTTCCAGACCTGCAAGAATGGTCCCAGATGGTAGAAGGAGGAAGAGCCCTCAAGAGTGAGCCGCTTTGCCCCTGTGACATCCATCAACCTCTACATGTTTTCCTTCTGCTGCTGAGATGCCACAGAGTGCAGATCGACTTTATGGATGGCTTTCTCTAGGTGCGGTCACTAAAGAGAAAGTGAGAAGGATCTTAGAAGAAATGAGTTCACGTCAGCTTCCATTTATGAGCCGTATAACTGGCGTAGGCAGCCAAGAGGGGCGACTGAGTGCTGCCTTCCAGCCTGTGGTCCTTGGTATCTTCTGCTCCCAAGCACACGTCCATTTTCATCAAGGGTTATCGGGTCAATAAAATTGCTGACCTTGGCCAATCATAAAGCAGTCACAGCAGCAGAGCACCGATTGATTAAGTTCATAACTCGATTTGAGTCGCACAGAGCGAGAACAATAAAAATCGAGATGGATATAAATCTAATGCAGGGGTGCATAATCCCCAAAAATCTAAATGTAAAGTCAATGTTTTTAATGTCTTTCATTTTAATCCCACAAGTGGACTCTTTTGACTGCAAGAATATTTATAGCTAAGCTTTTAAATAAAAAGAAAAAACAAATGAAAAAAAAACACTAAAGAAAAAAACAAAAGAAACATTCCTTTGATAGTGAGATGTTGCTTCAGTGGAATTGCCCTTGTGGCCATATGTTAGTAATGTAAGCCAGAGTAAGTAGGGACTTCAAAAAGACTCACCTAGGCTAGGTCTCGGCTCTTCGGATGACTAACTCAGCTTATTGAATTTACGGAGGTCAAAAGTTGATAGCACTGTTTCTGCCTTATAATGAAGTCTTCTTTGGGGATTTCTCCTTTTAGCTCCAAATAGGCTTAACTTCATGTTGCTGGGTCATTAGGCAGAGCCAGGGTAATCAAATAATACCTCACTTAGGAAACACAAAAAAAGGCGAATCTGGCAAAGGAATAGCTTGGCATTAGAGAGTATAATTTGAGAACTTAAAGGCAAAAATAGAATTATGTTTTGCAGGTCACAAGGCTAATGGACATGCATTTTGAGTCAGTAGAGATATTTATAATTGTCCCCAGTTTCTTGGGGACAATTATAAATATCTCTTGTTCACTCTTCAAGGTTTTTAGACATTCTTAACGAATAGGTGAGCAACTCAAACTTATAAAGAGATGATCTGGACTCATTTCCAGGCAAAGCTAACACTGACCCTTTGGCTACACAAGCTCTTAGATAAAAAAAAAAAAACAAATAAAAAAAACCTGTTATTGTCAAAACATAAAGGCCATTCAAAATCCTTTACTTTGCATTTCGTAACAGTGAAGAGAATTTTGCAAACATTTTCCAGGTACCTTGCAGCTGGAGAAAATAAATTAACTCTAGTGGTCACATAGCCTGACACAAACCATAAACAGAGCATATGACTTATATGTTAGGACTTGAAAACTAAAAAGAATCAGTGTTTGTGTTATCCATTAATGTTTTTCTTTGAAGTTTTAGGTTTTATAATCTCTCATGTGGTTTTTGAAGGGTGGTTTTCATTTCTCTACTCTGCAATTACAAAATCAAAGCTAATTCCTTTCTTATTTTGTCCCACTGCAGAGGGCCTGGTGGATTTTAGCTAAAGCCCTCCTTGCTGAAATCATAGACTGGTACTGTAAAATATGCATATTTTTATAGAAGAATTAAGCCAAGACACCAAAAGTGAACGGAACATTTTTTGAACAACACAGATTGCAATTATTATTTGCAGTTAATTGTTGACTTAATATGCATACAAAACATAATTACTTAATGCATGCATACATTTGAACTTTTAGCTGATGTCAGAAACAGAATATCTCTCTTTAATAAATAAACAAAGCTAATTTTTTATTGTTAGATCAATATGCACTGTTATCATAAAAACTATTTTCAAGTCATTTGTATTGTGAAGTCCTTCTGTAAAATAAGGAACATGTGAAATTAATAAATATTTTGTATATTTAATATAGATTTTTAGATATGAATGTAGAGTACAGCAGATTTTGAGTTTTAAGATTGTGCCTCGGTATTGCGACATCCAGTAAAATCTTAGATGACATCTTAGATAACAAAGAAAATGAACATTCAGATATTCTGCTTATGCATTTACATTTACATTTGTTTACTTAGCAGAGATTTTTTATCCAAAATGACTTAGAAGTGAGGAATAGCATGCAGCACTTAGTAAGATCTGATCTGAGGAGAGAGCATTAAGTGCTAAACTATTTAAGATTACAGTGTCTAAATGAAAAAGTGCAAATTAGGTTAGATGTGTTAGAAGAGGAGTGTTCTTGGAAGAGATCTGTCCACAAGAACCTCTTGAAGGTCTTCAGACGCCCCTGCTCTGGTAGTATTTGGAAGCTTGTTCCACCGTCAAGGAACCAAGACTACAATTAGTCTGGACTGAGATTCCCTTGTGTGTAGGGATGTTAATGCCCGACTGTATTCCTTAGAGGAATTATAAAACCGGCATGACTGAGTTTAAGTCGCTGGTTGCAAATGCAGAAGTCACTCTAAAGGTAAGTGTTAGTGTCCTGAATTAGATTTGGGTGGCCATGGGTGGCCAGCAGAAGTCAGAGAGTAGTCAAGCGACATAAGCCCTATTGAATAAGACTGACTGAACACCAGGCACGCCACTGCATTCTGGACAAGTATAAATATGCGTCTGTTGTGTTTTAACACTGTTTTGATTACAGATTGGTTACAGATTATTGCTGCAATTTACAGATTCAGTTGACTGGACTGTTTTTTTTTTTTTTTGGTACACATTTACAAAGTAGAAATTTTCTCAAAGACCCTTATCCAACATGTTTCTCACATTTTTAGTGCTTCTTCCTTAAGGACATAAAACATTTTTGTGACTGAATAACTGAATTCGTTTTTACTTGTCCATTTCCTAAACTGTCGATAACTCTAATAAAAACACACTGCTTTTGTTACTATGTTATATGTATATGGTCACTGTTATGACTTGCAGCTCTGCATTGTACCTTATATATGGGCAATATGGATTGGGGACTTAGCTGTTAAAACAAGAAAGAAAGAAAAATAAGAATTTTCAATCTGGGTCCTTTAATGATAACCTTGTGTTTATAGTGATAAAATGAATGAGTCGAATGCATGCCTGTTGTTCGTTGCCAAAAAATGCCCAGGACCCCAGAATCCATATGCCCTGCTGGTGCCTGGCTGCCCAGGCAGATGGTACAGAGTTGGAATTAGTTTCTGGTGTTTAATTACTATCATAATCATGGGAAATAAGGATCAATTAAAGCAAAAGTGAAATTAATGAAACAGGAGAGCCATAAGCACTGGGCAGTTTTCTGAACTGTGGTTAACTGTCACAGCACAAAACACTGCCACTGAATATTAAATGCCAATCCGGATTCATAGAGCAGAAGTGTGCTGAGTAAGAATGTAAGGAGTATTAGGGATGGCATTGATGGCTGAGATGTGCTGAGTGAGTGCAACATTTAACTGTGCATCTAGTGATTTAGAGCAAAATGCAATAGATCCGTTTAGCAAGTGTAAAGGCACAACAGAAAAAAGTAGTACCTTCCTAATATGGTTTTATTGCTTCATTTTGACAAGTACGAAGGTATTTACAACACAATGTGAGTTACTGGAACACACGCTGGACTGGTCGTGTGGTGGACTGGAAACAGCAGAATACTGAGACGATCTGCTGAGGGTTCTTCCTTCGAGTAACTAAAATGAACAGAAGCATAGCAGACCTTTGTTAATTATGAAGGTGTAAACAAAACAAAATAATACTTGTCAGTGCCTAACCATCCTTAACCATCCAATCCCCCTTCTGAGAAAAAGGTGGCTCTAAATAAGATGCCATTTTACTGCAGTAGCTACAGGCCAGGTAGACGGAGAGCTGTTGGGTGGATCTGTTCTGTTCTTTTGGAGCTTAGCTCCTCCTGGGTTAAAGCTGGCACTGGTTCAGTTGCTCTCCTCCAAGCTGTGTGTGTCATACCCACCACCTGAGCCAGAGAGACACCGGCAGGCGACAGGAGCGCCTGTGCTCAGGCACACAGATGCCACCACAGCGGCGTTACCTTGCCAGTTATAAATAAACCCAGAGACACACTGCGCCAAACCCTTAGCTGCTTGAAGCAAACAAACAATGCTTTATGGGGCATTTAGATTTCTTTTTCAGGTTTTGAGAGATAATTAATATTTTACTTTTAGTACTTGGGCAGAAAATCTTCCAATTCTCTTTTTATTATTTCCTTCTTTTTAGCAGCTTAGCTGAAATCTATTTGTTTGTCATATTTCTGCAGCATATTTTGTGCAGGTAAACTTGCAAATAAGACTTTTAATAGCCTTTTATCTTTACACTGATGTAAAGCAGCTTTACGCTTCTTCTATATGGTAATAGAAAACACATCACAAAAATTCCACTCATACAGGCTAATATATTTTACTAAGACAGTCAAGGACCTACATGCATCCCAACTAGATTTTAACTCCGAAGCCACTCAGGTTTATTATTCCGTAACTGCCTGGAAAACAATGGAAACAGAGAGTAATTTAGCAAATTTAGAATGATTACATAATGGATGTGTAATTAAGTTATTTCAGACTAATTTGAAGTGAATACATTATAAGTGCATATACAGTACTGTGCAAAAGTTTTAGGCAGGTGTGGAAAAAATGCTGTAAACAAAGAATGCTTTCAAAAATGAAATGGAAGTGTTAATCATTTATTTTCGTCAATCAACAAAATGCAGTGAATGAACAAAAGAGAATCTAAATCAAATCAATATTTGGTGTGACCACCCTTTGCCTTCAGAACAGCATCAATTCTTCTAGGTACACTTGCACACAGTTTTTGAAGGAACTCGGGTGGTAGGTTGTTCCAAACATCTTGGAGAACGAACCACAGATCTTCTGTGGATGTAGGCTTCCTCACATCCTTCTGTCTCTTCATGTGATCCAGACACACTGGATGATGTTGAGATCAGGGCTCTGTGGGGGCCAGAAGAACTGATGCTGGTTTGAAGGCAAAAGGCAAATATTGATTTGATTTAGATTTTTCTTTTGTTCGCTCACTTTACATTTTCTAATTGATAAAATTAAAAAATAATCATTATTTATATTTCTGAAAGCATTCTTTGTTTATAGCATTTTTCCCACACCTGCCTGCCTAAAACCTTTGCACAGTACTGTACTTATTTTTTTTTTATCCATTTACATTTTTTTATGTTTAAAAAATAAATAAAGACATATAGTGTTATTTTAGGTTGTAAGTAAGATGTCTGTAGTTGTCTTTATTAGACATCACATCCCCTGATTCCTATCACCACTGTGAAAAAGTGAATGTAACATTTACAGATTGCTTTGATATACTGTTTCCACATGAATTATACTTCAGTAAAATTATTGTCATTCCTTTTACTTTTGCGTAATTGTAAGTAATTGTGTTGATGTAATGCATTTTATTCTCAAGTTTATTTAAATAAGCACATTTTTTTTGCAGAGCATTTGTCTTTTCACATCAAAACACTAAACGATAATTATAGAGAAATGTTGAAAATGTGGTGGAATTCTTTTTTAACTGATGGTTTGGGACCAACGGGCTGTTTCAGCACTTTAAGGAGATTTTGAATTATAGGGGACTTCCTCAAAAGATGTTTGCCAGTGAAATAACAGGCTAGGTAGGTTTAACGATTGCTGATGCTATGGTCAGTGATTCACTAATGTGTTTAAGGAATCACAAAACAGAGTTCTCAGTGGTTATCCTACAGATCCTACAGATTAAGTTGGAGTATAAGTAAGAGTATAACCTCTTAATGTCAATGACTTCGTAGCTCTTAAACCTAAAAAAACACCCTATTAGAATGATTCTGATGACGTGATATGTAAAGCTGTCAGTGCAGCGATTTTCATGGATTAGCGATAAAATACAAAGCTAGGCCAAATTGCAGTGATCCCATAATTAGGGCAAATGGAACCACTGCAAAAGTCTAAAAACCCTTTGAAACAACTAAGCTGCACTTAACCAACCAAGGATTTGGCATCGCTCACGCAGTCTGCTTGCACTACATGTATAATGGGGTATAAAAAATCAAGGTTGAAACGAAGATGTGTAACAGTGATATGTAATTACCACCACCTTGGATCATGTAATCTAATGCTGAAAGAATCTGGGAGACTGAGCTACATTTATACCATAAGCCTCATTACAATGGACAGTTACTCTGGTACAAATGTGGCTAGACCTAGTCTAGCTTAAAGCACCATGATTAATGACTTAACAGCATAGCCTGAGACAGCACAGAGCTAATCAGTGGAATTTTCTCTACATCGCTCAATTCCTAACATTTAAACAGTCAACTGTAATGTGTGCAGCGTAATTTCCTTTCCAGGGAAGCAGAACTGATGCAATCAGAGCAAGATGCCTTGGCTTAGAAACTAAGAGGTTCTGTGTCTCATGCCCCTTTAAAGAACTGAAGCGCTTCTCTCTATGATGGAACGTAACATTCTGTACAAGGTCTGCACAGTATGACTTCACATATTGCCTGTTTTACTAAGTAAAGCTCAATGCTGGACCCCCCCAACACACACACACATCTAGGCCTTGTAAAAGTGGGTTTACATTGTGGCTCGGCCCTAGTGATGTCTCTCAGAGGAGCCTCTTGTGCTGCACTAAAACCCTGCACACACTATCGACCTCAGCCGCTCCTATGCTTAAATAATTCATTCACGCGACATTGCTCCTCAGACACTGTTTGTCAAATGCTTTAATGAGAAACTCTGCCCCATCACATTCCTGCTCATAGGTTTAAGTCTGCAAAAACACAGCCGTAGTCAACTGACCGGCCAGCACACCTCCATGCAATCGGACATGGCTAAAGTTACTTCTTTATCCTACTTATTAGGTTGGCCTTTCCCCACAAAGGAATAAAGGAGACCAAGCAGTCTCCTGGGTTAGGCGAAGCTGCAAACAGAAAATGTAAAGAGCTGTTACGAGCTTAGGCTTCTTTATAGTGAGTCATACAGTTTTATATAGATTTATTTTCTTAGTCCTGTGATCTTTAATGCCACTTGTAATTGTCATCATGTTTCAGCTAATTCTCTTTTTCCAGAAAGCAGGGGGGAGGTTTGTTCAACAGAAAGAATCAGTGCTTACAGGGGTCATGTTTATTTATTTTGCTGAATTATCTGCCCCAGCTCTGGAATATCATTACTGCAAGTGAAGAACATCTTGCTGTGATAAAAAAAAAAAAAGGTTTAAATGACTTCTCTAGTATGGATTCTTGCCAAAAGGGGCACCATCTGTAATTATGGAAGGAATAAAACAGATCAGAGGGGATTTCTTTTAAATTCAATCAAGAGCAGTAAAGCTCAAGTGTCAGAACCGCTTCAAAGCCTTCTATCTTTGGTTCCCCTGGTTTTGTCTCTGTTCCGATTAAAGATCATATGAACATTAAACCAAGCGAGGCAATCGAGCAGGTCCATTGTGCGAGGAGCAGAATTGCGGCAGACATGATGTAATCAGTGTTTTTAAGGGGCACAGTTTTTTGTATGTAATAAATCATATGCAGGCTTTCATCTGCGATGCACTTGGAATGCCATGAAAGGAAACCCACAAATTAACACATTTGTTGGACTTCCCAGGCTGATGCAACGTAACAGCATCCTGGCTTTGGAATATTGTGTTGCCTGTGACCCAGTAGATTTCCACTGTGCCTACTTTAATGTGTGTAAATGACTCTTATTAAAATTTCATTACTGGCACAATAACTACGCAAAATGCTAGTTTGAGCAGATCCTTCAAGGGGAGGAATTTAATCATTATGAACTTGTTGTAAAGTCCAAGACAAAGGAGCAAGTGGCTGTATGTGTGCTTTACAACAAGTTCATAATGATTCATCTCCTCTCCTTGAAGTGTCTGCCCAAAATGGCATTTTGTGTAGTTTATGTGCCAGTGATGAAATGCACTTTGGTGAGAGTTATTGGGAAATGTTTTTATCACTGTACGATTGTAATCTATGTCAGATGTCAGAGTTGCTTTTGCATTGGAAAGTTATATGTGTGCTCATCAGCACAGCAGAAGGTTCCAATTGGCTAAAGACTGGTGTGACAGTACTTTAAAGAGTTCTCCAACTGTCCTTTAAGTTAATGGCATTTAGATTGGTTCAAGTTCCACACCCGCCTGGGCAACTGCATCACTTGTGGTTTGCAGTTGTTTTGGCTTGGGGAGAGTGTATGCTGGGCAGACACTTGGCATCTGGACCACTCTTCACTCTACTGTACTATTCGGCCTTGGCTGTAAGAAGAAAAATCCTCACCAGACCATTTTACTGTTCCGCTGTTGTTTTCACTGTCTCCAGAGCACCACACAATCAGTCTTATGTATGTTCCATTAGCTCATATTTGTTGAATGGTGCTATCGTGCAAGTCTGGCACTGGTTGAACCATCGAATGCTTCCCAACAGATTAGATGTGCTGGAGATTTTGGCAGCTGGCGTGTGATTAAATATTTTCTTTAACTGGCTCTGTTTCCTATTGTGGCAGATACGTGATTAATGTAGTTAAGATTTTATAATGTATTCATTTTTGATTATATAGTCAACATGTATCTTAAGAGGTTAAAGTGTGATACGTGATAGTGAGTTAGCAATTTATTAGCTTTATATTTTTGCACATATTGTCAGTTAGTATGTTTTCATTTTTGAATGTGTTAACTGTTTATTATTCATGTTATATAACAATATCATGCCTAGCATATTAACACTGGCTAAAACCAAGAGAGACACACTTAGCAAAACAAAATTAAAGTAAGGTATCTATGTTAAATTAAATCCCATAAGACATAGATAAGTGGACACTATAGGACAGTGGAATATAACTGATTACGTTAACTTTACTGCTAACCCATTTCATGGAAAAACGACTTTACCACTGCTGTAATGTTTTTTGCTGTTTTTGAGTTACATATTTATTTTTTATTGTACTGTTAGTTGTGATATTAAAAGTACAAAAAAAAATGTAAACTGAAAAATTAAAAATACATGTAACATCCTTGACCTGCTGGCCCTCTTTGGCCAACCCCAGCCTAAACGTTTAGATGTGCATTCTCCATAAGAAGGCCTCTGTCAGTCCACATGATGATGGGAGAGGGGGAGGGTGAAGGTTCTGGCTGATTGAGAGTAAGGAACATCTCTGTGCTATTACCCATGAAGCCTCGAGTCCTGGGGGCTAATCCCTTTGGGAGAGTAGGCGTCAAGAAACAGGCTGTGAGCACGTGCTTACATTAACAGAGAGGATTACATGTGTTAACATCCATCACAGAGTGTGTTTGGCCAAAGGGTCTGACGCAGTTTTTAGCATATGAATGAAGAAATCGAAGGCCTGCTGAAGAGCAGCTCAGAAAATAGCAATGAATCTTCTACTTACACTGGATTATCTATATGCAGAGCAGAAAAAAACTGACAAAATGAACACAGAGTAGATGATACTGCAAGACGGTGACCTTCTTACTGACAGAAAAACGGGCATTCAAAATTTCTATGTAGTAGAAATGTCTTTTTTAATCGCATTTCTTTTTTTGCTCGGACAGGAGCTCTTCACTTGAGTTTCGGATTCCTCTGTGTATTGCAATTAAAAAGTGCTTGAAAAACTGCGGCAATAATCTTTCTTTTGTACTATTTTTATAGTTATATGGTGCCAGGAACCACATAAGCAAACATAGCATGTTTTAATGGTAACTGGTAGCTCTAAGCTTTCACTATATTGGCCTCCTCATAGCTTTATTACAGGAAACCTTCGGCACTGAATCTTAGCTACATTTAAGGTAAAAAGAAAAATATTGAATTCTTTATTAGTTGGGACAAAAACAGTTGTGGGATTGAGATAACTAAACAGTGGACCTATATATAAGTCAGTCATGAGAATTTTGCAAGAACATTGGTAGAGATAACTAATATGTGCCATTGCTATAAAGGCAACCCCATATTTACATGCTGCCCCAGCTGTGCCTTCTGTTTGGAACAACGAGGTGTTTATTCACTGAAGGTCAGGCTTTTGTATTGAAAAACATCTTGCCAGATGAGATAAGAAAACAAATTGCAGATCTATCACTTCATTCTCTCTCACTCTGCCTGTCCCATGCTCTCTCTCTAGTGTCGGGTGGCCATGGTCCTTGTGTGAAATCGGTGAAATGGTGGCTGCTTGACTTGAGTTATGACTCACTCTGGGTTCTGGGCCTTATCAGGTGCATGCAAGCCGCTCCTTCTGATGCAGCTCGTGTCTGAATGACAATGGAGGTCCTGCGGCATTATACACCACATTCTGGGCCCTGTTTTCCGGACACCACAGATTACATCTCCTTTATTGATTTACTGCAGCCATAGCGAGTCCCAAAGGGTGAATGGGTCCTTTGCAGGGACATGCTAATTTTTGACTCTGTAAACAGTGCTTTTATCTGAACTTGGCTGAAACAATTAAAACAGGAACAGACTGCAAGGCCCGTCTACGTCCACAGGAGCAGTGAAAAAGCTGTAAAGCAGACAGTCAGTATTTTTTGGAGCATGAGGTACAGTACTGTGCAAAAGTTTTAGGCAGGTGTAAACAAAGAATGCTTTCAGAAATATAAATAATGATTAGTTAATTTTTATCAATTTACAAAATGCTAAGTGAGCGAACGAAAGAGTGTTACTACCTTTTGCCTTCAAAGCAGCATCAGTTCTTCTGGCCCCCACAGAGCCCTGATCTCAACATCATCCAGTGTGTCTGGATTACATGAAGAGCCAGAAGGATGTGAGGAAGCCTACATCCACAGAAGATCTGTGGTTCGTTCTCCAAGATGTTTGGAACAACCTACCAGCCGAGTTCCTTCAAAAACTGTGTGCAAGTGTACATAGAAGAACTGATGCTGTTTTGAAGGCAAAGGGTGGTCACAGCCTGTTTGTTCATTCACTGCATTTTGTTGATTGATGAAAATAAATGATTAACACTTCCATTTTTGAAAGCATTCTTTGTTTACAGCATTTTTTCCACACCTGCCTAAAACTTTTGCAGTACTGTAGGATGTTTGAGGTAAGAGGGGAATCTGTGTGAAATCTGGGGTGAAGAGATTGGTACAAGAAGCTCTAAAGGGGGAAGCAACGTGCCACGTTATTCATGGCTGTTTTTTTCCCCTCCCTCTAATTGAATCATTGCCATCTGTATCTCTAGAGATAAGATGTTATTTGAGAGAATTATTTAAATGTAGGAAATGTGTGAGCTAATGTAATTAAGCTGAAATTATCACAGCTGCACTTCTTTGTTGGAAGTGTAATTATGTAATCTAACACATTAAATGATGAAAATGAGCATCACACTCATACAATACACTTAAACATGCCTTTTGTGTCTCGCATGTGCAAACTCCTTTTGCTTCTAACAAATACTTACTTTTTCTTCACTGCTGGGGTATTTACTCAGTAAAAGTTATTATTACAAATGACTGGTTACTGGTTACTATGTAACTCACTATGTACAGCTCTAATCTTACATGACTCTTAAAAACCCACTTGTACCAACTGCACAAAGGAAAGAAAAGCTCAGCAGAGCTTTTCAGTCATTGTGAAGAAACAGTCAAACACAGGAAGCGTTTAAAAGGCATGTTGCTCTCTCTGCTTGGAGCAAGACACGGTCAGTTTGATTAAAATGATGAACGACTGAAGCTGTTTGTGGGAAACTAGTCAACAGAAACGGTTGCAAAACACCTGCCTCTATCACACCTCTGTGAATAAATAAATCTACAGACTCGCATCAGTTAGATACTTTAAAGTCAGGCTCATTCTTTATCAGCATGAAGATTTTTAAGTGCATATTAGCAAGACAAGATACTTCCACCGGTTGTTCGCTTAGTTAACTGTGCTTTTTCTCTCTGTTCTGTTGTGCTGTTCATATACACAGTCATCGAGGCAGCTGATGCAGGTGCAACAAGGACAGGCATCATTTATAAAGAGGATGTTTATGTTTTCAATGAATTCATTTGAATTGTAAAAAAAAGTAAAATGAAATTAAATACATCACACCACATTTTTTTTTGTCACTCCACGTGCAGTCAATCAGCCAAAATATGTTTTGCACATTTTGTTTGTTTAGGTCATCTTAGCAATTGTTAGGCTAACCTAATTATATCCTAATTCTATGCAATATTATTGGATGGTGTACCTGCTCATAATTATTTATTCTTTCTGTTGGTGATAGAATCTGATTTAATGCCTTGATCAGAATTACATAATTCTGATCAATGTGACCTAGTGGTTAGGGAGTTGCCCCAGATCAGAAGATTGTGAGTTAAATTCCCTCACCAGTAGGTTGCCCTGAGGTTCCCTTGAGCAAGGTACCGTCCCCATCACTGCTCCCCAGGCGCTTTCGATAGCTGCCACCTGCTGTAAAGTATGGGTGAAACGCAGGGGTTGAATTTTGTTGTGTTGTGCTGTGCTGCTTTTCACAATGACAAGGGTAGTCACTTTCACTTTCACTATCTATAAAAGGACTTCTCTTATCTTATCTTATCTTATCTTATCACCTCAAAGACCTTTTACCTATTTTTGAAAAGCCAGATATGTGGTTGGTAAGCTTGGTGTTGCTCTGAATCATGCTGACACAGACTGCGGTTGACTTATATTATATTAACCTATAGGCTAAAATGGTACTGAAAAATTGCAAACCTTTTTCTGTAATAATTTTCAGCTAAAATTATATCTTGTCCATCCCTCCCAATACCCTTAAATACTGCCAAAGTTGAAAGTGGGCTTTAATGAAAAGTGTCCGTTAAATTGCCCTGCACTCCATGTAGGAATTGTAAACTACGTATATCACAATTCCACTAACCTCCACAGCATTATCCCTTCTTGAAATGTAATATGAATGGCATCACATACAATCAGCACAAACAGTTGCTGCTACAATCATCCAAGTTAGCAGGTTTACATAATGTCCCTGTACATGTTCAATGTGTGAACAAAGTCTGCAGACCTTTTTCCTGCTACAGGCAACCAGGGCTAAAAATGTAAACGAGCAAGTGTATTTGAAAATTGACTAGATTGAAAATTTCCTGCCAAACTATTCCTTTAAAGACAAAAAAGTTCATCAAATTATAAATTCAATCCGTCAGTGACTGCGATTTGATTTCAAGAATTGAAACTGAAATGAGGTACACTACTTTCTTATAAAGAATAATTACGTTATTCAAATGCACTACTTTATACTGCATCCCCAACGTTGTGTATTAATTCATTATATACCACTCGTGATATAACGCTTTTCTCAGCTGCGTTTGTTTATTTGAGATAAGATGAAATAAGCCAGGCAAATCACTGGTGGGCTGACCTTTTAGGGGTCAGTCACTTGGGTTTAGATCTCTCTTAAAGCAGAGATAGTAAAAGTACTCTATGTAAATGCCGTTGATGCTATGCCTACCTCCACCTATTTCAGTGAGTCTCCAGTGACGAGGTTCAGATAAGAAAGGCCGGGCATGGCAAAAGAAAAGCCACTGAAACGCTGCAGGGATGGAATTTCAGCAGCAAATTGCATCACAAAGCAGACATATCCTTATCCCACTTTTACAAAACAAATAGTTTCATGAGATCATTACAATTTTGGATACCAAATTCTTATGTTGCGGAGAGCCAATTAGAACCCTGTGCTGAATAATGTATTGATATGATGGACTGATAGCTGTTTGAGCCACCTCACATGACGATAGGGAAAGAGTTTACTTATGCATAAAGCTAGGGACAGTGTTTACAGATCCTCTCTCTCTCTCTCTCTCTCTCTCTCTCTCTCTCTCTCTCTCTGTCTCTCTCTCTCTCTCTCTCTCTCTCACTCTCCATGCAGCCTTTTGTTTGTTTATGTAAGTGTGATGACACTGGCATCTTGCACCACTTTCTTCAGCATACCATATTTGCAAACTCCCCAGTTCCCAGTTGCGTATGTCAAGTGTAACCCAATCTAATATGCCTGGCTGCTTGAGCTCAGATGGGCTGCTTATGTGTATGTGTGCCTGTGTGTATGTGCGTCTGGGTGGCTGCCCATTCTGCACAGGCTGCATGAAGGGCTGTCATGGCTGGCTTCTCTTCCCCGCTCCCCCTGGCAAAAGGAAATCACCCACACCTCAGCCACAAGTCCTGGACCCAAGCCGAGACACTGTCACAGATCCGCTTGTCAAATTGTGCCAGGATTTGAAAAAAAGAAAAAAGGAAACAACACCAACGACGACAACAATGACAACAACAACAACATATGGACCATATAACAGCTCCTAGAGGGAGTGGAGTTCCCCAGAGGGGAAGCGAATAACAGGAGACAAGTGGCCGGTGCCTTGGCAGCCTGGGTCAGAGAAAGCAGTGGGAGAATGCTCAATAGCATGGGATTAGAGCCAGGCTGAATGAGGATTAACCACCATGGACAAAACAGAGGCCGCTGCACTGCAATGTTCTGTCTTCCACAGGAAAAGTGCTTGTTTGCACAAAAAGAACACACACACACAGAAATACACTCAGAATCGTACATGCACAATTATGCAAGAATAAAGACGTCAAAGCGCATCTTGCACTGTACAATATATCTTTACAGACATGCACTAAAGCATATGGCATTTACCTAAAATTTTACATTTTTATGACAGTCATAAATTATGCTGGTTGCACTTTTATTTTATATGAATATTTATTGTAAAAACTTTAACATTTGTAAGTAGGAGGACTCCTTCATATTGTAATGGACTGTATTGCTGCATAATGTGTGACATTTTGGTTTTATTGTAACTAACACATAAGCTTGTGGCTAGAGTGTGAGATCTGGAAATGTTAAAACAATAAAATATTAAAAACTGTACTTTTATATTGCTGAGTGGTCTGATAAACTGATAAACAGGAACGTTAACATATTCATGATCATTACTGTACCAAGACATGCATTGAGTCTATCCAAATAAGGAATTTTGATAATTATTCTACAGCTACAGATCAGGCTGATCTGCTGTGAAACATGCTTTTGCGAAAACATTGGCATTTGAAGCTGTTTAGACATGGATGCAGCATCTTAAAGTGTATTGTACGTTTAGTATGATTTTAGGCCTTATATTTTATATTGTTTGAATACGTGTACATATGTGATCTGCACCAAAAGCACACTGTAACACTGGATTACGTGATGTGGAAGCACTTACTGTGCTTGTTTCTTTGCAAACGTTGTAACTGTTTGAACTTAATTGTTCCAATATTTTTTTATACTAGTTCACAGCTTTAAATATAAGGCATACGTGTATTTCTTGGCACAGAAAAGAAAAAAACTGTTAGCGAAGAGGGGGATGAGAGTTGAGTCCTTGATAAAAGAATGAAAGTTGGTAAAGCTCAAAAACTGGAGGAAACAGTGAAAGAAAGAGAGTGAAAGAGCAGAAAGGAGAAAGTGAAAATTTCCAACCATAATTGCAGGTTGTAAACATAATGCATTACAGTGGTGCTGTCAGCAGAAGGTCAGTGTGGTGGGGCCACACTGCTCCTCTGGATGTTCCTGCCAGGGTATTACGGGTTCCGTCCTTTTTGTACTGTCAGGGTTTGAGGTCTTTGTGTGTGAGCAAAAAACAAAATGCACCATAATGTTCACAAATCATGTACACCCAGTATAGCCATTGTTGCCCTGCAAAAATCACTGATATTGTGAGTTTCTTGTGCTTTCTGCTTCAGAAGATGAGATGATCATCATAAAGTTAAGAAGTAAAATCTCTGCAAAGCAGAAAGTGACTTTGAATGCCTCTAACCAGACCAGTCAAACATAGTTTGTAGCATATACTTGAAGGCCAACGATTTCCACTTTCTTTAGCAATGATTTTAAGCATGCCCTATTCTTGTGCTTTGATATCGCATTAGCCCATCGTGCATTTGAGCTAAATTAGTGTGCAGATGAATAATGTGCAGTTGTCAGATGCAGTCCAATATTTCCATCTGAGACACAAACCAAGTAATGCAATCAGCTTCTGTCTTCATCCTTTATCACCAGCAAGGCAAATCAAATCCGCTGGCTGCGTGTCTCCTCCTGATGTCCTTAGCCCTTGCCACTGTGCTGTTATACTGGAGTGCATGCTTGCTTGCTGATTATGAGAATCCATTTCTTCCTCCTCTGTAAATATCACCTCTGACAAAACAAAAGGCGCAGAGCATGTTCCTAAATTTCCTGCAGGCCCAAGCCATCAGTTGGGGATTATTATTGTTTATGTCTGTGGCCGGCTTGGGCCTGCCGGGGCTCACTGCTCAGGCCGGGCAGGGCCTCGCCTCGCCTCGCCTCCATGATGGATGACCATTAAGGCAGCTTATTGGAAATGGCTTGATTTATGACTTGCTGCTGCCTCAGTCTAATGGCTTCATTTCTTTCAGCCGGCACATGATGTCACAGCCAAGGTCATTTCAGCAATGCCCCCCCCCCCCCCCCCACACACACACACACCTCCTCCTTTTTTGTTGTGGCTTTCACTGCATGATGACCAGCAGAAGGGATTTTGTGGGGGGTGCAAAAGCACAGTGACACACTAAGAAGGTTTGTGACCAGACAAGGAGCGCTATTATGGTTTTCTATGCATGGCTTTCATATTTGCTAATGTGTGTTATTTCAGTCATTTAGATTAGATTATCTTAAAATATCTCTGCTACAGTCTCTTTACCACGGTCCTCACCTGGGCTCATTATTACTCTTTTCTCCTTGTAGATTATAGTAGCTGCTTTAAGAACAGAGCAGAGCCATCCTTTACTCACATCTCCTCTGAATGAGCAGCATCAAAATCTACTGCACTTAAAAAAAGTGCTAGATCAATAAAAATGGCATAAAGAACGTAACATATCCTGACATTAACATGGGGCCAAAAGCACAAAATATTAGATTTTCAGATGGATAGTTAGCAAGAGGCAAATATGAAGCCAGAGTCACCTGGAGACAATGGCACTTCACAGCTCTATTATTTATCTGAGATATTCATTTGGAACAATGCAGTCCTCATATACACACCTTCAACCCCCAGTCTCATCACTATTTGTTTTAAGCTGCTGCAGAACAGTAGCAGAATCAGTCATGGCCGCAGCATTCGCTAGCAAACTGAAATCGAGGGGAAAATATCTTCAGTTTACCACCATGATTGCACAGGGATCATTATATAGGGATACTAGTTACGCAACGTAATGAAAGCACATGCTTCCGTGAACTGAGGAATATATTACGGCACTTCTTAAATAGTTTACAAGAATGTGGAAGCGGTAGCTTATCAACAGGCTTACTAATTAGTTCAGCAGCTAGATTAAGTAAATACCCAGCTAATATTCAATTTATTCAAACACTCTACACAAACTAAAATTACTGTGCTCTCAAAATGAAGGCATTCAGTTATTAATGGCCCACATTTTTAGGTATGATTTCCGTTTTTCTGATTTCCTTATCTGTTCTAAAGAACTGCATGTTTAGACATGATATGATCTGTTAATCTGAGGCTTTTGTACAAAATTGTGGAGTCCATGGCAGACCGAGTGCACAATGTGTCTACTGTTGAACTTGTGAAAGATTTCCAGGTTTATGTAAATATTTCACTTTACTGATAATTGCTAATGAAAAATGCATTATATTAGAAAAGAATGCAAAATAGAAGCAAATGCTTTTCACAAAGAATGAATATTTGATGAGTTTGAACCTCATACAGAATGGCCATGGCCTCTTTAAGGGTATGCAAAATTGCATTACATGTGTCTTTGTGCGACAGCTGAGTAAATATATTGTTGTATTTGCTTTAAAAAATATTAGCTATAAATAATTTTAATATCCCCTTTTTCCCACCCTATTGCATGACAGTACTGCTCCCTGTCAGCGGGCATTGGACTGAGAGGAAGAATAAACATAGCACATGTGCAGAATTGCGTAGGGTTTCCCAAGCCCTGTTTCCTCTACTTGCTTTAACCCTGCATAAGAGAAAATTAGCCATCGCAAGTGACGGTCTACACACTGTGCAAAGTGAAGTCTCACACCTTGATATTTTTACCCAGCATTAGTCTAAGGCAGCGTGTCTTTGGATGTGTGGATGTTCATTAGTAACCAATTAATGTTAGTGTGCTTTAGAACAGCTCCAGCTACCCGTCAAGCTCACCGTTACCCAAAAGCATGTCAAGAAATTATATTCATTATCTCTGTGAAACAAGAACAGACATTCTGATTTAAGAGCAGATTCTAAACTCAGACCGTTCAGCATTTGTGTTAAGAAGGAGGAATAATTCCATCATGCTTTAAATTGGATAAAAAAATACTTGTAAGACATTTTGTTGTCAAACAGCCCTGTTTTGCAGAAAGATTTACAGAATGTAAATGTACAGAATGTAAATTTAGAACAAGCTCTTATGCTGTTACATTCAAATAGATCACAACATAGGGTTTGATAAAGCCCACTGTCCTTTACTTACACATTTTTGAGAATTATTTCTTGATATGAAGAGGAATTTACAATGGGTATTTCAGCGTACGTATGACCTGTATCAGAATCAAAATTTTCTTAAGTCCTTAATAATTACTAGAGAACTAAATTTAAACAAATTAGATAATAATAATAATAATAATAATAATAATAATAATAATAATAATGGTGATAATAATAATAATAGCAATAATAATGATAATAATAATAATAATAATAATAATAATAAATAATAATGATAATGATGATGATGATGATGATGACGACGACGACGATGATGATGATAATAATAATAATAATACATACATGCATACATACTTACATACATAACTTTGAGTGTCGAAAAGGCTGTGACCCTCTACTGACCCTCTAAGTATCCGGTGAAACCCCCTTGTGATGATAACTGCACATATATGTTTCTGGTAACTGTTGATAAGTCTTGCATGTTGGCTGGGAAGATTTGTAGGCCATTCCTCTGCTCTGAACAGCTTCAGCTCTGCGATGTTGCTGGGTATCCTCACATGAACTGTACCCTTCGAGTCCTACATTTCTGTTGTGTCAAAACTTTGATCTGCCCCAATAATTTATTCTTCTGCAACCATTCTTCTTCTGGATCAATGTGTGATTTGTACATACTGGATAATCTTCCTAAATAAATAAATAGCCAGCTATTCCACTTTGTTTAATGTGTTTAATTGGGATGCCTACCTTTAGTACTTGTACAAAAATCTGATGATATTTAGGAAATATTAACATAAAGAAATGGGGGTCATATTCTTTCATGCACCACTGTATAAAAAGGCAAAAGGAGAAGCTGAAAGCTTTCCCATGAACATCATGGTGAAGTAAGTAGTTACTCATTTACAGCCTCTGACAGTAGCTGTGCTAATTAATATCAAGTCTGACTTGGCGGACAGCTATACGTGGTGCTTTTTAATCACTGAGTAAACACAGGGGCCTCAGGAAGGGATGATTTATGGCAGGATGAAGGTCTGAGATCAGGCCCATGTTTGGTGGGAATGGCAGGCTTCTGTCCCGCTTCTGGACAGCTGTCCACCATAGTCAAAGTGGCAATGTCTCACTCAGTCTGTCAACTGTGCTTCCTCACACACGTTTCATACAGATGTTAGGAGCACAGTGACCTCCAAATATTCAACACCTGTACTGTAGTCACATATGAGTCACTGGTGGTGCTCGTATAGTTGGTAAGAATAATACTTGTGTGTTTGTTCACCTTTAGGAAAAGGAGACTGCAGCATTGAGAGACGCTCAGAAGCTGCCCTCTTGTCATGGGAAAAGAACAGGTTTTTCTAACCCTCATAATTCCTACCCATGTACAACCTGGCTTTGTAGAAAGAAAAACATTCTTTATGATTTGGCATGTGTTTGATCATTTCTTGTTTTGAAATGTCATATATGCAAACCTAAATGCGTCCATACAGCACGTAGTTGGAAAGTGGGTTTTTTTTTTTGTTTCTGGTCATTTTCTATGATTGGTTTATTTATGTGCATGCGTTTGGTAGTATAAATAGTAGCAAAATGTCTGCATATTACTGCAGCCATGACAACACCCTGAATCTCCAAAACAGGAATTTTACACAAGTAACACAAATATGATGCTTCTGTTAGTTAAACTCAACAGGTGACAGGATGTTTATTTCATGCCATGGATTTAGGAGCATCACTAAAACCACTACTTTTAGTGTAATGTACTATAGAAAATAACTACTCTGTGGTACAATACACAATACACACTTTAACACACCATAGGTGGCGTGTAGGAATGTAATATGAATCCTATATTACTGCATTGCTAATTTACAAGCAGAGTCTATTCTCCTGCAGGAGGCTGTTATAGGTGCACTGTGTTCCTTCTTGGTGAGGCAGAAAGTGTGGAGGGAGAAGGTGGAGAAAGCGTTCAGATGGAGCACTTTCCCAGGGGGTGGAATAGTGGAGTAGTTCAGCTGTAGCCTGAACACGCTCTTAAATCATGTCTGCTCGCCAGGCAATTCCTCTTTAGGCAGCAGAACACAGCTTTTGATTTATGAAAGCTCCCTCTCTCAATTTGTCACTGACTCACCGAATATATAATGCAAAACATTTTTTATTTGCGTATTCCAGATCCAAGTCCTATCACGCTTGTTTATAATGCACAACGTGTACACAAATGAGAGCCAGAGCTGGGAACATATCCCTGCAGACTTCAATGACATAGGTCAACCCAACGGTGCCTCTCAATGATTCAGCACAATCAAAATGTTCTGTTTGAACATTAGTGCTGTTTAAACAATGAAAGCGATGACTGTGTCTCTGTCTGAACGGAATAAGAGACGACGCGATTCTATTGCACATGCCTCTAAGCATAACAGTATACAAATGTTTTAATTTATCAATGTAGCTTCTGTGTGTGTGTGTGTGTGTGTGTGTGTGTGTGTGTGTGTGTGTGTGTGTGCGCATGTGTGTGTGTGTGCGCATGTGTGTGTGTGCGCATGTGTGTGCGGGTCTGTGTGTGTGTGTGTGAGTGCGTACGTGCATGCGTGTTTGTGTTTGTGACCTTGACCTTTGGGTCATTGTTAGAAGAAAATATCTACAGAACAGTGAGGAATATGAATGTTTTGAGGTTGTGGGGAATTTCTGTTGATAAGTGAGAGTGAAGTGAAAGTGACACTGTCCTTTTGAGCTCACAGCACATCCTCTGCTTTTAATAAACAGTAATACAGAAGTCAGGAGGGACAGAAGGTCAAAAGGGCCTATTTTTACGATACACTCTACAAATGTGTGTCCCACTGTTTCATAGCAGGAGGTTGTTATTTAAACTACCCCTTGGATGGTTTGGTGGTTAAAGTTTCTAACTTAAAGGTGTTCTCCTGTGTCCACATGGGTGTAGAAAGTTTAATATTTCATTAAAATAAAGAAGTATATCAATTTGCTAAATCTACCAAACCTAACAAAGCAAATAAGCAACACCATTAGTCTTTTTGAAAACCAATACCAGCAACCTTATCTACCAAGTCTCCTTGGACATTTACACTAGCCAAGATTTTTGTCAGTTTGTTTTTGGTATCGGAAATAGATAGAAAATGACTTTCTATGTTCAGAGTTTTGAATCTGGGATCTACAAGCCCCCCAGTCAACATCTTTTGAAAAAGGTTGTGATTCAAAAAAGAAGTGGCAGCGATGGCCAAGTGGTTAGGGAGTTGCCCCTGCATCGGAAGATTGTGGGTTCAATTCCCTCACCAGTAGGTTGACCTGAGGTACCCTTGAGCAAGGTACCGTCCCCGTCACTGCTCCCCAGGCGCTTTCAATAGCTGCCCACTGGTGCATGGTGTTTGTGTGCGTGGATTAAATGCAGAGGTCCAATTTCGTTGTGGTTCACTGTGTGCTGTGCTGTGACCTCGCAATGACAAGGGTTGTCACTTTCACTTTCACTTAAGCACAAGTGCTCAGCAGATGTATGTGCATGATTTTGATCGGCCACAATACTGAACCCACAGAAACTAATTAAAATTCAAATTAAGTTGAAAAAGATATATTTGTATGGTTAGGACTAGTATGTGTGTGTGTGTCCATGGTTTGCAAGTGTATGTTTTATATTTATGCCCTAGCTGAGACTCCTGTGCTCTGCTGGCAGCGATAGTGGCCGTCCACCAGTGGCTGGGTAAAGATTGATGCTGTTCATCTGTTGGAATGGGCAGTAAAAGGTGTCTCTGCTGGTGATTGGCCCGACATCACTGCCCTCATCTCTGCAGCTCAGAGACGTAATAAAAGCCAGGCTGCACTTGCAGAGGTGAGCGCTGATCTCATCCACACTCCTCCTTTCATTAGCACAGGGGCCAAACAAACACCTCTGCTGACACACACAAGTTGGTTTTTATACAATGTAAGGACATGAGGTCATGTATATATGTCTCGGGTATTCACATAACTTATGAAATAACATATTTAAGACTGGAAGTTTTAGCCTTTCAGTTTAAACAATGAAACTATTTTTTTAAGAAAAAAAATCTACAATTTTAGCATTGTACATTAGCCTTTATTTCCTTTTTTGCTTCCTAAAAATGAAAAAAAAAAAAAGAAAAACAAACACTTGCAGTCAAAATGCTTCTACCATCACTAGGCTTTTTTCCACCATTACACCTCTTACATCATTCTTGCAAACATGCTGCTTGTGCTCACTCATTATTAGCAGTGTTAACATACATGGTTTTAAATGTTGCTTATTTAAAATTGTTGCTGTTATTATTGTGATGAAAAGAGTTCATTAATATCCACAAATGCTAAAAAATTCATATTGTATCCACTCTCACAGCAGTGTATTTTTTACTATGCGGAGGGTATAGGAAAGAATTACTCTGACGTTGAAAAAGCTACATGTTGAACAAAAGTGGATACGTGTGATCGTTGTTTATTTCCCTTGGTAGTGGATGGGTCAGTTGCCAGTGGGCTTTAGCTGGAGCAGCGTTGGCCCTGGCTCATTTTGCATCTTTTAATATTGCATGCAGCTCATTTAGTGGATGGGCCAGAGCCCAGAGCCACTCTTCTCTGGGGCATACTTCACCACGCCGGGAAGCCTGCGATTGATGGCTCACTGCTCAGTGAGAGTAGCGCAAGGCTAGGACCCCATCTCCACACCCCACACCCCCACCCTCGAATGAAAAGCAAAAAAACTGCAAACATCTCTTCCCCTACCTGCTGATTCATCAATCAGGCTGTCACTTTAATTTATGTGCCACTTCTTGTTTGGATGTCATTTATTACTGGGCAGGAATATTGCCAGCAAGCACACAGCTCTGGGAAAAAGTTGCAGGTTGTAGGTTGAATATTAGACTATGTTTGTGATGGGAATAGTTAAGTATATTTCCCAGTATAAAATAATTCAGTATGAGGAGTATTGTGTATGAGGACAGGTTTGCTCTCAGGTCAGTTTTAAAACTTAAATAGATGTTCATTTTTGTTGTCTTTCTGACCACTAAGATATGACTAGATCTAAAGTGCAGAGGTTATTATCAAATCAAACAAATATTTCACTCTCTGGATGTTTTTTTCCATATGAACATTTAAGTAATACGTGAAATAGTAATATGTTTGGATCTAGTTGTTCTGATCTTGTCCTGAGCACACATTGTAGGTATAAACACAATAGACCGGCTTAGCTAATGTCACATGCACTCCACCCACAACCTTCAAAATGACTTACAATTAATAGGTTATTTTAAACCATCTGGCATGTATTCAAAGGTAGTTTGCATAGGTAAAAGCTGAATTTTTTTTTTTTACTTCTGTTAGACAGGACAAAGTTCTTTCATCTTTTCTAGCTAGATTTTAACTCATGCCTTCTTTTCATTGCGCTGCAGTTTTGACTGCAAACAAAAAAATACATAATGATGTTGTTTCTTTTTCTATCACTTAAAATGCCTGGAGCCAACTATTTATCCACCAACCTAACCAGAGCCTTTCCCAGCACTCAATGGGCGAAAGTCAGAGAAACACCCTGGACCGGTCAACAGCCCTTCATAAACAGAATCACTAACAAATAGACACATTCACATCTACTGTAGGGCAATTAAGCATCTGAAATTCATGCAGGCCTTTGGACTGTGGGAAGAAACCGGAACACCAGAAGAAAACCCACAGACCTTTCCAGAAAAAACCTGCCTGTAGGATGAAAAAAAGAAATCCTTGTTTTGAGATCCGAATGCAAAAGATACCTTTGAATCAGGCAAGCATAAACGTGACTCTGACTGAACTAGGTGATGATTAGATGTTAACGTTAAGTGCAAACAGGATTGCTGAGCTTGGTCCGTTCTTATTCTTAGAGATTCAGGTGAGATTTAAGTCCAGGCAAGGACATTCTCTCATCAATTTGTAAGGATCATATTTCACTCCTATAGAAAAACCTGGTTTGACTAGCACTATGAGCAAAAGTAGGAACTTTCCAAAACCTCTCATTACATCTACAATTTGCCCTCGTCTGCAGTTACCAAAAGAGCTTTTCCTCTTCAGCTAATATGGCATGAGTCCAGATGCTTGAGGATTAGAGCTCAAAGCCTGCAATGTGGCTGAGAACACAGCTCATGGTGAAAAGAGTGTGACATGAGGAACCTAGGAGTGCATTTTAAGGTGCTGTGAGATGTAATGTGCCACTAGCTCTGATCAGCAATAAGGCTTTAGCTAGAGGCCGCAGGCGTGCCCCATTAGCTCTTTGAGACACAGGAGCAATCAGCCTCCATGGCAGTGAAGCAGCATCGTTAGCCCCTAATCTCCTCTGAGTTAAGCCAGATAGTGGCCAAAGCCGATTGCCACAGCCCGCTCTCGAGGATCCATCTCAGGGATACACGATTCAATTATTTCCTTACTCAGCTGCCTGAATTAAGTTACGACAGGGCATAATGCAGTTCCAGAGACTGCCTCTGTCCAGAAAATGCTGCCAGAATGGTTTGTCCCAGCCCCAAAAGTTGGTGTAGCAAAGCCCCTTTAGTGTGTAGCTGGAATGGGGCGGAAACCCCCAAAATGGAGAATTAAAGGATTCATCGAAGGGTGGAATGAGATTTGAGTTTGGAGTGCAAGTCTAAATGAGGGCTTCTCTAAGCACTGTATTGATTTCTTTGCATCCGGAGCATGGCGCCGTGGCTCTGAAGATGAAGCATAGGGTTTGGGTTCCGTCCCAATCGAAAAGAAACGTGAGAAGGTTTCTAGCCAGGACATCTTCTGGACAATAAACTGGAAAAGTGAACTCAGTTGATGAATTTAAGGCAGTGGTGCTGGCAGTATGCTAAGATGCTGATGTGGTCTTTAAATAGGTCTATAAGGTTCAACTGTTCTCAGTGAAGATGCCTGAGAGGTGTCTGGGCTGCAGTGTGTGTATGTGCCTGTTTTTCTCTCTACTAATAATGGCCGCTAGCCTACACATACAAGTGTTTGTGAAAGGAACATGGTCATGGTGGATTGGCAAACCATAGAGCCCTATTCCTTTGCCTACAGATTAGCTTCAAAAAACAGAAATGAAGGGCGTGATTCCTTTGCATACACACACTCAAAATACACACATATACTTGTGCAGCATTCTGAATGTGTTTTAATGTTTGTTCAAGCCCTTAAATGGCAGCATTAGTGCTCCATGATTAAACTTAAAACCTTTAAAAAGGAATATTCAAAACCCACTCGTAGAAGTCAGTAGGTAGTTGCTTTAGCACCTGTCCATTAGCTTCTATTCAAAGTCAACGGTTTTTCTGTTCATGCAAAAATGTTAAGGTCAATATCAAAAGTTAACGATGGACTAGATAGAGATTAGGTAGAAGAATGCTGGAATATACCCTTAAGGTGTTAGCATTAGAATCACTGTATTTCTTTCACTCCCATAATGCACTGAAGATCTTCAGGACAGGTTGATCTGTGTTTCGATGAGCTCACGAATCCAATCCATCTCAGTTCTGTGGCCACACTGGGCTGTCCTAGAGACAGAGGGGTCATGAGATTTCTGTGAATCCGGCTTGGGCCTAGGCTCACCTCTGCATGGCCTGTAGTAAAATACTGTCTGTACACAGACAGTCACTCTGAATAATAGGCCAGCGCGCTGTAAATGTCAGCTCTTTAAATCACAGGCGAAACGCAGCAGCCCCGGCTCCGAATGCTTCATCACCACTTAAACTACAGCCTCCCATTTATTATGTGTATGTTTATAAATCACTAAGGAGACCTAGCATTCCTCTCACCCATAAAAAAGAAAGGGCAAGAAAGAGAAGGGATAAGACGGGATGGTTATGGTGTGAAATGAAGGCAGGAGGTTCTGGGGCTGAATGCTATTGAGAATGGGTAAGGGGCTTCAGGAGAAAAAGATAACAAGCCCTGAATCTTTGACAGTGTCTGAGCACTACCTGGTAGGACCTACGAATATGCTCCACAGACAACAGTGCTTAGAGATGTTCTACTGTCTGCACTCAGGCAATGTTCTTATTTAATGTGAAAAAAGAAATTAAGAAGAAATTAACACTACATTTTGCAAACCAGACTGAGCTGCTTTATGCAGTTTGATGGCCCTACATGGGATCTAGCTGATGTAACGTGTTCATATAAAGTCAGAGATAAAAAGTTATTTTTGTTCACAGTTTCCTTCATCAGTGGTCAGTTTCCAACCACAGAGCTACGCTACCATGGGCAGCGGTGGCCTAGATTTTAGGGACTAGGCCCCAGGATCATGGGTTTGAATTCCAGACCAGTATGTTGCCCTGAGGTACCCTTGAGCAAGGTACCATCCCCATCACTGCTCCCCGGGCGCTTTCAAAAGCTGCCCACTGCTGCACGGGTTTGATTGTGCATGGGTTAAATGCAGAGGTCCAATTTCGTTGTGGTTCATGTGTGCTGTGCCGTGACCTCGCAATGACAAGGGTTTTCACTTTCACTATTACTGTAACTTAAAACATTTTATTTTTGGTGCTCAGTGGTGGGCTGAGAATGGTCCTGCACTCAAACAATATCTAATCAGTAGCAGTACCCCTTCCATCCAAAGTGTTGTTGGGCTCATAAACTATGCAGCAACAAAAGCTTTAGTTAATTACTGTAAACCTAAAACTGCACTTACATGGAAAGCGTTTGTGATGAAGTGGCCAACGAGTGCAGCTACAAGGGTGGTTTACAAGGCGACGTCCCACTTCACGTCTGTGGTCAGTGCACATGCGTATGTCAATGTCATCATCAAGCTAGAAAGATTGATAGTGAGAAAAGAATTGACTTATAATGTTAGCATGGTCTTCTCCCTTTCTAGATCTCTCTCTCTTTCATGTTTGACACAATCCCTACATGAACTAACATGCCAAAGTGGTGGTGAAGGTGGGGGCTGAAGGTTGTATTACAATGTTTATCATGTTAGAATAAGGTCATAATTTTTCCTTTCACGGTCCAGTTCCTTTCCAGCTCCTCTCATTTCTTTCCTGCTTCCCTAGTGGTGACATTGGCCTTTTAAAGGCTGCAAATAGTGGTGTCAGTGCATGGCTGGAATCCACTGTAATAGATGGCCAGCTCCTCACAAAGATTTGTCCACGGGCAAAATAACTCTGCCTTTTGCAGATCAGTCAGAATAATCAGATCAATTCCTTCATCCGGGCTTCTTAACTCAACAGTGAGATTTACAGCAAACAGCAGCTGAACTTACTGTAATCCAATATACAGTACATGCATTTTATGTAGCAGAGTGGTTTTACTTGCTTCACTCCTCTCATAAAAGATGTCACATTCCTCTTTTATTTAACTGTTGCTTCTTTTACATTTTGGCTGCAGGGGAAGTAGTGGCCAAGCCTCATGCCGGTCTCTGTCCCTCTGTTCTCTCCGTCTGCTCCATTCTTACTCTTCATCTTATCTGATTCTTCCTCAGGCTGCAGGGGCTGTGCAAAGTACACTGTCAGATGAGCAGGTGGTGCAGTTTTATGCAGTTTCACAAAGTTTTAGAAGATTTGAAGTGAGGAAGCATGTCTTGCAGATTTATGTGTGTGTGTGTGTGTGTGTGTGTGTGTGTGTGTGTGTGTGTGTGTGTGTGAGTGTGTGTTTGTGTGTGTGTGTGTGTGTGTGTGTGTGTGTGTGTGTGTGCATAAAACACTGAGCAGGTAAAGACATTCAATTTGTTCCTAATAGGACTAATGCCCATTAAATAATAGCAAATAAATAACAAGCAAAAAATAACAAAACAGATCAAAACAGAAGGTTTTTGAACAAGCTGAAAGAGCTATTAAGTTGCTTATTAGGTATTATTTGCATCATTAAGCAACATGTTCATCTTAAGTGGCATACCCCGACATGCTCCTTAGAAACACTTGAAAAATGCAACAAGCAGCTTCTTTACAAAGTGTGCTCCTAAAACATATCAGGTATGTAATATGTTTGTAAATTTGATTAAACAAAATATTTTATCTCCCAAATGGTAACTCTACAGGAAGTACTAGGAATTACCACATATTTTTTTTATTCCTCTGTATCTTTTTTATAATTAAATTGTGTTTGACAGACATTTCTCTTACATTTGCCAGATTTTTTGATGTCGGTCTCAAATCATTTATTTTTTCTGCTAGGAGAAAATAAATAATATGAGTCCCGCAGTGTCAGTGGGAGGATATTTATCCTTGATTGTATTCCCAATAGAACAGGCATCAATAACCAGACTAACTTCACTTACTTTCAAAATTCATGCACTCCTAGGATTTTCTCTGTAGTGCCCAGAATGAAGTTTAAATGCTGAACAAAAAAAAAAAAAATGCTGAATAAAACCTACTTTCCTGTCTGAGCTACCTGTTCAGGTAGTTATGTGGATCCATGTCCTAATGAGCAAGGTTTCACAGTCAAAACCAAAAAAGGGCAAAAAGAAGTGAAGTTCTGTTTAAGTGTTTAGAAGCAAAATATATTGGCTCAACATATTTCAAAAAGATTGCCAAGTAGTAGTACTATAACAGAATGTATCTGCATTATTAACCGTTTAAAAACCTAAACTAGCACAGCATGTTTCTATTTCTATACAGTATATATATACTGTACAAAGTTGCAGCAAGTACCACCAAATCTAAATCAAATCAATATTTGGTGTGACCACCCTTTGTCTTCAAAACAGCATCAATTCTTCTAGGTACACTTGCACACAGTTTTTGAAGGAACTCGGCTGGTAGGTTGTTCCAAACATCTTGGAGAACGAACCACAGATCTTCTGTGGATGTAGGCTTCCTCACATCCTTCTGTCTCTTCATGTAATCCAGACACACGGGATGATGTTGAGATCAGGGCTCTGTGGGGGCCAGAAGAATTGATGCTGGCAGTAACACCAAATATTGATTTGATTTAGATTTTTCTTTTGTTCTTTTGTTCATTTTGCATTTTGTAAATTGATAAAAATAAACAATCATTATTTATATTTCTGAAAGCATTCTTTGTTTACAGCATTTTTTCCCAGACCTGCCTAAAACTTGCACAGTACTGCATATACACAGTCATGTGAAAAAATTAGGTGTGTTTTTGTAACATTTTTGGGCATATGGATATTTAAACTCAGTTTTAACAATACTGGGAGATTCAAGTAATATAACTAAACAATTAAAACTGAAGGAAAGACTTTTCAAAATCTTCTGTAAAATGTAATTCTTCAAAAATGTGATTTCTGTTGAGGAATAAATTAGGACACTCCCACTTTTATTCCCAATTAAACTGGCTCAAATCACACACAGTTGCAGCACATCAGGTGCACATGATTAAAACATCCTTACTCAGCATTTTGAAGGAGGTAGGCCAATTTAAACCTCAGATCGTTAGTTAGACTTAGTTTGGTGCTTCTAACTGTTGAGGTGAGAGTGAACACCATGGTGAGATCTAAAGAGCTGTCTGAGGCCTCCACAAAGAAGATTGCAGCAGCTTATAAGTCTGGTAAGGGACTTAAAACTCAATCTTGAAAACTATTTGCAATCAGCCATAGTCAGCCAAAGTGCATGCATCTACAATCAGAAAGAAACTGCACAACTTTAAGTTGCATGGGAGTGTGCAAGGAGGAAACCTTTGCTCTCTAAGAGATACATCAAGGCCAACTGAAGTTTGCCAGAAAGAATGTAGACAAGACCAGGAATTTTGGAATAATATTCTTTGGACAGATGAGTCTAAAATGTATTTATTTGGACACCAGAACAGAGGACATTTCTGGCATCAACCAAATACAGCATTCCAAGAAAATAACCTCACAAGCTGTGAAGCATGGAGGTGGAAGTGTCATGGTTTGGAGATGCTTTGCTGCAGTGGGACCTGGCCAACTCACCATCATAGAATCTACCATGAAATCTGCATCAGAGGGTGTATCAGAGGGTGCTTGAGGAACAGGTGAGACCATCTGCAAGAATATTAAAACTGAAGCAGAACTGGACCCTGCAACAGAACGATGTCCCAAAACATACCAGTAAATCCACCAAGGACTGGCTGAACACTAAGAAATGGAGAATCCTGAAGTGGCCGAGTCAAAGCCCAGATCTTAATCCCCTTGAGATGCTGTGGAGTGACTTGAAATGGGCTGTATGTGCAAGAAACCCCTCAAACATCTCACAGCTTCAAGAATTCTGCATTGAGGAGTGGATCAAGCTTTCCTCAGACTGATGTCAGAGACTGGTAGATGCTACAAGAAGCATCTCACTGCGGTTATTTCAGCCAAAGGGGGGCATACTAGTTATTAGGAGGAAGGGTGTCCTAACTTTTCCCTCAGAATATACATTTTTGCTGATGACTTCTATTTAAGGAATAAATCAAGGTTATTTTTTGTTAACCTGCAATTAAATCACTTCATTTTCCAGGAATAAATAAAAACAAGTTTAGACATTGATTTGGGAACGTTGCTTAATAAAGAACTAATTTTTTCACATGACTGTATCTATATGTTATGCTACATCTTCTTTGTTCACATTCAAATCAAATAAATATAATGGATCACTTGTATAGTGATACATTGTTCATTAAAGTTTAAAAAATGTATGAAATAGTCTCAACCTTTACTTATGTGAACAAGTGGCAGATCCACCAAAACATGCACTATAACCAAACGGGCAGGTGACTGGTTCCAGCACTGAGTAAGCCCTTGGTGCAAACACAGCATTAAGTTAACAAAAGCACTCACAGATATAACACTAACATGTGTGTATCTAAGTTTGGCCTCATGAGAATCCAGCTGCAGTTGACTTTGTGGTCCCTACTGGGTCAAGCAGAGCATCCTCACATATGAATGTCCTCTTTCTTTATCTCCATGCTCCACTTGTGGACTGGAGCCACAGACATTTCAAAAAGTACTCAGGATTTGTATAAATGACAAGCTGCCAAATTCTCTCTCGCTCTCTCTCATTCCCTCTTTCTCTCTCAATTAGAAAAGTGGCTGAGCAACAGCATTCCTGAGTCCAGCTGGATGCGAGTTTGTGTATCATTTGTACAATTACACCAAGCCAAGCTCCTCATTTCTCTGCTTTGCAAAAACAAAACAAAAACAACAAAAAAAAGTTCAGCTCCTCCTCAAACCGTACCCTTGGTGACCTCTGAACAGGAGAAAAAGAGCCTTTCCACCAGAGGCAGGACTGATGGACTGTCATGCCAGAGATTGTGGCGAGCCATGTCATGTTTGTGAATTGCCTCCTCTTGCTTGCACAGTGAAGGTAAAAGTGCTGAAAATGACAAACCTACAGACAGGGATTGTTGCACACACACACACACACACACACACACACATATATATATACAGTACTGTGCAAAAGTTTTAGGCAGCTGTGGAAAAAATGCTGTAAACAGAACGCTTTCAGAGATGGAAGTGTCAATCATTTATTTTCATCAATCAACAAAATGCAGTGAATGAACAAAAGAGAAATCTAAATCAAATCAATATTTGGTGTGACCACCCTTTGCCTTCAAAGCATCAATTCTTCTAGGTACACTCGCACACAGTTTTTGAAGGAACTCGGCTGGTAGGTTGTTCCAAACATCTTGGAGAACTAACCACAGATCTTCTGTGGATGTAGGCTTCCTCACATCCTTCTGCCTCTTCATGTAATCCAGACACACTGGATGATGTTGAGATCAGGGCTCTGTGGGGACCAGAAGAATTGATGCTGGTTTGAAGGCAAAAGGTAGTAACACCAAATATTGATTTGATTTAGATTTTTATTTTGTTCGCTATACCTATATATATATATATATATATACATACAGACTAGTGCATCTACCAAGTTGGGATAAAGCCACAGTCTGAGTCTGTGTTATCCAGACTACTCTAACGTTGCTAATAATAAATGCAAAATATAGCAAGTTGTGCAAACGATTCATGTTATTCAACTAGTCCTCCAGTCACTAGATAAACGTTTTTACACCAACATTGTTTAGCTACAGTATTTATTTATTTTACAGTATTTATTTATTTATTTATTTATTTTTTACCATCGGGTTTACACAACTAAATGATTGTTATTTAGTCAGCTCTGAGAGAAGATTTACATTCTACCCATCCAGCTTTCTTCTTTTCTTTCTTTTTTTTTCAAAATTAAGAAAAAAATTATTCTTTGGACAAAGACTGGAACTGAATTATATCAGGATTACTTAAACCAAGTAATAAAAAACCTGAAGCTCCACATTAGGTTTCTTTCAGTTTTATATCAGACTCAATAAGTTTCTTGGTTTCAGTTTTACCACTGCAAAAATATTTAACCCACATTAAAAGTCATCAGATGTGTCAAGATTACAAATTACACTTTGATGTTATGGGCTTCTTAATGTTTTATTTTAAAAGGCTGAATGAACCAATTTAAACGTTGATTTTATTTGGTGTTTAATTTGAAATGATTTTGTGACAAAAATTAATCAAGTTTGAAAAAATTAATCAAAGATTCGCTGACAAATTATGAATTTGATGAAATTCCAACACTATGGTTTGCCTTACAAATACTCACCGAAACTGCCATCTGTCAAACGTCATTTGAAATTCAAACAAATTTCAATGCTATTAAGTGGTTTGTTGACCATCAGATTCAATTAAAAATAATCTGTCATTTTCTCCTATAATTGCAATAAGGAAACATTAGATGACCAGCACGCTTTTGTTATTACTAACAGTGCATTCTAAAAGGTTCCAAGACAAATATTAGAGCTACTTTAACAGTAGCTAACAGGCTTCAGCATTTTTGTTTTGTGACTGGAATGAGTGTTAATACTATGAACAGTTGAGCAGCCCATCCTCTTCCCAGTCTGAGTCAGTATACGGAGCCTAATTGAGACATATCTGTATCGACTGATGCAATCTACAAGTCATTCATTGAGTATGAAAAATTGAGTTTAGAAGGAGGGGGCAAAAATCAATCATATGGATCAACATGTGCAGATTCCGTCTGTGCCCTGGGTCCCCTCCCATCGCCGATATTAGATATCTGCATGAATAATAGAGCACTTCAAAACCAGGCAATTACCACCAATGCTGCTTTATTAAAGCAGGACAGATGACAGCAGTGTCTGCAGCCAGTGGCCAATCAGCTAGCTCCCTCAGGTCACCATGGCCACCATGGACAGTGTCCTGTCTGGCCATCCTTTGTCATGTGTTTCCAAAAACATTCTCTCTGTTCCCAGAATTGCAGCACATTGCTGTGCACATGCACCCAGCATGCTTCCGTAAATGTTTGAGTTGTATGTTTAGACTTGTCCTTGACTCTGAGCCTCATGTTTTCTACCCCGCCTCTCCTTCCCCTTGCTCGCTCGTCATGGCTAAACTGTAAAGAAAATATCTGGAGTATTTTGGCTTTGCTGTGAATCACTCATCAGCCATGGCTGATCAATGGGAACGAAAACAAATCTTGTCCAGAGGAATTTAGCCTTTAGCCTTTAGCGTGTTACTTCACTAATCGCATATGACGTAGTGCCGTGAAGGAATAAGTGCTAGGAGACTGAACTTTGACAGGCAATGGGCATGGGCTGGAGCCGGGCCCGTTTGAACCCTCCACATCCTGTGTGTAACTACACCCAATTTATTTGTGTATATATGCCCTGAGATAAGTCTGACATGCTTGGCTGATGACTCACCCCCCCCCCACACATTGCAGTCTGGCCGCCATGTTTTCCCTCCCGGTGCCACGGCACACAAAGTGTTCTCTCTCAGTGTCACGGACAGGCACAGAAAGCTTATTGTCCATCATGGCTTGGGAAAGGGCTGCTTGAGGATATTCATAGGCATAATTTCCCCTTATCCATTTCCTCTGCATTCATACTTTGGGGAAATTCTGGGGAGAGCATAATAAGAATTGGTAAACCCCTTAACGAATCAAGGATCAATATATCTCTGTGCAGTCACTGTGTTTCGTCACTAGCACGGAATGAAAACCATCAGCTGAGGATTTGTTTGGCAAATTACTTCAGGAGAAGATGGAATCCTTTTGCTGTCCTATAGTAATGAAGACATTGGTTTCTTTCTTTGGGTTGTTTTTCTTAGTGCACTGTGGATGTTTTAAGCACGGCATGGGACTTGCCTCTTACCTCTTCTCCCAGATCTGCACCATTGTTCGTGCTTGGCGGGACAGCACGGCTACAGCTGTAATACAGCCCAGAGCAATCGCAAGGCCTTTGTGCAGTGTGTTTGTAGCACATAGTGTAAGGAAGCTATTATTACAATCAAGGCACTCTCGTCTTCCTCACTGGAACAGGCTTAATTACATATTACTCCATGCCCACAGAGTGACACAAAAAGGGCATTATAAGAGAATGTTATAAGATATGAAAATGTGTTATTGTTGTTTTCCCCCCTTTTCCTCTAAATGCTTTGCCATAAACCTAAAAGACTGTTTTCAGTGGCTGTGAAATCAGCTTATCAGATGGGACTGAGTCAAGAAGCAGCAGTGCACTCTTTCTCTCTCTCATTCACACACACACACACACACACACACACACACACACACACACACACACACACACACACACTAAGGGAGACAGATGGTGGGGTTGATGTCCTCCCCCGATCTGCTCAGGTAGCTGGGGGTGTAAATGAGCCTGCTTGCTTCTCGTTCACGTGGTTTGGTTTAGCCAGTGCAGTCCCTCCACATACAAACACACACACGCACACACATACACACACACACACACACACATTCTCTCTGACATGGTGCGTGCAAGCATAAGACTGAAGATCATTAACTTTGGCTCTTTCCCCTTGCTAATTACAGTCATGCTAACCTTGGCTATTGTTTTAATTAGACCTTAAGGAGCCAATTGTTATTAAGGATTCCAATTAAAAGTGCAAGCATATTATGAGGGAGGTGTTACTTCAAGCTCTGTAAGGCAAAGGCAGTTACATATATTTGCATTAATACACTTTCTATCAAAGCAAATTTGTGCCAATACAATATGTGGTGATTGATATATAGGCCATAAGAATTCTATGATGTAATTTGTGATTAATTTTGGAATAATCTATTAGTTTGATAGGATGTTTCAATTATTTAAACAGACTGAAAAAGAATTAAACAAGAAAAAGACATGCCTAACCTTTAGTAGTATCTATCTATCTATCTATCTATCTATCTATCTATCTATCTATCTATCTATCTATCTATCTATCTATCTATCTATCTATCCATCTATCTTTATACAGCCTTTATCATTGTGTAAACTGGCAAAGGATTCATTGACAAAGTCAATTATACATTTGTTTGTATTAGTAACCAACTGAGTATAATTGAGAAAAGATGTTGGTCCAATTCTTATGAAGAATTGATGCATCAGTGATGATGCATCAGTAACCGAATTTCCACTGCACATCTACCTTGACTGCCCCGTCTTCAGGCAGGCTCTCCTTCTCTGCATTATTGCAGAGTTAAATTTCGCATAGTTAAAGGTCAGGCGAGGCACAGGGAGAGCTGCTTTACAGCAGTGTTAAAGTGCCGCCCTCATGCACGCTGTGCTCAATGAGAGGTGCTGTTTGGTGCCTCGGGGCCCCGTGCCGAGTGGGCAGCCGCCAGAGAAGGAGGTCACATACATATTCATCAAATTGGACATGCACATGTAAACTGCATTTAATAGGCCATGACAGCAGAGGTTTGGGCTGGGCTGACTGAGAGAGTAAAAGAGAGAGAAAGAGAAAGCAAGAGAACAAAAATGAAAGAGAGCTCTGGTTCATGTGGTTGCCCTCTACTGAGCTCCTCTCTCCATAGGTGACCCATGGATTTTGCAGCCCACTTTACCACACACTGTGTTCTCTCAAACATAGGACGAAGTTCTTTGCCCAGCTCACACAGTTGGTGCTGTTGGAGTAAAAAATGACAGGAACTTGGACCCCATTTTTAAGAATCATCATAATGATAACAAAAATAGGTATTGAAATACAAGCTACTACAAAATCTTTACGTTTCTCCCATTTCTTGAAGTCAAAGCTAATAGTTCAAAGACTGCAAAAGTCACCTTGCTGTTAAAGAGCATAAATTTAATATAAAAGCCACTGGTTATATAACCACACACTTGGCAATGGGCTCTTTGGAGGTTCACTAGCAGAAGCCATAGTGTATAAATATCCATTATTACTAAATTCTGAAAACTAGGTCTTTAAAGAATTTTTAAAACTTAGTTCCCCAATTGATTCATAAATAAATTAATTTTAAATACATTTAAATCATTGAAATGTAAAGTAAATAGCATTGATGATCTCTTTAAACTTTAAACTATCACCTGTCAATGGGTGAACATACAGTTCTTTCAGTTGGAAGCAAGTATAAGGTTTTGAGTGACTTTGGCTAGACTGGGAAGGCAAGGCAGCCTCTCCAAAGCAGCAGGCCTTGTGTTCTCAGTGTGCAGTGGTTAGTACTTGCCAAAGGTTGTCCACGGAAGGAAATTCAGATCCATGTCTACTCTTTAAAGTTCCTGCAACAACTGGAGGTGGCCTGGTCTGATGAATCACGTGGTCATTTAAATCATTTTGACAGCCGGGTGTGCATGCTGCTTACCTAGGCAAGAGGTGGCGCCAAGATGGAGTATGGGAAGAGTCAAGCTGACAAAGGCTGTTTTGTGGAGAAACCTTGGGTCTTGGTATTTATGTGAATGTTCCTTTGAACTAAGTACGCCCTTTAATGGCAACAGTATTCCCTAATAGCTGTGGCCTTTTGTAGCGGGATAATGGACCCTGCCACACTGAAATATTGCATCAGGAATGATTTGGGAAGCATGCCAAAGTCTTTAAGGTGTTGATTTGGTGTCCAAATTCCATAATCTCACCCAAACATCTGTAGGATGCACTAGGCAAACTAATCCAATCCACTGAGATGCCAAGTTACAATTTTAAGACTTAAAGATTCTGCTGCTAATGTCTAGGGGCTACATACCAAAGTACACCTTCAGAGGTCGTGGGGAGTCATGGCCCCTACAGTTCAGTTCTGTTTTTGCAGCACAAAGGGGAACTACACAATAGTAATCATGCTTTAATGTTAAGGCTGTTTAAAGCTGTTTAATGTTAAATTCTGGTGTTGTCTTAAATGGGTGCCAGTAGGGATGTCTTGTTTGGTTTTATAGCTTACAGTAAGTCATAATGAGTCCAAATCCACAGTGACAAGCATGCACCATCCTGATGAAGAGCGGGATGGGGCAGGAATGGGTCGAAAGGCATTTTGAAGTTGTCTTTGCAGAAAAAAAGAGGTGATTATTAACTTTCTATTGTTTGTTAGCAATGTTAGCCTCTAGTTCAAATCATAAATAGTTGGACACTAAATATGTCTTGGTTGATCTACTACAATCAGATTGAATGAAAAAATTCAGTAGGTTTGATTCCGTTGAAGTTACCTGATATCAGAATGAACCTTTTTGCCTTGATGCTTCATGGTCATATTAAGAAAGATTCATCTGTAGTTTGGCTATGTCCGCCTCTATTCAGTTACTTCTACTAAACATGAAAGTAACAGCATGTGACAAAAAAGTAACAGCACACAGACTCTTGCAGTTTAGGAACACAAAAAACTCAAAGCATATTTTTGTCTGCATATTTTTATGCTGACCTTGTTTGACAGTTTGTGCAGAACTATCTCCACCAGCAGTGAATTTAGTCAGTCACCACTTACCACCCACCAACCCACCACAACAACAACATAGCCTTTAAATCGAAAAAAGAATAAACACTCTTGTAATCGGATCAGATGAGACAGATAATCAAAGTGTTTTGTTTCTGTTCTTTCTCTGTGGGTTCTTTGGGAGAGAGGTTCATCTTTCGTACGGGCCCGCCAGTCGGCTTTTCAAAGATTGGGGGAAGAGAGGAAAAAATAAGGTCTTTTGACACAATGCTCACAGCCCCAAGCGTAAGCCGCCTGCATCAACAATAGCTGCGCTCCCTCTGTCTGGCTATCATAAAGCAGTTTGTTGATGGGCTACCTGCCCTGTCTGTCTGTCTGGTTCGGGGCTTGAAACTCAATCTCTCCCATTCAGAAGTGGGGAGAGCACCCTGGGGCGGTGCACTGTGCCCTTAATTATGACAATAGCAGGAGATTGGACTCCGATTGCACATCAGCAGCCTTCCTTCAGATTGCTAATTATGATATCGGTTTACCACCAGCAGCCTAGGCTGGGAAGGGGCTACCCTTTTTGGAAAAAGCAGAGATTCCAGGCTGTGCCGGGAGTCAGAGAGAAGTTTACAGTCTCTGGTGGAGCTGGAGTGCTGCAAATTCTCTTCTTCCATGTAACCCGTATTTGCCAAGAGCAGTAGGGAATAGTGCTCAATCACCGTAAGAAGCACTCCAGCACCGTCATATTTTAGCTACCCTTCATATGGACTGCTCCTCGCTAAGCTGTCTGGAAGTAAGTGAGGCAGTGTGTAATTCTAGTGCTGAATTGCCCTTTGACGATGTAACCAATGTTGTTCTAAACGCCCCCCCTAACCCCAACCCCAACCTCCACCATCACCAGGAAAAAAAGTGATTTAATCATTTTTCTCTTTCTCACTTATTTTCCCAGCATGGGAGCCTAGCAGCATTCCAAAACAGTGAGGGAAAGACATTACGGCAGACATTTCCTGAAAGCAGGGGGAGGAAAGCTCTTACAAGGCAGTTCTTAATAGGATCTCAGAGCACTGAGACCTTAAGCAGACTGCTCGTCTCCAAACATCTTCAAGGACTAAAATACGCCTTGGTTTTCTTAGACGGAACAAAAACACTGTAATGGAGATGTGGTCAAGAACAGGAGCAAGTGTGTTTAACCTTCTGAGCGTTAAAGGGGTTGCCCTTGGACTGCACTGCTTTATGTCGTAACACACGTTATGTAGAGAAGGCCCCGGTGAGCCACATTCTCACGTAGTGAAGTGAAGCAGCACAGTGAAGCAGCACTGATGGTCATTTACAGTGCAATTTCAGAAAGCATTATTTTCCTTATAACTCTCCATTGATAGCATGTCTCCTTACTAACAGTCTATAGGAAATGGAAAGAGAAAGTCCTTAAAAGATGTACATCCCTTGAGCAACCCTCGAGGTACACTCTTCTTGAAGCATGCATTGTCTTCCCATCCAGCCGGCATCAATGGCTGACATCCACTCAAGATCTTTGAAGTAGTGTGTACATATGGTACAAGTGGTATTAATGTTACAGTGGATCATCTTACGCCACCCCCATTATTTATAGTTTGACACAGCAACTTCACATCAATGTGCTCTCTTTTTCAGAGCTTGAGTGGCATGTTGATGGTGGCTCTTGCATGGGGCTCGTTGCATTCAGATGACTGCAGGAATAGAGTGGTAATTATACATGCTATGGAGACAGGAGATTAGACACTGATGTTTAAATGTGGGATGAATTGCCGGAGCAAATTAACACTGCTCTAATTGCGTCGCCCTTATAATAACTCGGGTTCTGACCCTGACCCACAGAAGTCGACGGCGTAAAAACCCCACACTGATTCAATCACACTGGCCTTAATGAGCACTATTTCTGGAGCAGTGTAAGTCACTGCCTATGAAGAGTTCACCTGCAGCAGCCGCCTCAGTCTGAGATTGCGAGTCTCTCCAATGCTGATTGATGGACAACTGTGTCCACTCTGAAGGGCAAAGCCACAAAACTGTAAATGCGGCTGTATTTCCATTGCCTTTCTCTGACAGTTTCAGAAGTGCAAGGCTTATTTCTTTATGATTTAAGATAATGGCTACTATATTGACTTATTTCTTCATTGCCCAAGTTCATCCAGCCAGGCCTGTTTCACTTCAGTCTGATTTGCCCAATCCGAGATATTGATCTGACTGAAAGGTACATTTGGAGGGAAAAAAGCCCCCAAAAAACAAGACCCATTGACTGATATTAACGACTGAAATTAGTATAAGAATAAACATCACGAGAGTTTAGGTATGTAAAGCTGATAGGTTTGTGGAGATCACACACTGGCAAAACCTCATTTTGCAGCTTATCCTCTTTGTTGCCCAAAAAATCAGTCAAGGCCTGATACAACCTACGTGATAATTCCACAGAACATCATTTATGTAAATGTAATTAGAGGAGGAACATGATAGCGAGATGCAGGGTGCCAAAGGAAATTTATTACTCAGAGGGGGACAGCTCTAAACATTCAATTAAAATATTGAGTTTCGGCAGATTTAATCTAAACGTAATAAATTACAAAGGGCAAATGGTCTTCGGGCGAGGGGCTGGTGGATGTCTTCTGTGCTGGGAACACTTGGGTTGATGGTGAGGGCTTTGTATAAGGAGAGGAGCGTCTCTGTGCAGAGCTTTGGGCCAGTGCCACACAGACTGGGGCGTGCGCCAGGGGAGTAAGCCAACACTCGGCGAGGTAGACACAGATGTACAACAGTGGGAACCTCTGGACCCAGACGACATCAAAGGCAAGGCCGAGGCTTAGGTTTCAGTCACTCCATGCTCTCTAGGCCTGTTCAGCAGGCCTGGCTTTTAGCTGGCAGCCTCAAAGCCCCACAATTTGTTTTCTGGTGCTGAGCCTCCTTACCTAATCGAACCACTATTCTTCCTGTTTGAGTTTGTTTTGAGATGTTTTTCATGAAGGTACAGCCTACATTTCAGAAAAGTGTTCATTTATGCAGTGATGAAGTATAGTTTGGCAAAACCGCCTTTAAATTGGAAACTCTTGCTTACATGTCTATGCAATCAATTACCTTTTGCTATAGGAATGCTTTGAAGGTGAAGCGGAGAAGCAACTTGCAGTGGAAGCGCTATCTAATGTGCTTTCCGCTATTGCTCTTGCATGTTATTATCTTATTACTTAGGAACGTTAGAGTCCAACTCATCATCCAGATTTTAAGCTTTGGGCTTGTGTTTTCTAAGGCCGATGTTTCTGCAAGTTAAGATGCATAAATTCCTATGACAGTAGCAATATTGTTCAGAACTTGACCCATACCTGATCTTTTTTTTCCTCTATCAACAAACATTACTATAATTAAGTGGCCCAGTTGAAGGCTGGGCTGTGAAACATGAACAAAGGAGAAGTGTTTATTTACCATTTTATACACATTTTTTCACACATTCTGAAGCCTTAACGTGTTAGACTTGGTGCTTACGGATGTGTTTCCAAGGTGATAAACTTTTCACTTTGCATGTGACATGTGGTTGGAGCTGTGCTCGCCTTGTGCTCGTGCTGGTGTTCAGTAATATCTCAAAGACAGAGACCTGAGGAGGTGGAGTGTATTCAACCACCCCCCACCTCCCGCCCTCCCCATTCAATTTAGTGTCACAACCCAGAGAGAGTTGAACCATGGCACCTTTTTAATTACAAATGCTGTATTTTCATAGCACAAGCGAACCAACACTCTGTCAGGTGCTGAAACAACTGCAATGTGAGAAGAAAAAAACAATTTATCAAGTTACCTCCTCATCAAGGAACCCACATATGTGCCCCTGACTTTAAGAGTAACGTGTTTTAGTGAGTTATGGTTTAATTACAAAGAAGTGCCATGACTGTATGTTGCCCAATTTGTTTTTGCATTCCAAATTTTTACAGGCTTTATGCTATGCGTTACATATTCTTATGTTGCTTCACGGTAAAGGACTAATTACACGTGTTTTTTGACATGAAGTGTTTTTATTTTGTTATTTTATTTGGTAATTTGTTTTATTATCATTTTTATTGTGCATATAGGTTAATGAACAGGAACTCTAAAAAAAGCATATGTTGGTCTTAAATCTGGGCAAAAAGAATTTACACATGACTATAGTAGAACAATTATATCTGTAAAGGCATTTTTATACATTTTATGCATCAACATTTTTATTGACATGTCATTGTAGTACATAATTATAAGTCTCTTACATCTTTTTTTCTGCTTCATGAAAAATTGCTTTAAATCCCCTGTTGAAGATAAGTGATTTGTCCCAATTTCTTAAAATCCTATTTGAATTTCATCTCAAAGGACAACTTGGCTCGTCTGTAAGATTTTGTTTGTCTTATGAATAATGTTGCATCAGTTCTGAGTCAGTTAGCGGTTTCCCCTCCTTTACATTTTGTGTATAATCCAAAAACATGACCCCATTTTTGCAGCTTGTGTCTGTGTTGCCTCTGGTTGTCACAAGGGCTTCTTTCTCTGCAGCATAGGCTCAAAGCAAGTAGCTCAGCAGCACCAACGGCATATATAAATAACAAATTTGAGGGGTTTATGAGAATGCTGCTGATGTAAAATAATGCTTCTGTCATGGTACCACTACTTATGACTTTGTCCGTATCTACAGTATAATCTGAAGGTCCATTCCTGGACAGCATGTATAACATATTAAAATTTGTCAATGTGTGCACCACTAAACTGGCTGTAAATTGCTTCATGTGTCGCTCAGGTCTCTAAGTTTAGTCTCTAACTCTGGTTTGAACCAAGAGTTTGTTGGCGAAGTAGCATGATTTTATTGATGTGAGGAAATGTAGCCTAGTGTTCACTCAGATTTATTTAATTCTTCATTTTAGCTAAATAAATTTGAAATATAATTAATAAAAAAAAACATTATAGTGTTTTTCACGGCCTGCTCAGCTGTTTCTCACCTCACTCAATTTCAAGCTGTAGGGTGCTGTTCTGAGACCAATGTAACCATAAAAGAGAAAAACCCCTAACAAAATGACCTTAGACCGTCCACTAAAATTTTGAAGGGTCAGTGTTAAGTACATGACCGAACTCAATAACTGTGTTTTTTGTCCTGATATTTTGGTACATCTGCTCCTATACCGTTCTCCTGAAGCTAGTTTTGCATGAAGACTTACAGGCTTATCCACACTGCTCCAAGAAGATGCTGAACGCTTCCTGTTTCTTCCTGCGACACCGGGTTCTTCTGTTTAATCTCATCGTTTTCTCATTAATGGATGCTGACTTCCTGTGGGTCATATCCCTGGCTAGCACGTAGTAATCTGACCTCTTTGGAATAACACTGATGTGAGACTCACTCTGTCTCTGGATCCCCTGACGGCCACCCGATCTCCAACACACGGCTACTGATAGCCTCGCCATGTTTTATTCATCTCCAGTTAACCACTGCTCGTTTGAAATTGTGAACGTATAGACTCTTTTATGTTGGATATAACTCACCTCAAATTCTAGCTGAGCTAAAAATAAGGAATGTGAAATAGTGCTCTTCTGATCATTGGCCATAGCTATTTTTTACCTGAAGGCTAAGTTTCATTTTGCCTCACGCCCAGGCTTGGTTAACACAGCCTGATGTTATTCCTCTGGCAGCATGGAAGGAAGAATTGCTGCAGAGCTAAACACTATGTTTAATCAATCTGTAAATCAATCAGTATTTAATTTATTATTAATACATTATTGCCTCATTAAAAGAATTTTCAAGTACAAGTAATTAAAAATATTATTAAATGGCAAAAGAACTAATTACACTGTCCACACAAGACACATTGATTCCGATTTTAGTAGACTGGTGTTCTAAGGATATCAAATAGGTCAATTTAAAGAATTATCCTATGTATTTGTGTGTGTGTTACGGTTTATGAAACCCTACATTAAATGAAACATTTCAATGTTTTTTTTCAATATTTTAATTAATAATTTAGTCAGTGTGTGTGCCTGCATATCTGTGAGAGTGTGTGCACTCACGTGCACGCTGTCTGAGCTAGCTCACTTATTAATGTCTGTGTGCACAATATCAATATTATGGAAATGAGACCCATCCATCAGACTCATTGAGGGTGATCTGACAGTGCAGGGCTACAGCGGAGCAGCAGGGGGTCTACTGCCCATCTCCATCTCTACACACAGCCTAATTGCTCTGTCTCCACTAATTAATGTCCATTTTATTCACACCACCAAGGCCGTAATAAGGTGCCTTTTATTTCTTTAACTCTCACTATATGTCATGGACCAAGAGAAGGAGCCAGCCTAGGTCTAGGTATGTCTCTATGTCTGGGTAGATATATGTGTAGACTTTTCAGTGTGGCCATGCTGACCTAGGATCCAACTTTTAATGTCTGGTTGTCTAGTTTGTCTAGTTTTTAAATCAGAAAGAATAAGAGATTGTGAAAAGCAAGTCTAATGTATTCTGTGTTCAGCGTGTGTGTGCATGTGGGCTAGTAGGGGTGAGGGAGTCAGACATGTGTTCACTTTCATGCAGACCTGCCGCATGTCGTGTCAGCGGTGAGGACACACCGGCTTCCTCTTTTTAGCGACCTGGTTCGCGGCACAGCAGGAGAAAGTGCATACACCCTTCATCCAGTCTTCACACACACACACACATGCACACACACACACACACCATCAACATGCACACCCATAAATCATTAGCAAGTGTGCTCTTAATACAGCTCAGGCAAAGACTGCCTCTCAGCAAGAAAAGTGCACAAAACACCTTAAATCTGTTTTAGCTGTGCATGTTAACATGCTCCTTGTGCACTTGCTGCTGGAATAAATGAATGGGTAATTGTGCCGCTCGGTGTGTCACAGCAGGTCGTTGACACCACAGAAATGTCAATACCGCCATGGACTGTGTCGCTTCACATACAGCGACATTGCTTTTGCCTACCAGAGCTGTCTTCACCTGCCCACCCTATAGCACATCTCTCAATGTGTCAGTACCACATTGCCAACACTACCACTAATCACATGCTAACTCAATCGCTCTTTTCCTGTTTGCTGTTCTTTGGGACTTTAATTGAGATTCAGCACTGTGAGTGCTGAAAATTGTAGCAGAACACATATGCTTCATAGGTATCCAAATAGAAGTACAGATATAATTTTCTATCAGGAATAATTTTTTTTAAACACTCATGAAAATCTAATGCACTTTTGCCATTCTGATTTTTTCAAACACGATTATTCACTTTTACAGATTCATTTACAGAATTCTTTTCAGAAAGGCAGTATTAAACTCTGGAACTGTTTCTGCTGAATTACTTTCTTTTTGTTTGTGCTTTTTAGAGAGTGTGTTAAGCGTCAGAGGTTGCCCTTTTGTTCTTTTCTCTTTTCTAAATGTTCTCAAAGATGTCCACTGTTGTTGAGGCCTGGTGAATGCTGAGTGGCTAAGAAAAAGGAATTTCTCAGTTTCTCATTCACATTAAAAATTATTGTCTTACAATCCAACACTTTTTACACTTAGAAGGCCAGAATTGCTTTTTTATGTTTTGTCTTGCATGTGTGAGTTCGATGTTCAAAAGTCAACATATGACAAAAACGTTTTTTATTCATTTTATTTCAGACTGGGGGGGGAAAAAAAACTCTTATATAGAGAAGATTCTGTCACTTTCACTTTCACATTTCTCCTCTTACTTCAAGAAGCAGAGCAAAAAAAGTATTTGTGGAAAATTACAGAAACTCTTGCTTTTTGCAGCCAACAGCTTTGGCTTTAGTAAGATTAGTACTATCTTAAATAGTACCAACCAAATTATTACTGATATTAATTTTTATCCATAAAATTGTCCTTGTGTCAGTGACCCCACTATCAGAACTGACACCAGTCTGTCTAGCTGTAGCAAACTTGTTGGATACAGTCAAACACTTTCAGAAAGCCTCACACTCTGCTTCTCTCACTCCCTGCCCGTTCATGCAGTGGCTTGGTAGTAGCCCGTTCTCCACTATTAGCCAAATAAGGGCATGGTGCTTGGCAGGGCCTTCATAGCGCTTCTGTTTATTTCTGATCTGCAGATGGAGTTACCTGCGTCCAGCTCATTTGTGCTACTCCATCCCGAACCTCCACTTCAAAGCGGCGACGATGGGTCCACAGCCAGGAGGCCAGTGAGTGAGTTATGGCAGGCTTATTAAAGCAGCTCAGCTATAAACACTGTAGCCGTTGTTCTCTGGTACCATTAAAAAAAATGGGCCCCTGTTTCTACACTGTAGGTGCTACATTATAACAAACCAGTTAAGATGAGTAATTGGTTCTTCACCTAAATTTTACAGCACATTGTGAAGTTTAATACATCTTTATTCATTTTCAGATTCAGATGCATAGACTTGGTCTTCGAAAAATTCTTCGGAAATTGTTACATCTGCTCGGGAAGCACCAGAGGGTCCTTATGGTGTATCGATTCTCTTGTATGTGTGTCTGTGTATTTACAGTGTGTGTCTGACATTCTTTCCCACTGAGCCAACGTTAGTAGGGCTACCAAGTGCCAAAAGGGCTCAAGCCAAGAGTGCAAGGGTGCTGTCAGCTTAGCTTGCTTTGGACTTCAATTAAAACTCTGGAGAGCTGGCGAGAAATATGTTGCACTCTGGCCAGTGGGAGAGATGGGCAAACGAGCCAGAAAATGACAGAAATGTTCAAGGCTCTAACCTTTCATGCCCTTGTGCAGTTAATTCACTGAAATGTTGATAACGGCTGAGAGATATATGGTAAGTCCTGTGTTTGCCTAAGAACATCAAGACAGCTCAATGGACAAATTTTCAGCACTAGAGCAGCCCTCACGGCCACAATAACAAACCGTGATTACCACAATCGATATGATGAAGGCTATTTCAGTGACCTTTTTCCCTCCGTGTCATATTTCACATTTGTTATTTGTATGTCTAACACACTCTGCCCTCCAAACATACTCTCCAGCCCACTAAAAATGAGACTCTACAGATGTGTGGGAGATGTGAAAAGAAAAGCAAAGCCTTATTCACATAACGGACATGTTTGTGTAGGTCTGGAACTGTGTGTGTGTGTGTGTGTGTGTGTGTGTGTGTGTGAGAGAGAGAGAGAGAGAGAGAGAGAGAGAGAGAGAGAGAGAGAGAGAGAGAGAGAGAAGAGAGAAAAAGGCCATGGTAGCAGGCTGATTTAAAGACCTGCAGTTTTTCACTCATTAAGTTTCTGCACAAATTTCACATTTTCTTTCAGCCGTTTTTATTATCCAGTGCTTATCATTGGCTTTGCTTTTTGTTTTTACTCATGGAATGATTTTGGCCTTGGCCTATCAGTTATAAATTATAATTTTGGAATTTTTCTTTTTCATTTGGATACCATTATGAGTCCCATTTTGACAAACCATCCACTCCAGAGCCACACAGCACTTGTGAATGTTTTCCTAATAATTATGATATTTTTTGTTCATAATCAATTAGAAGCACTTAAAGCTTTTTAGGAACATGCTGGTAAAGTTCAGTTCTCTTAATGACTGACAATTAAATTGTGGCTTCTCCACAGGACATGCATTAATCTCAACTTGTCATCTTCATTTACGCTGGTTATCTTGGTGGGTGGAAACCTGACTGTGTATATTTGTGTGTGTGTGTGTGTGTGTGTGTGTGTGTGTCACTGACTCTGCCAGCTCAAAGCTATTTGGAAACCTTAAGGCCTTACCTCATGTGTCCTTGGAATATTTTTTAGAATTACTTATAACTGCTTTAAATGGCACTGCAATGACCGCCATAATTATAAAGTAATATTGCATTATCGTTATTAATTTTGAGGAGCTCACACTAAGTAAAATTCAAGCTGATGCTTTATGTGCAGCTTCCCCAAAGGAAGAGATTTCTTCTATTCCAGATGTTGCCAAGGATTTCTTTCTATGTACTCCTTCTCTCTCCAGATTCAGATTTCTCTTTTTTTATCCAGTACTGGATGTCACACTCTAGATATCTTACTTCTGGGTAAAAGCTGGTGGTCAATCAGCCCAGGGCTGAGAGAGGATGATAAGCACGACCTGCTCCCTCACCCACTCTCAGAGGTTACTGGGCAATAATGCACTGTCCCCACACATCAGTTCACTGGAGACTCCTATCCTTCATTCACATGCCAGGTAGTCCTCAAATTAATCATGTCCTCTCCTCCTTTCTCTTTCTCCTCTAAGATAGCTTCTTTTCATGCTAATGGGCTCTCCCTGTGCCCAGAGGCCATCTGAATGGCCTGGGCTCTGCAGGACGAACCCTGTTGGGCTGACATGCTGCCAGTGTCTGAGACGGATCTTCGGCGGTGACCCTCGCAGCGGGAGGGGAGCATCCGTCACCGTGAACTGGCCCTGCGCTCCAGGGCTGCCGCATGCTAATTCGGCTCTTTGTTTCAGGGTGACTGCGTTCTCAGCAACTCTGAACAAAAGAGCCTTACGTGGGGCTCTGTTTCGCCTTGTTTAATATTTACATTTGAATATTAGCCCAGGTCTGCCATAGCAATATCAAAGCTGCATGCAAGAAAGGAATTTTTATTGGTAAGGGAGAGATTCTGAAGAAAGATTTGTGTCTGTACTTTGCAAGTTAAAGAACTTTCTTCTTGGAGAAGACTGGTAGTACTGACTGATATTAATTTAATTATCAACACTTGCACGTACATCACAATTAGTTGCAAAAAAACATTTAACAGAGATACTTTGCAGATTGTTTCATGGGGAGTTTTATTATAATAAATTGATCATTAATGGCACAGATAATAAATTCTTTATTAAGTACAGTTTATATTTTTAGACTTATCTCTTATGCTTTAATGTTCTATACTGTAATCTATACTGTAAAATAGTTAGTTCCATCTTATTGTTTGAGCATTGTGTGTTGCAAGCGTAAAATTTACAATAATTAAATATCATAAAAATGATGTATGTACATTAAGTATCATTCACAGAGAAATGTCTGGCAGTTATGCTGCTCTGTAACCATAGTACATTACTTGGCAGAGTCATTTTTAATTATAAATTAAATAACTGGAACTGAACATCTCGTATTTTTGCATTGGAACGTAGAAAGTGTGTCAGGCCCATCCTAAAAATAATTTTACTTCAACTAAAAAAAATTGCCTCTCAGAAATGCACTGCAGCTTATTTTCTTCATGTGCTGATGACCCTCCTTGAAGAAGCTAGATCTTGCACAAGTGTCCCACTGGCCACCAACAGACCACATCTTACTTACTCATGAAGGGTCACTCTCTGCATCCAATCAAGTCTGATTCTGATTAATGAGAGCTTTATGCATTGTGTCAAACAGACACACTGACCTGGTGAGAACTGGAGCAGCATGTAGTTTAGTGAAGAGTAACCATAAGGAAACTTTATTAGTTTAAGTGTCCTCTGCTCTAGGTCTGGCTGCAAGACTACTGTCTGGTTGTTTGTGTGTGTGTGTGTGTGTGTGTGTGTGTGTATATGTGTGAGTGAGCACGTTTGTAAGGGGGCTGAGGCTTCACCGAAGCTCCTCTGTCATTTCTGGAACGAGTCCCGAGCAGACAGATTCACGGCGGGAAGCAGCACAGTAATTGGAGATTCCCGGAGTGATTAAAATTCATTTTTTTCTGCTCTCTCATCTGCATAGCCACAGGAGAGCCCTGGAGCCGTGAGGGTCTGCAAGTTTGGGACACGTTTGAAGGATGGGTCACTAGCTAACTCCTCCTCACTCCTCCTCTCCACCCTCCTTTTCTTTTTCTCCTGAATGAGGGGAGCGAGATCAGGCTCGCTATTTCACCCCAGGGTGGCAGTGAGGTCAAAGGTCACTTGTAATGGCTTTTGCTGTGCATCTGCAGTGCTGCAAAAGCACACCGGGCGCCGATCCACTCCACTACACTCTGTTCTTCACTCCACTGCTTAAACGACCCAGGCTGGACCTGCACTCACTAATGAGGCTGTGTGTGTTTGTGTGTGTGTGTGTGTGTGTGTGCGTGTGTGTGCACGCGTGTGTGTTTGTTCCGTTCTCAGTAATGATTCCTTAATCTTTTCTTTTTAGTCTACTGAAAAATTCCTTCACATTAAAAAAGTTCCAAACATTATGGATGTGGATCCTTAGCAGTGTTTTGAAGTTTAATTACTTTAAAGAAACCAGTCAATCAGAGAAGAAAGAAACTGGCTATTAGAAACAAAATGACTGAATTTACATTGTAGATATTATGACTCTGGTTCCACTCAGCACCAGATAGTACGTTTTTTCATTATGAAATGGCAGACCTTATATCACATTGACTGAATTAAGCAAAAACTTATATATATAAAAAATATAGTTGAATCCTCATAAGTTGTATCATTCCTAGTTTATTGAAAGGGAAAAAATCAATATAAATTTTATTAAAATTTACTTACTAGTTTCTACCGTTTTAATCATTTAGCAACATCAACAATTCATAACATTTCTAAGGCTACCTTTTTCACTACTTCTTTATTAAACACACAAAAAATGATTTATATCATATCAAACCTCCATAATTATAATGGCCACTCTTTGCATTAGATACCCTAATTCTGTGTGCTTAAATGGCTCATAGCAAACAATGGCAAAGCTATTATATTATAATATGGGATAATTACAAATTGTAATATCTTTTCTCTGCACTAGAAGCTGGATGGAGATGTTGACACATCCTAAACCTTGTGTTATGTTTTCTGTCTCTTTTCACAATTTTCCTCTGATTAAATGCCACTGCAAACTGACAAGAATTCTACATTCGAACATAGCCAGCTTTTTCAGTCCAACATTCAATACAGAGCACAGACGTGGGGCTTTTTCATAATAAATTGATCTTTGCTTGACTTACACTATTGATGGCATCCATCATGGCTTCATGTGGCTTGAGTGGTTGGTGGTGCTGAGTGCAGTTCTCGGTGCAGTTTGTGCATTTGTGTGTGTGTGTGGATGTGTGCTGTGTGTGTTGTCGGCCGCGGATGTATGGGCTGTCATGGAGCGAGGCTGTGGTGTGCTGTGACCGTTGCTGGGTCTTTCCTCTGCGGAAGCGGCTCCTCCTCCAGCTCTTGGAGAAGAGGACGTGTGCAGGGCCTTACCCTGAGAAATGGCCTCCTAGCTCTGTCACATGAAAGAAAGAGAAAACTCACTTTGACGGGAAGTACCGTTCTCAGAAAGTGATAGGCGTGATAGGAGAAGCTTACTTACAAAACCTATATTACAAAACTAAAGCGAAAGCACAGAAGAAGGGAAAAAAAGGCAAAATCACCCAGCATACTCTCATCTATTAAAATGCAAAAAATATATATAAACATCACTGCTTCAAATGACAGAACTTCATGCAGCACTTTAGAACAAGCGTGTGATGAACTGCTCTGTGCTAACTCTCGGGGTATAAGTTTACCTTACTTGTTAGCTGCATTAGTCTCACACAGCTGGGTTAATCAGAAATAGTGTGAAATTGATTTTCCACTAAACTATCATTTTATATAAACTGAAAAGACAGGAGTGTCTAGTGTGTTAAGAGAACAATATACAGAAATACTGAGCTCTTTGCTATTTAAGGAAACACTAGTGAATTTATTATTGCATCAGGAAAAACAATTCCCACTAAACATATTTATTTGAGCAAATTCCTGCTCGAGAGATCGGATGTAATGTAGTAAACGTGTAAATTGACCCAATGGTGTAACCATAATATGTGTTCAGACTTCATTCAGCATTCCCAGGATAAAGCCTGTGCAGCAACAAAATGGGGGTCCGTTCTGTCTGGGAAGATGGGGAAGAGCCCAGCGAGACTGAGTTCAGTAGCAGGAACACTGAGGGAAAAGTGATCTACTGAAAGAAAAAAGAAAATATTCTAACTACACGTAAATCCCGTGGACTGTGCTGCAGGTTAAGAGGAGCCAAGATTATTGACATTTTCTGCTAATTCCTCTTTATTACTACAAGTAGGATCGTATGTGTGTAATCTGTGTGTCGTCACAGTATAAAACCAGAACTATAGTCAATTATGTGTAACTGTAGTAAAGGTTGAGTGCAAATCTGCAAACTCTCTTCAAGCTACATGTTGATTTACTTAAGAGAACCCACAACTGCACACTTTAATGCACAATTTAAAGCCTTAAGGTTTTTTGTTTATATTTATTAACATCCATTCATTTTACTCATTTAATGGGTTTTTTTAATTTACCAAATGAATGCAATTAGACAACTGAGTAATAGTTTAATCCATTATTAAAATATTTCATTTGGGAGAATGTAAATACAGTAAACCGAGCAGACTGAGCCGTCACAACTGTCTGAGCATAAGATTTATCAAATTTATAAAACGCACAAATGCCTCTCTTGCTAAAATACTGGGAAAGACAACGGAACTTCACTGATGTGTAACTAATACATCGCGAGCGTCGGACATCAAATCGTTATTTTTTCTGTGTTCACGTTATGCCTGTGAATAAATGAAGACAAATACAATTCAACCACCATCTATTATAACATTTATTCATGTTGCCTCCGAGTGCACAGATGATCTCTTCTCCCCCTGAATAGGCTTCCCTCAGCTGATAAGCTGATTTAAACCTAAGGTACAGGTCCTGAGCGTGGCATGATCGAACCAATTGCTTTTGGACTGCTGTTCTGCTTCTACTTTTCACCCAGTGTAAATTGGGGACCTTGCTAATTGTGTGAATACGATGAATTTTAATGAGCACATCCTCGAAGAGATGGGTGTTTACATCTTTTTCACTCTCTAAATAGTCAAAGCCCAGTATGGTTCTATGTGGGTTTGCAGGGTTTACTGCATACACATACAATTCAGTTTGCACTTATATTGCCTCTGTTCAATTTATGCTTTCTAATCGCTGCCTTGCGTAAGCAGAGCTGGGGGGACAGTCTTACATTAAGGACAGTGCAAATGATAGTGTATCAGTTGGTGATCTAGTGGCTGTGTTTCTGTAGGGGGCAGCAGGGGTCCTGTCATACTCTCAACAGCAACAACTCTCTGTAGAGATATTAGATCAGTGTTTTGTGCCCCCTGAGGAATCCTGGACATGCAGAGAGAAAATCTGAGATAAAGCAGCCGTGCGCCATAAGCTCTCAGCAAGACACAAACACACTGATGTGATATAAAATTCTTTCACTCTTTTCTTTCCTTTCCTTCTGAAAAATGCTGTTTTTGAGAAATAAAAAGGTATGGAAGATGATACAGAAAGATTTTTAGAAAGCATGTTATTCAAGACAGGTTTTAAAGTAATTATAAAAGCAGAAAAATTTATTTTCTTTAAACAATAAAATATAAGTGCAATGGAGATTATATATTTGTGTGTCAGTTTTTGGTAATCTGTGTGTAATACTAATTACCAAGCCCTCACTTTAATCCCACAGAAAAGACTGTAACTGTCAGAAAATCTATACATGAAAACAATATGAATAAATACATTTTAAATTTTAGTTATGTGGTGCTTTTACATTTTTAAACTAATTTTTCATCTTTAAAACAGATGTTTTTGCAAAGGAGAAACAGTGTGTTCTTGTTTGTCTATCAAAAGGGAAAGCACCTTGAAACCATACAAACAATTTTGAAAAAAAGTAAAGAATGGCACCAGGTGACTTTTTTTTTTTTTTAAATAAGAATACAAACAAGTGGTCAAAATGAGAACAGAAAAAGGAAAGAAAACCAATTAAAACTGACAATGATTCCAATATGTGGATTCATAACTTTGAAAAACAAAGAAAAAAAATCCATTGTTTGACCAAATTAAAGCATAAGTAAATAAAGCTGACAGCGTCCTAGAAAATTATATTTGTTTTTTTTTTAATATTACCTGTGTTTCTGTAATGATAAATTTTGGCAAAGGTACAAAGTTGAGCCTGCAATCAGAATGCAATTGTCAAAACATGTCTAAGACGAGAAGGCTGCCAAAGCCTAGGCGAGCACATTATTAATTATGACAAAACGGTTTTTCCATCCATTCATTCTTGCACATGTGCCCTTGAGAAAACACAGGGAATAATTGAAGACGTTCAGGTTTTTACTTGACAGATAAATATGTTAAAAAGGACAAAAGGCTGCCTGGAAGCACCTCTGAAATTCATCGCCGACAGAAAAAAATGTAACTCTCATCTGCAACACAATAAATTTCACACCTCACAAAAACGGGGAATACGAGGTCCTGAGGAGTGCGGCTCAGGGAAAGCAGCGTAACTTAATATCTGCCTGGTTTTATCTGAAAATCCGCAGAAAGAGGAGAGTGGCCGTCACCCGCCATCTCATGTGTCGTTCCAGGCATGACTGATTTCTGTGTGAAGAGAGTACAAGTGAAACAGTGTTTGAATGAAACGTCGGCCACGGGCTGTGGTCTGAGATATAGTATTGTGCTCTGATCTTTCTAGAAGAGAGGGAGAGAGAGAGAGATTGTTGTGCTGTAAAGCCAGTGTGTATGGACAGCAGGCTCTGCTCAGGGAGATTTATGGGTTCGGGTCTCTGCCTGTATATTTACAGTCTCATGACCTGAGCACGGCGCCCATGGTTCAAGAGCAGGGCTCAACACACGTGCACACACACACACACACACACACCAGACATATAGCAGTTACAACTTCCATTCATACAAGGCACACACTGGAAAGCAGAACCAATATAGATATTAATGTGAAACAGACTGGTCACACGACAGCTGATCTGATGAAATAGGCCAAACACAACCTCATCACTAATATGATACTGATTTTGAAATATTATGTTCTAGGGATTCTGTTCATAAACGAAATCTATTATCCTCACACTTTGAACCCACAGCACTTTGCTATAAATTCAGCAAAAAGGTTTGACTCAAAACAGAACCAGCCCATGTATTACAAAATGTCAGGCTCATTTTAACCAATAATTGTGATAAATTTGAAAACGGTTTTGCTAGGAGTTTAGGCTACCTCTTTCACTTGTACAAGAAGTGCTGATAATATTTAGTAGGAGAAATATTTCCTGTTCTGCATCATTTCAACAAAGAGGATTGATTATGGTTAAAAATGAGCCAACTCACTTGTAACAAAAGTGTATAATCTCATTGTGTGCACCAGCCAAAGCTTCTCAGACGTGAGCAGTGGCAGTGGGTTTGGACATGAGCTTCACAGTGACCCTGTGGCTTAATAATCCCCTAAAACACACAAACTGGAACAAAGCAATCCTGTGGAGAGATCCAGCTTAATGCCAGCTTACACCTCTCTCTCTCTCTCTCACTCTGAGTGATGGAGAGCTGGATGTTCTGCTGAAAGGAGGGAACTCCTCTGGTGGAGCCCGACCACAGCAGAGAGAAGGATGAGAAGGAGCGAGCATTAAATAAAACAACAGATGCCTGTTTATTTATCTAGCCCTGAGGCCAGCTCGACTGGTGAGTGAATCAACACCAGGGCCATTTTCATTGGAGCAAATGGCGCATGTCATGGGGTGGAGCAAACAAGAATATGGCTGAGAGGGTTTTTAATCAAGAGACAATGCTGCACTTTTTTCTCTCTCCCTTCAAAGTCCCCCAACCCCCCCATCTTCATTCACGCTGCGCTGGTGACTATGCACTTTGCATCTGAAAGGCCGAGAGTGAGAAAAAGTTTTGTTTTTTTTTACAGTGTGTGCGTATATGTGTGTGTGTGTGTGTGAGACTCTGCTCACCCATCACGCAGCTGCATTCATGGCTCTCCCCTTTCTCTCCTCTCTCTGGTCCTGATGGAGTTCCAGCAGAGGCCTTGGTGAACGGCCTTTCACTCTGCAGACAAAAAGAGGCGTCGCCGCTGCCAGGAATAATGCAGTCAGGGGGAAAAAAACTGTGCTGAGAGGAATCGCTGTGTTTTATGAGCCATTAAAATTTTTATTCATCTCTCCACTGAACCAGGTTTTGGCCAGGGGTCGTCACGCTTTAAATAACCCTCTTCCCTCCCCCCATTCCACCACTCCAACCAATATCAGCATTTATCCTTGCCTTGAGATTTAATGGACTGTTTATTGTTTGATGTGAAGCTGTGGGTTCAGGGTGGCTTTTTTTCTCTTAATGTTGTGTGTGTGTGTGTGAGAGAGAGAGAGAGAGAGAGACAGTCAGAGAGACAGAAGGAGAGTGTGTGTGTGTGTGTGTGTGTGTGTGAGAGAGAGAGACAGTCAGAGAGACAGAAGGAGTGTGTGTGTGTGAGAGAGAGAGAGACAGTCAGAGAGACAGAAGGAGTGTGTGTGTGTGTGTGTGTGAGAGAGAGACAGTCAGAGAGACAGAAGGAGAGTGTGTGTGTAGGTGTGTGTGTGTGTGTGTGTGAGAGAGAGAGACAGTCAGAGAGACAGAAGGAGAGTGTGTGTGTGTGTGTGTGTGTGTGTGAGAGACAGTCAGAGAGACAGAAGGAGAGTGTGTGTGTGTGTGTGTGTGAGAGAGACAGTCAGAGAGACAGAAGGAGAGTGTGTGTGTGTGTGTGTGTGTGTGTGTGTGAGAGAGAGAGAGACAGAAGGAGAGAGTGTGTGTGTGTGAGAGAGAGAGAGAGACAGAAGGAGAGAGTGTGTGAGTGTGAGAGAGAGAGACAGAAGGAGAGAGTGTGTGTGTGTGTAATGGTGCTACACAGGTCAGGGCTATGGAGATTTTTTAACACCTCCTTGCCACCCCCCTCTCACTTCTGTTTCACTGCCACATACCTAACCTGGAGTAGTTAAAAAAAAATCACAAGCCAGCCTCTTAGCACTGCCCACTGACAGATAAGTATCCAGTTTGGGGCTGGACGCCCATGTTGTGTTACAGGCTGACCTGCAGCTCAACTCTGACTCCTGACCTGCTGAGGTATCCATCACCACAGGAGGCTGCTTAACAACAAAATGGCGCCTGCTTCTGCAGGGAGGGCTGGCAGGAAGAAGAAAAAGGCCAAAACAACAACAAAAACAACAACTACTACTGGCCACAAACACACAGAGCCCCATGAACGTCTTTTCTTCCCCCTTTTTCTCGCTCTCACCCACCGTGACGCGCTTTTAAAGTCTACAAAAAGTGCTGCCTTTGTTTTTCTCCTTTTCTCCCCTCCTGGTGTCTTTCTTTCTGTCTTTCTCCTCCTCGGCAGGTAGGACTGCTGAGGGACGGCTGGCGGAGGCCACGCTGAGCCGGCCGAGCTCGAGCGCCACTAATGTATGCAAATGAGATGCGCAGCCAAAGAAAGAGAGCGCGGGGAGCGTGGGGCGGAGCCTGGCGGGTGATTGACGCCGAGAGGGGCCGGGTAGCCCCGCCCACCGCGCCGGCTGACAAAAGCAGCTCCTTTCTGATCAGCCGCCGCAGGGAAAAAAAAAAAAAAAAAAGAGCTGGCCAGCTTTTGTCCTGTTTACAGAAAGAAGTGTTTTAGTTAAGCAGAGGTTAAAGCTTTATTAACAGCGTGGCGTGACGTGTCCCTCTTTTTTTTGACTTGTTAGGAAGACGATCCTTTTTCACTTATTGCATTTATTTCATGTATTATAGTCCTGTAATATATGAAATGTAATTTCGTGCTTTTTTCACACTCCAAATCTGCTGAGATAAAGCAAATGCGCTTTTTATAATTTACCCAATCAGTGAGCGAGATCTTTAGTGGGATATCTTTGTATTAATTGTTGTTATTTGAAACAGCTGGAAACTCCGACCAGCACTGCGTTTTAACTGCGCTGCTCTTTTGATCGCACTTCTTTAACGCAAGTCTTCCCGCTGGTGCTCGGTACGGAGAACCCACAGCTTGAAGTTTACCGGGAAACAGGACCGTCACCCACGACCTAATGGAAAACGGCGTTTCATACAGATCTGAATTTGACCAATAAGCTGTAAGCTAATAATAATAATAATAATAATAATAATAATAATAATAATAATAATAATAATAATAATAATAAGAGTACTGCTGGGTGAACACTCTGTTTTTTTATTGCTTTTGGGTTTGTTTTTTTCCCTCAGAAATGGGCTCCAGTGAAAAAAATCCCCTTTTAATGAAATTAATTTGCTGTATTTAAATAAATCCGATCCGAATTCATTTCGGATTTGGAGTTCACATTAATAAAGACTTTAAAAATCATAAGGGTATTTTGTAATTATTGTTATCTCTGAGTTGAGGCTTTTTTGGAACTGGATTGTAGATTGTATGTCTGATGTAAACGGATTCAGTCTAAACGAACTGGATCGACCTGGTTTTATCTGCTGGTTTGAGTCGGGCGGACTTTAAATAAATACACTGCACAAAAACACATAATGGAGCAAAAAAAAATTTTAAACTGAAAAAGAGAAAGGAATAAAGAAATATGTTAATAAATCATCCAATGAAAAGCATCGAGCGCTGAGCCAGAGATTTCTCCACTGAGGAGCTCCGCTCTTCTCACCGTTTCCTCTCGAAGACTAGAGCCTCTCTCTCTCTCTCTCTCTCTCTCTCTCTCTCTCCCTCTGTGTGTGTGTGTGTGTGTGTGTGTGTGTGTGTGACAGCACCTGACCGCGTGCAGTGGGACACGGTGTTAATTGCAGCTCGGTTCTCCTCATTAGGGATTTTCACTTTCTCCTGGTGCTGCAGGGCACACAGCACTGTTTGTGTTCCTACCCGAAGAAAACACACACACGCACACACGCACGCGCACACACGCGCGCGCACGCTCGAGCGCTTTGTGCAGACTGATGTGGATGAGTGTGGAAACTGGGCAGTGAGGCTCCGTGTTCATTCACACGCGCTTTCCTCCGCGTGTCTGTCTGAGCGCAGAGCGCAGTTGAGCGCAGACTCGGGTTTATCTCAGGAGCGCTCCACTGATCCGCTTTACAGCCAAACACCCTCAGATCAGCTCGGTGCAGCACATCAACACATCGACCCACAAAGCACCTCAATCAGGCATAGTTATCATGCAATTATGACTTATATGAAAGAAAATAATTAACTTACATTCACACACACACACACACACACACACACACACACACACACACACACATATTAGTATTTCCTTATATTTATGTTTTTAAATTTGTCGATGAAGGTTTTCTTATATTTCAGAAATAAAAAAAGTAATATTGTTGATATATGTGATTATTTTTGAACACACACACACACACACACACGCATATATATATATATGAACTGTATTTTATTTCTTGCTCTGTTAAGATTTGAAGGTATTATCTGGTTAATGGCTGGGTTCCTGTTTCTAGATCTCATGTGTGCTCTGCTGCTTTGGTTTCATTTGGCTTGTGATGCTGAAACATGCATTAGATTGGTTGCTTGTTCCTCTGCTAAATTACTTGTTACCTGCTGGCATTTATTTATATGGCGGTGGATTATAAAGCTTTGTTATTGCTCTGCCTTGGGTGAATTGTTTATGACACCACTAATGGAAGTAATTGTTATTGTTGAAATTACCTGTCAGCTGGCCCTTGCAGCAGACCTCGTCCCACTGACAGATAGTGACAGCGGAGAGGGCCCTACACCCGTCCCTCTGATGACTTCTCCGTTGATAATAAGGAGCACTGGGCCCCTGATAATTCGCCTGTCAATGCCGCCTGCACATCCCAGATCCTCCGCCAAATTGTTGTCATTCATTTTGACAAAGACAGCACCAAAAAAAAAAGTGAGATGAGGGAGAGAGAGAGAGAGAGAGAGAGAGAGAGAGAGAGAGAGAGAGAGAGATTATCAAAATAAATGAATTCGTTCACACATCCCCGCGGCTGATAGGCCAAGCCTCGCCTTGACTCGTAAATTGTGCTTGTCTGGTTGCCTTGTCCTCAATGTCCACTCCACAGGCATTCACTGCCGTGTTAGAAGAAGCTTTCAGGCTGCTTTCAGACCTTGGTCAGACTGTTTTTGTCAGCCCAGGAACCCCCCTCAAACACACACACACACACACACACACACACACACACACACACACACACACACACACACACACCAAAAAAATAAAGAAAAAGGGAAAAAAAAATGAACTGGTGTCCTTGTCAAAAATCTCAGCAGGTATAGTAATTTGCCTGAGCTTCAGGGAGTAGAATGTGACCAGAGGCTGGTTTTGTTTTTGTCCACAGGCTTCTTGTTCCAAATCTGTGGCATTGGTCGGTTACTTTGGCGGATGGATCTGTTTATGGAGAGCTGGAAATCATAATCAGTGTCATCACAGCTGCCACTGCCAAGGTGAGAATCCAGTCAGGCTGAGGAATCGCACACTTCCAGCCCCTGAACGTTTGCACATTTATGGACATAGATCTGTTATTCCTCACATTGGAGAGTGTCACTGTGCTTAATCGATTATTTGCTTGTCCAATCCGTGATTTTTCAAAGGAACGTTACAATGGTCTAACAAGTGCACACCTCTCATTAGTGGATTAAAAAGCAAAACATTTCCTTATGTGGGCTAAGCTTTCAGCACCTCGGCTTACCGGAGGGCTGCAATGAGAATGCATTTGATAAACCCTCATTGATCTAAAACACAGCAAGACTAAATGCTTTCCATTGATTTGTTATTTGGTTAAACATTCCTTCTTAGCTGATCTTCAAAGACAGTGTAGTTCAGTAATAATCCCAGATATTACACCTCATTGCAAAACTGGTGACTGGCATTCAATTAATTTTACCAAATAGTATATGGTGGGCTTTGGGTTAGAAAAAAACCTCAGGCTAAACTAAATGTAAATGCAATTAGCAGACTATGGGATATGACTCTAGTTATGTCTAAACTGGCAGGCAATTAACAGTGGAGTGATAATGACGGTCGCCTGAAAGCCTTTCCCTAAAAGTTGGAAGATGTGACAGCTATGATCATGGTCTATTTTTAGACCGTGAGCTAAATCATTATATCTCTTATTTACGTGTGCATTTCAGACAGCGGCCCAGCAACCCGCCCAAGCCTTGAGGTGACCATAAACAGAGCGACAGTCGGAATGTGCTCCAGCAAGGAAGAGGAGGAGCCCCCCTTCTCCCATAATAATATCAGTTTCTCCTTTCATTTTTTATTCAGATCATACAATTAGTTTTGCGTCCATTTATCACACATGCAAAAAAAAAATCTTTTAAAATAATGTCATCAATTACCATTTCCAGATGTAGCCTCCACTGCAAAGTTGATTATGGCGATTTGAATATAAGACAAAGCCACACAGATGGGTGGACATTAGGAATGAGAGGCCCATTTGAATAGGTTAGCAGACATTAATGGCAATAATGATTTATCTTTCCAGCCTGCGTTTTAATGATATTGTTATTCCACTGCGTTATGTGCATCCTCCGGAGCCCTGTATCGGGAGAAAAATAAATGCTTGCACACATTATTTGGTCTCTAGGCGGTGAAATGATTTGTAAAATTATTATTGCACCTTCCACTTTATATGCCATACTCTCCTAGACTTGGCAGATAAAAGGTAATTGATTTTACCTGTGGGGCATTAACCTTTAAAGGTACACTAAGTAGAAATTTCTATTACAATCTGGTGAAATAATAAGGAAAAATTGATGTTATTTAAAAGCTGTAGACTGGAAGAGTACACGGGGATGAGAGCGTTGGTCTGTCAGTTTATGGGGTGGGGGTGGGGGGGGTGTCCTGTACTGTCTCCTGGATACTGTAGGAGTGTAAGAAGTCATTTAGAAATGAATAACAAATAATTCTGAAATAACATAATTGCAGACATGAATTAACAGGCAGTGTATTAATGCAGTTGCAGAAAGCCCTATAAGTACTGATATATTTATTTTATATAGGATTATATTCATTTAATGTATTTAAATAATAAAATAGATATTTTATTTTGAGAAACAGAAGAACCAAAAGCTTGGCCTTGGGTAAGAAAAATGTACAATGTAAACTAAACATATTAATATAATTATAAAATAAACAAATAAATATAATAATAATAATAATAATAATTATTATTATTATTATTATTATTATTATTATTATAATTATTATTATTTAGTTTTCAGCATTAGTTAAGGACTCAACTGTAAAAACATTGAGTATTATATTTATATCTAAAAGAAGACATTTTGAATCTACATTTCTAAAAGAAAATTTTGAAGAAAATGGAATATATTGAGACAAGATATTTTAGATTTCACAGTCCTGCAGAACCATGTGTCGACATATGCTTCTGATTAATAAGACCATTTTTATGGGGAAGCTCCACCAAGCAGGCAGGAGAGCTGAGTAGGTGAGTTTCATCTTCTGATGAGACGAGGGGTCTCTACAGGGTCACACACCACCGCACACACGCGCACACACACACATGCGCGCGCGCGCACACACACACACACACACACACTCTAAGACATACATGCTCGCTCCCTTCCTGCATGCACCTTCTGCTCAAGTCTTCTGTGTTTATTACCCTCTTATTGCACACCCACCAAACACAGACATTTACTGTCCATTCGAGGACAGGTATGGACATAATATGTAATATCCATTATAATCCATAATATTTCATTATAAAACATGCTTTCATGTATATATATATATATTTCCTAGTTTTATAGCAGTTACAAAAATATTCAGAGTAGTTATTCAATTGTTATGATTAATAACTCACCAACAGGTTTTTTTGTTGCTCTTTTTTTGTTGTTCTTGACAAAAAGTCAAAAAATTCATGCAACCATAACATGAACACTTTAACAAATATTTAAGATATTTTGTTGCTAAATTTGCCGTAGTTACTGAATTAGTCTTTGGCCACTCAGTTACAGCTGACTGGTTTTATTACACAGTAATATGGTCATATTTGTATCATTTCAAATGATCATACTTTCAATCAAGGGAGTAATCATTTCCCCCCTCATTACCACGTAAGCCATTAATTAGTCATTCATTTCTTTTAATGTAAATTTTTATTTAAACTGTATTTTTTAAAAGAATATCCTCCTCTCTGTTATGTGCTGATCGGGGCTTGAATGACCAAATTCTGTGGTTGTTTTAAAAGTTCCTCTTTAGTGTTTCTGAGCTACATTTTTATTTCTTTTGAAGTTGAGTTTTTTTATGATTTCCAAAGCACATCATCATTTCACTGAAGTAATAATCCATTACAGCATCGTGTGCATTAGTTTTCACACCCAGTTTTGTAAAAATAAGCCTAGCAGGGATGAAGGCTTTGGTTCAGTTGTTCAGTTTTTGTCTTTGTACTCCACGCGTCGCCTTTCAGGCCGCTTTTCTGTGAATATTAGCAGTTCGGGGAGGTAGACGTGGGCTAATCTTTGAACGTATGGTCATTTTCCCTGTCTTATCACCGGGGGATGGAGGGGGATGGTGAGAGTGCTCCAGGTGCTGCAGATGAGTCGTTTCTCGCAGGAATGCTGGGGTTATGATGCCGCAAAAGAGGGCTCTCCAAATAAACCACTCATGCCTTTGTTTGACCTCTGGGCAGAAAGTGATCGTGGACAGTGGGATGGTGGGAAAATGGAAGCTGTATGGGAAGAGAAGAGAAGCAGGAGTGCAGGGACAGTATTGGCAAAGCCCAGTTTTGCAAGCAGGTGCCAGCAGAGAGGATAATAAACCCCAAACACAGGACAAGATGGCTTCTCTCTCCAAATAATATCTTTTGGCCATGGCTGGGTCATTGGACTAATGATGCCGCATGGCCATAATGGCAGTGCTGTTGGCCAGTGTTCAGGGGCCTCACTTTACTAGTCTTTCTGATTGGACTATAGGTTCAGCACTCCTTCAGCACAAACAATTACATTCTGCATTGAGTTTTTTCTGCATATTTCATGCATACTGTTTGGCAATATGTTTTGCTTTAAGTTTCTTTATATGCAAGGTTTGTGTTTTTAAAATGACTATTTTTCTCTGATTTTGTAAAAATATAATTGACCAAAAACAGACACAATGACCATGTGTTCATTTACCACCGGTAAGAAATTCAGCCTTTACTCTTTACCCAGTAAAATAAATCAGTTAATTAATAAAGCAGAAAATTCATCACACTCACTAAAAGATGTCACGGGGCAGATGCAGGAAAGCTCTTTCGTGGGTTTCTATATAATTGTGTTCTTTTCCAGATACAGGACAGTTGTGGTCCTTGGCAGTCAGTACAGATGCACAACCAGAGGTGAGGTTCAAAAGTCTCAGTCTTATTCCTTAAACTCCGCTTTATTTCTGTCTATCTCCAGCCCTCCTTCTCCCACTCACCTTGCCCCCCCATTCCTGACCTGCACACTTCTCTTTCTCTCCCTCCCTTTTTTCTCTTGCTCTTTCCCCCTCTCTCGCCAGTCGGGATCTTAATCAGCACCAGATGGACACGGTGTCGAAATTGTCCAAAAGGCTTGGAGAACGCGGGGCGCTGTCAGGCCTGCGGAGAGAGTGGAATTCTTCAGCAATAAAAGCAGGATTTATTGCCTCTCTACCACAGTCGCAGGTCCTGCCGCCCTGCACTCCGATCAAGAAAAAAATTGCTCCCCTTTTTCCGATCGAGGCCACTGTCCGTTCCCCTCTCCCGGTGCCTGGCCGCGAGCAGGCTGACAGCGAGCGGCCATCAGAGACGGCATGGTAAAGCGAAAGCCTTCGCCTCCCCTACCGAGCCAAATGAACCTGCTAAAATAGCTGCTCTCCACAATAGGCTGGGTAATTGAAACCAGAATGTGGAGGATTTGATAAATAGCTTGACCCTGAAGGAATGTTAAAGCCATAAATTTTAAGTGCATTTTGGCCGTGAGTTTTGGGTAAATGCATGTCTGTGCATGTGTCTCAGTGCACACACATGTGTACCTGTGTGTGTGTGTGTGTGTGTGTGGGTACAGGTCTGTGTTTTTATTATTTTTAATAATAATGGCCTTTTTTCGTCATTTCAGAGTGGGCAGATACATACACCAAAAACTCAGTGGGCCTTAAAGCACCTTTCCAGTCAGAGATCAAATGGACTATAAATCTTTGCAACTCATGGACTTCTTTAACTTACTAGCTGGATTCATGCCTGGGAGAACCATGAGATGCATTTAAAGCATCAAACAAAGCAGTGTCGGCTCATAAGGAGGGGTAGAAATTACACACTTGACATGACGATCTGACAACAAAACTGAACCCATAACTGCCACCTGAACTCCATATTGTGTTGTTAGTGTCTACACATGTCAAATGATATATGTTTTCAGTAAAGGTGCAAATAAAATGTAGCAGCAGGAGTAGTGTCAGTAACAGGAGAAGAGATGTAGCATTCAAATAAATGAGGGTTTAAAAATATATTATGAAGATGACTGCAATGTAAAACCTGGTGGAATTTGTAAATATGTCTGTACGATTAAAAAGAGAATTTGTTGTCCGACATTATTCTTGGATTTTATTCTATCCCCAGAAATCCACATAAAACATTTGTAGTTTTTACCAACATTTCTTAAATTTACAATGCCATTTTTCAATCACTCATTCATCGTTACAGTTACACTTTTCTGCTATTGACCCCTGTGCTGACTGGTTGATCTGCATTGTCTTCTTCAAAATGCAATACTCCTTATAACTTCAGGGTGAAAGGGCGGGGCTTAACCCTTGCATCATATGAACAGAACAGTCTGGGAAATGAAAGGAACACTTTGACATTGTTTACTTTCTAATTCAAACTCTTTTTCAAGTTTTTTATGTTTTGAGATTTGATCTGATGTTGATGCCTAATCACACAAAACAAATGTTCATTATCCAAATCTATTTTGATTAATACCAAATAATTACAAAAGGTTTTAGTGAAAACATTATATACTTTCTTTTTCGCTGGTGTAGTTGAGTCATGGATGGTGGAGCACTACCATGCAGTAGTTCACACCGCTCAAGTGCGATGGACAGAGAAGGCTCAGGTCTGGCCTAGTGCTGAGTAAACAGTGACCTCCGCGATTTATGGAGCCTGCCAAAGCTAAAGCCAGGGGCCTGTATATTTTCACAATCATAATTGCTTTTTGCAGCTTTTCAATCACTGACAGTCCTAGTTTTTGTTTTGTTTTTCACCCTCTTCTAAGCTGAAGTCTTAGAGGTACTGGGTGGGGTTCTCACCTCATCCTTAATGAAGCCTTAATTTACTCTTTTCCTCTGCCTATTCAACATTTTTTTTTCTGTGTTAAATTTTGCAGTCCTAAAATAAAACATACCACACATGAGAGTGCGCTGCTCATTGGGTGCTGTGGGGTTTCTCACTTGTTGACAGTCGTTACCTGTGCCCCGGCAGCCCCTTGGCTGGGGAATAAAACGGACTCTATCATGGGCCAGACGCATAAATATTTCCCTTTCTATTTTCCAAAATAGCTTTTAATTTAACAAGTTTTATTGCTCTAATATTAAGTGCATGTGTTTTACAAGACGCCGTGTCCTCTGAGTCACCCCCTCAGGTTTGGAGGGGATTTTTTCAAACCCTGTGGAGGAGAGGAAGAGAGGGGGAATGTTTGACTGGGCCTCTTTCAGATACACTCCTCCACATCCACTCACCCCTCAGACTCCCTTTTTTTCTTTGAGGAACGGCAGCTCAGTGAGTTAGGGCTTTTTGGGGGGGACGGGTAACTCCCTATTTCTGCTGGCCGCCTAACTTCTCCCATGTGGTTAGGCGTCCAAGAACCTCCATCTTCATGACTAAGAGGGCCCTATGCAATTGGTATTCCATGTGTAGCAAAAAGCTAAGGTCAACATGTTCCAAAGTCCAAGATAAAATGGCACAATTGTGTAATGCATTCACATCGGGTCCACCATCCGGCCTGATGTCTTAAGTTCGCTCTCTCAGCGGATCCACTTGGTAGAACACATGAGTTATGACAAACCGCACAGCTCCCTGACTATGAATTTATCACTGGTGTATGGAGTTTTGAATGAAAGGGGTTAGGCAGCTTTGTGTGTCTATCTTTCTGTGTCCTTCTGTGTGTGTGTGTGTGTGTGTGTGTGTGTGTGTGTGTGTGTGTGTTTGTGTGTGTATCATATGCATGCATGCATGTAAGGGAAAGGAGGGGACATGAGGCTTAAGCCAATTCCATAGTACTCAAGATCGTCTCCCCCTGGGGACAAATTGATGTCAAGTTGTGCTGTCTGTCAAGATTAAGTGTCTGTTTGCTGTCTGTTCACATGAGGCTGGAGCACAATGCGGTTCAAGTTGCTTCACTTCACAAACAAAACATCTTTGCTTTCCCCACGTTAAAGGGGGGAAAAAAGAAGAAATGGATGGAAGGAAAATTTTAATCTCACCGCACACTGGCTTCTTCACCCGGACTCTTGGGCTTTTAAATGCAAGGCTGAATTGGGGGCTTTGCTGGTCATCCTTTACAACTGCATTATCAAAGGGACAGATCCAGCAGCTTTGTTTTCCTGGCTGAGGCTTGTTTTTCCCTCTAATCCACCATAGTGGGCTCTAGCTCTTCCACCCCTCCTCACTGCTCAAGAGCAGCGATTGCGTTCTCAGTGCTGTGCTACATGTCACAGGGCTCAGCTGTTGTAATGTAGCCTTAATAAGTCCGATGGCACTGGAGTCTTCAACAGGAGATAAGTGTGCAGAAAAGACCTTTAAGCTGCAGAGGGGGAAATGATTGGGAACACACACATGCACAACAGAGTAAAAAAAAAGTACTTTTTTTTGTGACTATTTAATATAGTTCTTTAAAAGCGTATAATGACTGAGGCCTGCACTTCGTACAATATTAATCCGTGTCTATTAGCTTTCACTACATGTGCGATACATGAGCCCTACAGTTCCAGTGCAACCTTAAAAGCTGCAGAGACCAAACTTGTCTCAGCAGATAAACCAAATTCAGGGAAAACATAACATGATAAACAAGAAAGTGTTTCATGTTTAAAGAGTCTGACTGGAATAATAAACGACAAATTACTGACCACTTCGGTTTTTGCGGTCTGATCAAATTGAGGAGGCATCTGTTATTGGCCTTTAACGTGAAAGGCTAAGCAAATAAGCGATAAACAGTAATGGTATTCTATACAGAAACACAACCGATCTGTAAGCATACATCTCCACAGTGTTTTCTTTTTTCAAGTCCTGAAATTCAACATGTCATAAATCTAGGCCTCAGAAAAGGTCTGGCATGTTTTAAGGTTGCTCTGTCCATAATACCATATAACATAAGCACATTGCAGTTGATTGGTAGACATAAACATTGACGGTGGCTAGGACCCAGTTTAGCACCCGCTACAATTCATCTGTAAACTGAAGGGCTGCTGTAAGGGGAAAAAATCAAGGTCTGTCCCTGGAGCAGCATGGCTTTAACCCGGATGGGAGAGAGTAAAATAGTGGGAGAAAGAGTGAGGTTATTCACTCCTGAGCTCAGATTCACTAAATAATAATTACAAAAAAGATAGAATTTTTTTAAAATCAAGAACAAATTCTTGATAATTGATTATCTGAATTTCGTTACTATTAATTCACCAGGTGTCAAAAGACAAATAATGATGCATGAGTGCTTCTTTGAGAAATCTTTAGCTTTGAGGGGTTTTGGAGAAATAGCCCTCTTTTTTTATCACACCAGGACAGAGAATGGTCTCGTCTTAAGGTTGATTTATAAAATCGAATGACTGGTCTCATTTTATCAAAACCAAGTTAACATAAATCAAAAAAGAAGAAATACATCACCTAAGATATGTTTACAAAATAGAACAAACTAATTAAATCTCTAGAAATGTGTATTTAACAACCAAAGCATATGCAGTGAACCTTGCATACTTTATGCATAGATACTCATGCTCATACTCATATGCATAAAGGTAAGTATCCACCAACCAGAAAAAAAGGAAAATCTAAACAAGATCTTTGCAGTCAGCAATATAGCCGTAATGCTCTGACCATGTGCATATCCCTCCTCATGCTCTTTCTAAGGTCCACTCAGGTTACTCACTCATTTAAGTGCTTATTATTTACCTTGAAATTGTGTTTCGGTCATTGACATCCCATTTAGAGCCAGTGACCCTGCTTACACAGGCCCTAATAAATTCAAAGGTGTTATAGTGGCTAACACTAACATTCTCTAACTTAATCCATCACAGGAGCCTAAAAATGGCCCTCCTCAACTGAACCTTGGCTTACTAAAAGCTTTTCATGTGAAACGTGCAGACTTGTCGGGGCTAAAGTGGAAAAGGGGTGTTTGGGTGACTTATCAGATGGATTTGTTTCCTTTATAAGTGGACCAGGGATTTATCTCAAAGATAAACAGTCGGAGGAGGCAAAAGCAGAGGTGGCACAACTTTGAATAGCATCAAATATTTGTGTCCTGTTTCGAGCCTCTGTCTTCAACTGGAGTCTTAAATCGAATTTTCAAAAAAACGGGGTGTGGAACAATCTTTCTGAAGGTCAAAATCATGGGAAACCTTGTTTTCATTGTTTTTATTTTAAATAAAGTTTAATAAGGTATATAAACACAATCACTCCACAGTCCATCCAGTGCAAATACCTGCACTTTAGTGGTGTTGTGAAAACCACCTTTTACAAACATCCAGCTATGCAGGCCACAGCAGCTTAGCCCCATCCAAGTTGTATGGATTGTTTCAGCCTGGTTTATTTAAGGGCACCCAAACAGAACAAAAGTCATGTGTGGGTGTAATTAATAAAAACAGCATTTTAAAATCACGTGGATAAAGATAAATTATAAACTGGATATAAATAGAGTAGAACTGTTTTGAATACTTAATGCCACATGAAGAGTGTAGGTAGGACTTAAAACAAAATACAGTGCAGGTTATGGACTGAAATGGGATGGGAGTGTGAAGAACTTACACACTTTTTAAAGAAAGTTTAAAAACTGTTCAGGTTCTGCACCAAATAACCTTTATTTTTAAGAAAATGTAAGTAGAATCAAGAATAAGTGAGTGAATGAGATATAAATGGGTCTTAGCACAATTTTGGGACCAAAATTCTTCATTAATTAATGCATCGGCTCCCTTGAGGTCCACTACAGGCCTGAATGGGTCTTCTTGGTAAAATAAATGCTGAAATTTAGTGTTCAGCGCTGTGCTGTCAAATGAGTTGCCATAAAGCATCCACAGTTCTGAGGGAGCTGGAGGGAGAGAGTAAGCTTTTTCAGGCTTTAATTCTTGCTTTAAATGGTAGGTGCTCGATGAACTCCCTGCTGTTTTACTTGGGAAAATATCTTTATCATGCTGAGTTCTATTCCAAATTTTGATCTGTTGCTCAGAATGTTCCCCTGTAGTCAATCAGCCAGCCTCTCCAATAGATAACCCTTCTTCCTGAAAACTGTCTAAGAACCATAAATTCTAAAATAATTCATCAATTCAAGACTCAGAAGACCAGCTTTATATCTTTTTTATCTCAACTATAAGTAAGCTCATGCCTGACTGAAACATTTTTTCAGGACATGTAAACCCGTACTACTCCAAGAGTAAGAGTAACACTTCAAGTTAGAGGAAGTTCATCTAGCTTTTTTACCTTATAGCAAATTAACAAATTACATGTATAAAACAACCTAGTCTGGTTTTGGGAAACATATCTCAAATAAATGAATTCAAAAAAGAAAAGTCTCTAAATTTAAGTCTTCATTTAAAATGAAGAAAACTAGGTCAAGGAGCAAAGCGTTTTAAGCCAATCATATCAGGCCTTGACGTCGTTGAAGCTCGTCCATGTTAAAAGTCAATTTCATTCAACATCTGCAAAATGTCACAGGTGTAACACATGCTGGCTGTGTCCTGACATGTTTCCAATAACTTCTGTTCTTTACTCCTTTCATATTGTTTTTAGCCTACACTGGTGTGGGGGGAGATGTGGGGGAACTGAGGGAAGCAAAGAAGCAACAGGAACTTAATGAAGGAACGGCAACTTGGGGAACAGGCCAGGTGATCCAGTTCAGCACTTTGAAATTTGATGTTGATTATTGATTAACCAATAACTGCACTCCCTCAAAATTACACCGCTAACACTCCTAGTACAGAGTGTTACCCTAAATCCAATTGTGGCATTCTCCTCCATGCTTTTTTAAAATCCTTTTTACACACAAAACTGAGAGATAAACACAAATACATTTAAACGATCAGTGGATTGATTGTTAAGTGTTTTTTTCCTTCTCTTATTTGTGATAACGGGTTGTTTTATTCCAATAACTGTAACATTCTGCTGAGCACCTGTTGGGAACTGCAGACTCGCTTACAATGCAGCAAACATTGCATTAACATAACAACATGAATTTTTACTTATCACACATTCGCAAAACAAACACCTCAGATAACTTTAAAAGATTACATTTCACTGCAGCCCGTTTAGTCAGATTCTGAAGAAGAGCGTGGCATCAAGCCTGCAGCGCAAACCTGTCATCACCCATCAGTAAACAGTTAGACATGCTCTCCACGCTGACTGAACTAAAACTGCTATCAGTGAAATATGGTAAAAGTGGAAAAAGCTGATCTGGACTTAGCTGCTTAGCTCCTTGTGTAATTCAAAATGCTCAGACTAAAGCAAATATGACACAAAACTCAGGGCTTATTTCTTTGTTTTGTAAAACTGTTGTCGAGAAGAAAAGAGCACTTCAGGTTGTACGTTACCATGACTAACATCAGAGCTGTTATTGGTTATATGAGCTTCTGCCTCTGCATGTGTGATGTGAACATATTAAGAATAAAGTGAAAGTGACTACCCTTATCATTGTGAAACACAGCACAGCACAACGCAACAAAATTCAACCTCTGCGTTTCACCCATACACACGCGTGCAGCAGGGGGCAGCTATTTAAAGCACCCGGGAAGCAGTGACGGTAAGGGTACCTCAGGGAAACCTACTCGTGAAGGAATTGAACCCTTTTTGAACCTTTGAACCTTTTCAATCCAACTCCCCTAACCACTAGGCCACCGCTGCCCAGTTAAGAGAAGGAATAGAAGTGAGGGGTGATTGTTCAAATGCTTGCAAGTTAGCGTCAATGGGTTTATAATGATTGGCTTCTTTTCTGTGGAGGCCACTGTTAGGATCTTGAAGGCTTTTTAAAATCATTATCATTCCTTTCGATACCCAAATAAAATATTAAGTTTTACTTAATACTTCTGAAGAAAAGCTCTGCCTGGTTCAGCTTTTGGCACAAACGAAGGGCCCATAAAAATATCAATCATGTAATTAAAATCATAAAATAAGAGTGAAAAGTTGGAGACTCTTTGCAACTTTCAAGTACAACTGGTCTAACATCTGACAGTGTTGCATAGTGCTTATTGATTGCATTCACACACACACACACACACACACACACACACACACACACACACACACACACACACATACACGCACACACACACCCACCCACACACATGGGCAGCAAAAAAGTGTAAAAGTGTAGTGTACTCTGAACTATCATTCCTGAATTTATTTCATGGCATTTGACTTGATAACGCTGATAAGCCGTGAAAAACAACAACAATGTGAAAGAAATAGTTTCCTAGTCTGATGAGCAAGTCAGGGTGCGAAAGTGAAGACGCATTTGGGGAAGTGAGAGGGTGAGAGCTCATCTTCTCAACAGCCTGCTATTTCTAACCCCATCTATAAGTCTCTCCTGCTGCGAGAATCAACAGCTGCTTCATCTGCGCCATCCACCTCAAAGCTGGAGAGGAACGGTTCACACGCACCACAACTCAGCACAGTCCACAAAGCAAACTACACACACCCCAAAAGACAGCACAGCAGCACAGTTCATGCAAGGCAAGTTTATTTACAGTTTTTCATGATTACTCAAAAGTTTTGTATACTGGAACAAGATTCTCAGGAAGACACAACAAATAAATAGAGGTTTATTAAAAGGATTGTATTAAATACTTTGTGTGTGACTTTACTTATATTGTGAGCAAAAAGCATATAAATATTATATATATATGCTTTTTGCTCACACTATATATATTGTTTTATACTGGGTTCAAACCCCTTACCATTGGGTTGCCCTGAGGTACCCTTGAGCAAGGTACTGTCCCCGTCAGTTCGCTCCTCCCTGCGATAGGCTGGTGACCTGTCCAGGGTGTGTCTCCGTCCTTTGTCCTGTGTGAGCTGGGATGGACTCCAGCACCCCTCCGTGACCTAGTGGGGCAGTGGTGGCCTAGTGGTTAGGGAGTTGGCCATAGACTCAGCAGATTGTGGGTTCAAGCCCCTTACCAATAGATTGCCCTGAGGTACTCTTGAGCAAGGTGCTATCCCTGTCACTGCTCCCTGGGCGCTTTCATGTGAACACACAAGAGCACAGCACACCCTGATATGTGAATCCTGTATTCAGTGAGAAAACTGTAATCCTCTCTAAACAAGCTAAAGAGAGTTTTTCCCTCTAGATTATTACAACCACATGATGAAAGTGAAGTCAAAATGCAACTTGTACATGACATAATGCAAATATAAACACCACGTCATGTTTGGTGGCAGTCGTGTTTCTGTATTCCTCTCAGCTATGTAGTTCAGCAAATATGTTCTTACATTCTGATAAATCTGCTAATAATGTGTTCAGCAATTTTGTACAGTGTGAAAAACACGGATTATTATGTGCCAGGTATTTTGATGTAAGTATGAGGTTTTGTGATGCTGAAGCCCAGGTTGCATTTTGCTCACAATATAAGGCTTTCAAAATGTGTTTACAGTTTTGAGAAGCATGTTGAAGCATTTGTGAAGCAGAGTTCGATTTCAAGCATTTGATAACAACTCTCTGTCACACCTTTCATACACGTCAGTCATTTACACAAATCGTCCAAATACATCACTTCAGATCCCAAAATTTCTGCAGCTCCAACAAATGTATCAGCATGTTTTCTTTCGTTCACTTTTCTTTCACTCCCTCTTCCTGAATCATCTCTTCATAACATTGACTTTTTCTCACTTTATGCGAGGTCAAAGTTGTCATTCTAGCATCCAAACAGCATCAAAACTGCTGCCCCATTTAAGGTGGAATTTAAAATTCTTACGTTTACGTTTTACGGCATTTAGCAGACACTCTTATCCAGAGCGACTTACATTTCCTAATTACAGGGACAGTCCCCCTGGAGCAATTCAGGGTTAAGGGTCTTGCTCAGGGACCCAGTGGTGGTAGTGCTAGAGGTGGGATTCAAACCGGGGACCTCTTGTTCCGTAGGCAAGTACCCTACCACTAGACCACCGCCACCCTAGCATTCTTCAGCCTTGCAGACCTCCCCTGACTGACAATAAACTGTCCGAACTGTTAGCTGAACTAACCATTTGCATTTACATTAACTGCATTTAGCAGACGCTCTTCTCCAGAGCGACTTCCAGTTCCTGACTACAGGGACAGTCTTCCAGGAGCAACTTGGGGTTAAGAATTTTGCTCAGGAACCCAATGGTGGCAGTGCTGGAGATAGGGAGGTATCCTACCAAAAGTCTAACCAAAAATCTCCTGCACAAGACATTTATCCTCTGAATCCCTTTTGAATGTGTAGATAAGTTTTATAAGCTATAGTTATGCAGAGTGTATTTGTGTGTGTGTGTTTTTCACCTATATTGAAAGTGAAAAAAAAGCGAAAGTGACAACCCTTGTCATTGTGAAACACAGCACAGCACAACACAATTAAATTCAACCTCTGCATTTCACCCATACACACACATGCAGCAGGGGGCAGCTATTGAAAGCACCCAGGAAGCAGTGACAGGGACAGTACCTTGCTCAAGGGTACCCCAGGGCCACCTACTTGTGAGGGAATCAATCCCACAATCTTCGAATCCAGGGCAACTCCCTAACCACTAGGCCACCGCTGCCCCTAAACCTCTGCATTTAACCCATGCACACAAACACAAACCGTGCAGCAGCGAGCAGTGGAGCAGTGATTGGGACAGTACCTTGCTCAAGGGCACCTGAGGTAAGGAGTTTGAGCCCACAGTCTTCTGTTCCTGTGGCCAACTCCCTAACCACTAGACCACCGCTGCCCCAAATGCCATGGCACACGCTCATGATAGGAGCTCAGTTCATCAGTTCATCACTGCAACATGGGATTTAATCTGACAAATCTTACAGAAAATTGTAACTTTCATGCTGAAGGATCCCCAACATGTACTTATTTACTGCTGTATTATATATTTTTCCTGATGGTAGCTGAGATTGTGTCTGAGAAGGTTTCTTCACAGTTGGACTGAGACACGTCTGAGTGACCCCAAGCTTTCACTTATTACAGTTTAGGTGTTGTTAATCACATCTCAGCCACTGGGGTGAACGAGAGTGATGTCACTTAAAGCTCTCAAAAAGAAAAACATTAGTGAATGAAATAAAACACCAGTCCTGCTGATGTCAGACTGATGTTTAAACCTGCTGGGAGAGAGCCCTGACCTCACCCTTACAGATCAGATCAGACTTTTCATTCTGGGTGCATAAAGACTTAAAGGGCCTGCTAAAGATCATTACAGTACTGAGGGGCTGTCATGCTTCGTCGTTCTGCCGTCCTGTCTTTACTCTATGATGGCAGGTTGTGATGGGCAGCGCTGCTGTGAGAATAAATAAATGAAGAGGTCAGAGGTTTATCACTCCACTGCCCTGCCAGTGGAATTTGTGGCTCTGTGTCTTGTCTCAGCTTGCAGCTCACATATTTACCTCGAAGAGTCACGACCTTTCCCCTACTGTCCCTGTCACAAACACACAAATACACACGCACACAGCGGCTGGACAATAGCGAGTTTATTAGTGATGCAGTCAGTATGAGACCGTTTCACTTTCCTGCATGACTTTAGGAGTCATGTGTTTTAATACTTGTGAAAGGCTGTGTGTGACAGATGTACTCAGCGCTTCATGGCGATTATTAACACGCTCATAATTTATTCGCTGTAAACTCTCCCGGTAGACTCTCATCCAGTTCACACTGAGGAGGATCAGATAAAGTGCTGAAATACTGAAACACCTCCACAGAGTACTTACAGCACACCAAAAGAGTATTATATACAGTATTACATCTGAGGCAACAGATGACCATGATCAGAAGGTTGTGGGTTCAAGTTCCAGTCCAGTAGGTTAATCTGAGGTACCTTTGAGGAAGGTACCATCCCCATCATTGCTTCCTAATTGTGACTGCTCACTGCTCCACTGTGTGTGTGAAACAGTTTGTTGTTGCAGCATCTAAAAGCATCTATCCATCCATCCATCCATCTATCCATCTATCCATCTATGCATCTATCTATCTATCTATCTATCTATCTATCTATCTATGTATCTGTTTTATTTTTTTAAATCTGTTTAATTTTCCTCCTTTTACCAGAACAGCAGCACAAGTGCTTTATTGTAGAGCAGCAATCTCTTACTCTCTCTCACTCGCTCATTAAAGAAGAACCCAACACGACCAGTGGAAAAGATCTCTGCAGGTGAGAGGAGAACAGCCTGATATCTGAAGCTCCTCCAGCAGTATGACCTTCAGAGAAGAGAGAGGGAGAGAGAGGGAGAGAGGGAGAGAGAGAGAGAGAGAGAGAGGCTGTAGTTTTTGAGAGGAAACGGTGAGAAAAACTGATATTGATGAATAATATAACGGCACTTAAATCAAATAACCTGTAAAAAATGTAAAGTAACAAATGAAGCTTGTTTGTTAGAGTTCAGTTTTTCTGCTGCTGCACCGACAGCCTGTTTGCTCCTCATTCTTCACTAAAACTCACTCCCTCCAGCTGCACTGCAGACCAAGCCTTAATATTTTTCAGTCAAGTCAAGCCCAGGTGTTGTGTTGTATTGGTCTGTTGTGTGTTGTGTTGTGTTGTGTTGTGTTGATCTGTGTTGTTTTGTTTTGTGTTGGTCTGTTTTATGTTGTGTTGTGTTAATCTGTTTTGTGTTGTTTTGGTCTGTTTTGTGTTGTGTTTGTTTGTCTGATGTTGTGTTGTGTTGATCTGTTTTATGTTGTTTAGTGTTGTGTTGGTCTGGTTTGTTTTGTGTTGTGATGGTCTGTTTTATGTTGCATTTTGTTGGTCTGTTTTGTGTTGTGTTGTGTTGTGTTGTGCTGTGTTGTGTTGTGCTGTAGTGTGTTGCACTGTTCTGTGTTGTATTGGTTGGTGCTGTGTTGTTTTGCGTTGTGCTGTGTTGTGTGGTGCTGTGTTTTATTGTGTTGTGCTGTGTTGTGTTTTGTTGTGTTGTGATGTGTTGTATTGTTTTTTGCTGTGTTGTGTTGTATTGTGCTGTGCTGTGTTGTGCTATGTTGTGTTACGCTGTGTTGTGTTGTACTGTGTTGTGCTGTGTTGTGTTGCATTGTGCTGTGCTATGTTGTGCTATGTTGTGTTACGCTGTGTTGTGTTGTATTGTGTTGTGCTGTGTTGTGTTGTATTGTGTTGTGCTGTGTTGTGTTGTATTGTGCTGTGCTATGTTGTGCTGTGTTGTGTTGTGTTACGCTGTGTTGTGCTGTGCCGTGTCGTGTTGTGTTGTGCTGTGCTGTGCTGTGCTGTGTTTTGCTGTGTTGTGTTGTGCTGTGTTTTGCTGTGCTGTGCTGTGTTGTGGTGTGCTGTGCCATGCTGTATTGTGGTGTGCTGTGCTGTGTTGTGCTGTGCTGTGCTGTGCTGTGCTGTGCTGTGTTGTGTTGTGGTGTGCTGTGTTGTGTTGCGCTCTGCTGTGCTGTGCTGTGCTGTGCTGTGCTGTGCTGTGCTGTGCTGTGTTGTGCTGTGCTGTGCTGTGCTTTGCTGTGCTGTGTTGTGTTGTGTTGTGCTGTGCTGTGTTATGCTGTGCTGTGCTGTTCTGTTGTGTTATGCTGTGCTGTGTTGTGTTGTGTTGTGCTGTTGTACTGTGTTGTATTGTGTTGTACTGTGTTGTGTTGTGCTGTGTTGTATTGTTTTGTACTGTGTTGTGCTGTGCTGTGTTGTGTTGTGCTGTGCTGTGCTGTGTTGTGTTGTCCTGTGTTGTGCTGTGCCGTGCTGTCCTGTGCTATTCTGTTGCGTTGTGTTGTGCCGTGCCATGCTTTGTTGTGTTATGCTGTGTTGTGTTGTGTTGTGCTGTGCTGTGTTGTGTTATGCTGTGTTGTGTTGGGTTGTGCTGTGCTGTGTTGTGTTGTGTTATGCTGTATTGTGTTGTGTTGTGTTGTACTGTGTTGTGTTGTGCTGTGCTGTGCTGTGTTGTGTAATGCTGTGTTTTGTTCTGCTGTGCTGTGCTGTGTTGGGTTGTGCTGTGTTGTGATGTGTTGTGTTATGCTGTGTTGTGCTGTGCTGTGCTGTGTTGTGTTATGCTGTGCTGTGTTGTGCTGTGTTGTGGTGTGCTGTGCAGTGCTGTGCTGTGTTGTGTTGTGCTGTGCTGTGCTGTGTTGTGCTGTGTTGTTGTGCTGTGCTGTGTTGTGTTGTGCTGTGTTGTGCTATGCCGTGCTGTGTTGTGTTATGCTGTGTTGTGTTATGTTGTGTTGTGTCATGTTGTACTGTGTTTTGTTGTGTTTGTTGTGCTGTACTGTGCTGTGCTGTGCTGTGCTGTGTTGTTTTGTGTTGTGTTGTGTTGTGTTGTGTTGTGTTGTGTTGTGTTGTGTTATGCCGTGTTGGGTTGTGCTGTGTTGTGCTGTGTTGTGTTTTCTTGTGCTGTGTTGTGCTGTGTTGTGTTGTGTTGTGCTGTGCCGTGCTGTTTTGAGTTGTGCTGTGCTGTGTTGTGTTGTGCTGTGTTGTTGTGTTGTACTGTGCTGTGTTGTGTTATGCTGTGTTGTGTTGTGCTGTGTTGTTGTGTTGTGTTGTGCTGTGTTGTGTTGTGTTGTGCGGTTCTGTGTTGTGTTGTGCTGTGTTGTTGTGTTGTGCTGTGCTGTGTTGTGTTATGCTGTGCTGTGTTGTGTAGTGCTGTTCTGTGTTGTGTTGTGCTGTGTTGTTGTCTTGTGCTGTGCTGTGTTGTGTTATACTGTGTTATGTTATGCTGTGTTGTATTGTGTTGTGCTGTGCTGTGCTGTGTCATGCTGTGTTGTGTTTTGTTGTGTTGTGTTGTGTTGTGTTGTGCTGTGTTGTGCTGTGCCGTGCCATGCTGTGTTGTGTTGTGTTGTGCTGTGCCGTGCTGTGTTGTGTTGTGCTGTGCTGTGTTATGCTGTGTTGTGTTGTGCTGTGTTGTGTTATGTTGTGTTACGTTGTGTTGTGTTGTGTTGTGCTGTGCTGTGCCGTGCTGTGTTGTGCTGTGTTGTGTTACGTTGTGTTGTGTTGTGCTGTGTTGTGTTGTGTTGCATTGTGCTGTGCTGTGTTGTGTTATGTTGTGTTGTGTTGTGTTGTGCTGTGTTGTGTTATGTTGTGTTGTGTTGTGCTGTGCTGTGCTGTGCTGTGCTGTGCTGTGCTGTGCTGTGTTGGGTTGTGCTGTGTTGTGATGTGTTGTGTTGTGTTATGCTGTGTTGTGCTGTGCTGTGTTGTGTTATGCTGTGTTGTGTTGTGCTGTGCTGTACTGTGTTGTGTTGTGTTGTGCTGTGCTGTGCTGTGCTGTGCTGTGCTGTGCTGTGTTGTGTTGTGCTGTGCAGTGCTGTGCTGTGTTGTGCTGTGCTGTGCTGTGCTGTGCTGTGTTGTGTTGTGCGGTTTTGTGCTGTGTTGTGTTGTGCTGTGCTGTGTTGTATTATGCTGTGTTGTATTGTGTTGTGCTGTGCTGTGCCGTGCCGTGTTGTGTTATGCTGTGTTGTGTTGTGTTGTGTTGTGTTGTGCCGTGCCGTGATGTGCCGTGCCGTACCGTGCCGTGTTGTGTTGTGCTGTGCTGTGCTGTGCATTGCTGTGCTGTGCTGTGTTGTGCTGTGCTGTGTTGTGTTGTGCTGTGCTGTGCTGTGCTGTGCAGTGCTGTACTGTGTTGTGCTGTGCCGTGCCGTGTTGTGTTATGCTGTGTTGTGTTGTGTTGTGTTGTGTTGTGTTGTGCCGTGCCGTGCTGTGTTGTGTTATGCTGTGTTGTGTTGTGTTGTGCCGTGCCGTGCTGTGTTGTGTTATGCTGTGTTGTGTTGTGTTGTGCTATGTTGTGCCGTGCATTGCTGTGTTGTGTTGTGTTGTGCTATGCTGTGCCGTGCTGTGCTGTGCTGTGCTGTGTTGTGCTGTGCTGTGCTGTGTTGTGTTGTGCTGTGCTGTGTTGTGCTGTGTTGTTGTGCTGTGCTGTGTTGTGTTGTACTGTGTTGTGCTGTGCCGTGCTGTGTTGTGTTATGCTGTGTTGTGTTATGTTGTGTTGTGTCATGTTGTGTTGTGTTGGTTTGTGTCATGTTGTGTTGTGTTGTGTTGTGCTGTGTTGTGTTTTGCCGTGTTGGGTTGTGCTGTGTTGTGCTGTGTTGTGTTGTCTTGTGCTGTGTTATGTTGTGTTGTGCTGTGCCGTGCCGTGCTGTGTTGTGTTGTGCTGTGCTGTGCTGTGTTGTGTTGTGTTGTATTGTGCTGTGTTGTGTTGTGCTGTGTTGTGTTGTATTTTGCTGTGCTGTGTTGTGTTGTGTTGTGTTGTGTTATGCTGTGTTGTGTTGTGTTGCATTGTGCTGTGCTGTGTTGTGGTGTGTTGTGTTGTGTTGGGTTGTGCTGTGTTGTGTTGTGTTGTATTGTGCTGTGTTGTGTTGTGTTGTGTTGCGCTGTGTTGTGTTGTGTTGTATTGTGCTGTGTTGTGTTGTGTTGTGTTATGTTGTGTTGTGTTTTGTTGTGCTGTGCTGTGTTGTGTTGTGTTGTGTTGTGTTGTGGTGTTGTATTGTGTTGTGTTGTGTTGTGGTTGTGTTGTGCTGTGTTGTGTTGTATTGTGGTGTGCTGTGTTGTCTTGTGTTAGTTGTGTTGTGCTGTGTTGTGGTTAGCCAGGTTGTGCTAGGTTGTCTTTAGGTTAGGTTAGGTTAGTTGTGTTAATAGTTAGTTGTGCCAGGTTGTGCTCGGGTGGCTGTGTTGTGTTATGCCGTGTTGGGTTGTGCTGTGTTGTGCTGTGTTGTGTTGTCTTGTGCTGTGTTTTGCTGTATTGTGTTTTGATGTGCGGTGCTGTGCTGTTTTGTGCTTTTTTGTTGTGCTATGTTGTAATGTGCGGTATTGTATTGTTATGTCTTGCGCTGTGCTGTGAGGTTTTGCATTGTGCTCTGTTTTCTGATGTATTGTATCATGTTGTGCTGTGTTGTGTTGTGCTGTGTTGTCTGTGTTGTGCTGTGTTGTCTTTGTTGTGTTGTCTTGTGCTGGTTTGTGCTATGTTGTTTTGTGGTGTAATGTATTTTCTTTAGTTTTGTATTGTGTGTGTTGGTGTGTTTTTAGTGTAATGCAGTGTAGTGTTGTGTCATCTTGTGTTGTGCTGTTGTAGTGTGTTGCCTTGTGTTTTATTGTGTTATGATGTGTTGGTCTGTGTTGTATTATGCAGTGTGTTGTGTTGTGTTGAGCTGTGCTGTGTTGTACTGTGTTGCATGGTGTGGTGTGGTTTTGTGTAATCTTGGTGGGGACGGTGTGGTTCTGTTCTCATTGATCACATGGCTCCTGATCTAATGCAATTACAAACATCAATAAAGAGCTGCGAGGGGCATCATTGTGTGGTGACAGTGATAAATGTGGCTTCTCTCTCCAGCAAAGCCAGGAGGCTGCACTCATCCTCTCCCAGCTTAATTATCAGTTGGAAAAAACCTTGGCCAAGGCTATCCTCTGATTTTGGGCTTTAGAACGCAGCCTGTTTAACTGGAGTCTCTGCGTTTCCACAGCTGCCCCATTAAAAGTGCTAATGTGAATAAAAAGCTGGTTTGAGACACTTTTTTCATAAAGTTAATCTATCAAGCATCGTTGAGCGAAGACTGTGATGCAGAACGTGCAGATTTAAATTTTTTCACATGGATGTGAGTGAGTGAATGAATGAGTGAGTGGGATGGTGGGAGGTTGAATGAGTGAGAGAGTGAGTGAGAGAGTGAGTGATCGAGCGAGTGAGTGTGTGAGTGAGTAGAGAGTGGAGTGAGCACTGAGTGTGTGAGTGATTGGAGTGAGTAAGGAGTGAGTGGGTGAGTAAGAGAGTGAGTGAGAGGTTGAGTGAGTGAGTGAGCAAGTGGTTGAGTGGTTAAATGAGAGAGTGAGTGAGCAAGTGAGTGAGTGAGAGAGTGAGCGCGAGAGAGAGTGAGTGTGTGAGTGAGTGGTTGAGTGAGTAGAGTGAGTGAGTGATTGAGTGTGTGAGTGATTGAGGAGGAGTGAGTTGAGTGTTTGAGTGAGTGAGAGAGTGAGTGAGCAAGCGAAAGAGAGAGAGTGAGTGAATGAAATGAGCGAATGAGTGAGTGAGTGAGTGATTGAGTGAGTGATGTGAAAGTGAGTGAGTGATTGATGAGTAAGTGAGTGAGTGAGTGAGTGAGTAAGAGAGTGAGGAGTGGGCGTGGCAGGAGGAGTGGAGTGAGGAGCAGCAGAGTGAGTGAGGAGGAGTGAATGAGGAGTGAGTGAGTAAGTGGGTGAGTAAGAGAGTGAGTGAAGTGGTTGAGTGAGTGAGTGAGTGAGTGAGTGAGCGAGTGGTTGGAGTGAGAGAGTGAGTGAGCGAGCAAGTGAGTGAGTGAGAGGAGTGAGCGAGTGAGTGAGCGTGTGAGTGAGTGGTTGAGTGGAGTAGAGTGAGGAGTGTTGTGATTGGAGTGTGTGAGTGATTGAGGAGTTGAGTGAGCTGTATAGCGGTTGGAGGAGTGAGAGAGTGAGTGAGCGAGCAAGTGAGTGAGTGAGAGAGTGAGTGAGCGAGCGAGTTAGTGAGTGAGCGAGTGAGTGTGTGAGTTATATGAGTGAGTGAGTGATTGAGTGAGTAAGTGAGTGAGTGGGTGAGTGAGTGGTTGAGTGGGTGAGTGACAGTGAGAAGAATAACTAAGTGAGGAGGAGTGAGTGAGTAAGTGAGTGAGTGAGTGGTTGGAGGAGTGAGTGAGTGAGTGGTTGAGTGAGTGAGTGAGGAGCATATGAGTGAGTGGTAGAGTGAGTGAGTGAGTGAGTGAGGTTGAGTGGAGTGTGAGTGGTTGAGTGTGAGTGAGTAAGTGAGTGAGTGAGTAAGTGAGTGAGTGGTTGAGTGAGTGGTTGAGTGAGCGAGTGAGTGAGTGAGCGAGGAATGAGGGAGTGAGTGAAGGAGTGAGTGAGTGAGGAGTGAGAGTGAGTGCTGAGGAGTGGAGTGAGGAGTGAGTGAGTGAGGAGGGGGAGTGAGTGAGTGAGTGATGAGGAGTGAGCAGCGATGCAAAGAGGAGGAGGAGTACACTGGGTCTGGTGGGCTGCACTTTCTCGGCCACTGAATCACACAGCACTTCATTCCTCTCCATTTACAGAAGAGCATGTGTAAAACAAACAAGACTAAAAGGGAGTGCCAACAAAAAGAAGCTACAAGGAATAAAAAATGCAAACGTTGATTGCAGTTTGCTATAATATAAAGACGTAATGTGAACTAAGAGTACAATTCTAACATTATCACAAAATATCAAATATTAACAATGAACAACGAACAATAATAAAATAATAATAGTTTTATTAATCATTTGTTTTATTACATTTGTTGAAAAATAAATGCTGTTGCATTTGAATAGTGGTTTACTAAAGTAATAATACCACAACAATAATTTAATTATTATTGTCAGTATTGTTACTCTTTCATATAATGATAATAATAATAATAATAATAATAATAATAATAATAACAATAATAATAATAATAACAGAAAGGTTTGCACTAATACTACTATTTGTTGCTGTTGTTGATATTATTATTATTATTGCTATTATTATTTTTTTAATTATTATTATTTTATCATTATTATTATTATTACTATTATCATTATTTAACTGTAGTCATTGTATTAGTAATAATTATCGAAGTGATTGTATAATCAAAATATATAAATTTAGAAAAAGGATTTTAAGATATTCCTCAGTACACACACACTCTCACACACTCACACACACACAGAGAGAGAGAGAGAGAGAGAGAGAGAGAGAGAGAGCGCTGTAACAGACAGGTGGTCCCAGCGCGACCCAGTATTTGAGTCATTTTCTTAAACTGTGTGTCCCGTTCAGAGTTGGAGCTAGAGGACGTGAGATGAGCTGCTCAAACCCAAGTCGGGTTTAAGCTGATCCGCGCTCAGTCTGCGCTCAGCGGCGCTGTGCTCCGCCTGAACACCTTCAGTCTGCGGCCGCAGCAGCTGCTCTTCCGAGTGTCCCGCCTTTGTGTTCCTGAGGACAGCGGAGATGTTCAGGACCGTCCACTCAGCGAAAGTGTGTTCAGAGAAAGAGCCCGGCAGGACACTGAGGGGGGACAGAACTGGAGGAGACAAAGAACAGCGCCTGTTCCTGATTCACTTTTTACCTAAAGTCACTGCCACGATTATTCCTTCCTCTCGATCCCATCAGAGCTACTAATTCAATCAAGTTCAATCAGCAGCCTGCGCTACTTTTTTGCCTTAAAATCCACTGACCCATTTATTCCCCAGTTAAAACCTGACCGAGTCCCCTAAAGGACAGTTTCTCACTTCCCCTAAAGATGGCAGTCAAACATGGGATTTATGCCGCCGTCTCCAGAACGGAGGGCCTCAGGAATCAGAGGAGCTCTGAGTGTGTGGATACAGATCAGCTCAGGAATCGGAGGAGCTCTGAGTGTGTGGATACAGATCAGCTCAGGAATCGGAGGAGCTCTGAGTGTGTGGACACAGATCAGCTCAGGAATCGGAGGAGCTCTGAGTGTGTGGAGACAGATCAGCTCAGGAAACAGATGAGCTCTGAGTGTGTGGACACAGATCAGCTCAGGAATTGGAGCTCTGAGTGTGTGGACACAGATCAGCTCAGGAAACAGATGAGCTCTGAGTGTGTGGACAGATATCAGCTCAGGAAACAGATGAACAGATATCAGCTCAGGAATCGGAGCTCTGAGTGAGTGGATAGAGATCAGCTGGTTTCCCTCTTTTTGAAAGACTTTCTGTTCGTTTGTGCACATTTCCTTGATTTTAATGACATTTTCCTTCAGCTGTAGCTCTTCCTGTGCTGTGAAAAGTTTGCTCCATAAAGCACTTTCAGTGGTCTTTACCCTGCTATTGAGTGTGGGCAGTAAGGCGTGAGGGGGAACTAATCTTCCCTTTTAAATGTTTGTGGCAATTTTATCTAAATGATTTTAATGCTAAACAGGGGATAATTCCCCCTTTATCCGTCCACCCACCTCATCTAGACCCCTGTCCTTGCATAGGGTCTTGTGAGCAGAGCAACCAATCATTCGCAGAAGCTCTGTGTAGACGGTCGTACTGTTGTTTTAAATCTGTCTGTAGGACTGAGTTCTTCACTGATGTACTGTTAAAAACACTGCAAGACCAGTTTAACTCACCGTGTACTTTGTTGAAGCAGAGGTGAGAGGAGCAAGCCTACAGTCTTTATCCAGCCACAGCTAAGAAGTCATAGAAAAAGTTTCTTCCCTTTTTAATAATAGAAATTATTATTATTATTTCTGTACAACTGTTCCTAGCCATTGATCATAGAGCCAATTATTTCTTGCAATGATGGGCAAACAAAACTAATTAATAAAGGTTTTTAACTTCGTTTACTATAAACAGGCTCGGGCCCAATGCTTTCAACTGTTTATAAACTTTTCTAAAAATTCAGTACAAGTGGAATAAAAATCATTTCATCACCCAGTCACACATCTGAAGAAAGTAAACACATTTGTCCAATACTCTTCGCACACACACACACACACACACTCTCTCTCTCACACACACACACACACAAATGTTTACACATAATCTCAAAGTTCAAACAAAGGATGGAAAAGTTTTAAACCACTGTTCCACCAAATACATTCTATTTTTTTTTTTTTGTTGTTAGCTCATATTTACATTTTATGAGGCATATTATTCTTGAAAGGTTAGTATAATATATTTAGGCACACACACACACACACACACACACACCCACACAAATTAAGATTAAACATGTTTTGGTGCATCGTCATTGCAGAATCAGGATTTGTATCTGACTCGAAGGACTTTTCTCAGCTGTCCTGATCTGTTTTTCGTAAGGCCATCCTTTCACAGTGGAAGAAAAAAGGTAAATAAATGCTTCAACCAATTTTTGATTTATTCACATATTTTTTTTTCTTTCGAAACGCAAGGTGATTTAGGGAGGAGGTCAAAAGTCTATGGAGATGGCACACACATAGTGTGGAAAGAAAAAAAGTTCACATCCTTTTTTAAAAAAATCTATTAGAAACAACATAATATGCAGAACAATACGATAGCATTTACAATACTTAATTCTCAGTTCTCATATGAGTCCAAATGTAATTTTACAACAGTATACACATTCTCCTCCTCCCTCCCCCCTTTAGGAGTTGATATAGTAATAATTTCAATCTTTCTCTTTCTCTTGGTTTGACTCTTTGCAAAGGGCACATCCTTCGTAAGTGTCCCATGTGTGCAGATGCTGGCTTCTTTCTCAAACCCAGTACATGTTTAAGAATGCACTTCCGTTTCTGCAGCAAGTCAGCACGTTATATTTGCTGGGTGAGCACCAGAAACAAACCAATCGCAGTTCCCTGTCTTGAGCGCGGCCGTTTTTAGGATCCGTTTTGTAGCAAACTATTGGGCGAGGATGTCCATGACTTGTCCGCCCATGGTGGGGTCTCCTTGGGGAAGCATGGGGGGGCTGGAGGCTGACATGGGCATGGCAGGGTGGGGTGGTCCTCCATGCATCAACATCGCTGAGTGCTGGGGGTGTCCAGGAATGTAGGAACGCATAGGAGGCCCAGGTCGAAGCTGGCCGGAGTGGTGGGGGAGCTGGGGGCCGCCGTAAAACGGTTGGCCCATGCTCATGGCCATCGGGCTGCTGTGAGACAGGTAGTCACCTGGCATGCCCTGCAGTCCTGCGGGAAGCACAGAGGAATCAGTTGGTGGATCTCAGTTTCAAAGGCTCAGATACGGCACTTTCAAAGTAATCAAATGGCAAAGCATAACTGCTTTTACATTTTTAACCATTTTAATTTCTTATCCCCAGTAATAAAAAACATTTGGTTTCCTAAAGCCTATTTCATAAACGCCTAAACCTCTGACCAACTATGTTATGAAGCCTAGGATTACAAAAAGAGTGAGAGTAGAACTAGTACTAAAGCAGATGCTGGGGTTAGTTTTAGTGTTAGGAAAATATTAGCCCTTAAGATGTATTAGTTTCATTGTTTGCATGTGCAAATGTTTGTTTTTGGTTTCTTTTTTAACATAAAAGCACAAATGTAGTACCGATTGAAAATTTTGCATATGCACCCCGACAAAATTGTCAGAAAAAATAGCTGTAACTAGGGATTAAAATGAATTTAATAAAAACTGACCAGCCAAATGAAATGTGACAAAATGCCCTTTTTTCTCTGCTTTCTCTGCACAGTTTCATTTTACTGGGTTATCGTAAGAGTGGGTTGTAGCAAAAGCCGTCCTCAGTCACAAACAAAGGCAGTGGAATGAGAGGGTTCATGCTGTGGGTGTGGGTCTGTCTCCAGGGACTGGCTCACTGGCTTTAGCACAGCACTCTGCTGCTGCTGCCTTCACTAGGGAGCCGTCCCCAGTGCAGTATCCATCCGGCCTGGCCTCAGCCACAATCACACCAGCCCGGTCAACCGGAAGGCTGCCCTTCACTAAAGTCAGCCCGAAGGACGACATGTCTCATGATCTGTTAATCTTACATTTGTTTTAAGAGGAATAAGGAAGCCAAATCTTGACAAGCACACTACTTGCAGTGGCAACCTGATGCTATGGTAATGCCAGGAGAACATGTTATTAACAGCATTGCCCATTTTTTGTTTTCATTCAACTAAATGTCCTAATTCTTTATATAAGATGATCGCATAGCATGCAAGAAAAGTTAGAGATGGTAGACACAATGCTATGAGCTTCAGATTAAAGATTCAGATTAATTAAAGCATTACTGCTTGTCTAATGCAGAAGCCAAGTCTTCAGACATCAAGCCTTCACTTAAAGAGCTCACAGCAATGACAAATGAGGTAAAATAAACCATCCCTTTATGCCCCGCACCGCCTCCACTTATCTCTCTTTAAACACAATAGGCAAAGGTCTGCTGCTCATGCCGAACCTGCCACTGAGAAACACCGCTATTGTGCTCAAATTAAAGAAGAAAGGTGAAAATTGACAAAGGGTGTCACTTGAGAGGCCTCACCTGGGCGTTCGTGAGTGTGCCACTAACATAAAGGCCACTAGCCTCATAGCAGCTGCACGAAACCCACAGCCCATACACAAAACACCCCAGCCCTCGCTCATCATTTCATTAACCAACACTGCACAGTTAACAGCTAGGATGGTGGCAAATTTGCCCTGATCAGTAAACGTGTGTGTTGAGCAGATCTATTTAGCACTTACAGGGATGACCTGAGCTCTTTTGGGGTCATCAGTTGCATTTGATTCTAATCTTTGAACACTTTGTTTTGCAAGTAACCTGCAGAATACAGGTCGAAAAAAGCGAATGCTTCGCAGATTGCATTTATATAATAAGCCAATCAATACATGGAGTCCCTCACTGGTTCATTTTCAGAAGTGCCGAGGGACTGAATCAGCAGGGACACCGTCAATGCAAGAGGCAAATCCCTAAAGACCTTTTTTTTGTTGCTTAAAAGTAAAAGTTCAGGCTTGTGAAGGGTGGCTGGGGGGAATCTTGACCCTGCAGAAGGTTAACAAACTTCTGCTTAATAATTGGGAGGAATGAAATCGCAGACAAAGGGGTCTCCAGCAGAGCCAGGGTTACCAGGCGAGCTCACCAAAGCATACCAGTGGCATCTGGACTCAGGAGGGGGAAGGGGACCTCAACATTTTTGTCTATGTGCCCCTAATTAATGTTTCTCTGATCACCATTGTCTTGGAAAATATAATTTCCAAATATGAGGCAGCCTTGGCTAATTTCGTTGAAGAACCACAAAGGACAATATGAGGGGGAATGGACATAAAACAGTCGTTCCTTCAGCTATCAAAGCCTCCCCTCTTCTGCTTGAGTACCCATGGTGGATCTGCTCTGACAGGTGTATTGTTTCCAAGACCCATAAGCTCTATAATCATGGGTAGAAAGCATAACGCTCTCACTAAGTAGGTTTAATTGGCTTTGGTTTTAAGTAATGTTGCAGTGTGACTGCTAGGAACACCTTAATTTCAGGTCTTGGGACTCACTGGCAAATAACTGCTTAATCTTGCCTTAAGGAAAATTTCCCAACTAATGAAAATTGCTTATAAAAATAATGAACCCTTGGTCTCTTAATCAAAAAAGATAACGTTTTTTTGTAATAACCTATTAATTTAATTGGTCATGAAGTATAAAACACATCACTTACATTTAATTGACCTAGAAACTAAAGTAACAATATTTAAATTAGACAAGCTAGGAAATTTTAGTGATGAAGCCATAAAGACCAGGCATTCTCAACCACTGCGACATATTTCTGTCACACTCTGCTTCTTTTCCTCTTCCCATATTCTCTCTTTCTCTCTCTCACTTACTCTTCCCTCAACCCATCTCATCTGAGATTCCACACACGGCCCAATTACAGAATTCAGCAAGCAAATTGAGGCTGTTTAAAGCAGGTTGCTCACCAGTCTTCTGGGAACTATGGCAGCTGCTGGAACACCAGCGCTTGGACACGAGGAATCACTCTTCACACACACACACACACACACACACACACACACACACACACACACACACACACACACACACACTCTCAATGACAACAAGCGGAGATGGATGGGAGCCTTTAAATAGGAAGGGCTGCATTACCATAATGTTTCTCTTGGTTCAGAACAGTAGAGTCTAAGAAGTAGGAATATTTTGGACAACAGAAGCATTCTGTGCATGGCTGCATTAATGGTCTCTATTTTCGCATACTGAATAAGTCAAATCCATTCGCCACGGTGCTTGTGATGGCATATTTAATTTGGATATAGTCAATTAGGCTGGGCTAAGCTGCATACCCTGCTGAGCACACCTCCATTTTGCACTCCTTCACTTCCCCTCCCTTCGCCATAGGTAATCCTATTAGAAAAGGCAGACGGGAAAACTGTAGACCAAGTCGGGATCGATAGAAACACCTTCACCTTTGGAAACTGCCCATGAAAGAAGCACTTTCTTGATTTCTAAAGATCTGGCTGCTGGTTTTGGCCAAGTGGCTCACAAGTGCTCGTTGGTGTACTGCCGTACAGGTTAGTTTATTAACGGAACTCATGCATCAGCTGCAGAGAGACAGATTTATGACACGTTGGGGACATGCACTTTCCTCTTACTGCACTGCTGCAGCCTGCTTACATTTTGCCAATCAGTCTGTTGCCATGGTAACGTCCCACCAGCCCCCATACCCAGACCCCCCCCCTGCTTTGCTTCGTCCAAAATCTCAACCTCAATTCCCCCACCCTCATACAACTCAACATTCCCTGAAACAGTCACCCTCCCTCTCTTACTCTCTCCTTTTTCACCCATTTTTCCTCCAGTATGACTCTATGTAATGTTTAATCATATGGCCAATAAAATGAGCAAGAGTGAAAAACAGGAATGCCTACAGTTGTACTTAAAAGTACACACAGGCTTGATCATAGAATCTTATCAGCAGCATCAGACTGTCAGGCAGACATTTTTAATTAAACCCACAAAAACACTAGTATTGTTAGTATCGGGGCGATACACATGAACCACCAATACAAAATTAATGAATGCATGTGTTTCACCACTGTGGAAAAGCTTAGATACAGAGAATGGTTTGTGGCCCTGTTTTTGTACTTACTTCCCCCATTGCTTTGCGATTGGTTAACTAGAAGGTTACATGTAGTGCCACTGTCCCTCCATGCCCATATTCATGCCCATCCCACTCATAGGCCCTGGAAGGAGAGAAAACAATCGAAGAAGAATGCCAGAAGATGAGAAAATCAGGCCAAGACTCAGACAGGACAGCAGGACAGAAATCAAAAGTACAATTCCCACATTTACAAGAAGTAAGATGAGGAAACAAGAGGACTAAACAGTAAAAGAGACACAAAATAAAGCAAAGCAAAGTAAACAACAAGATCACTGGGTGGGATGGAAAGTAGTATGGCTTTGGGCAAATCCTATAGCTTAAATGAGGAGGTTAAGGGGGCAGGAAGAGGGGGAAGGAGAGTTAGATCCTTAGATGATGACCAGGAGCATTGGAGGGGGTGTAGATGAGGCTTAGGCCTTTGGAGAGGAGAGAATTCTGAGAAATGGGGATGAGACACTTGAGAAGGTAGTGTCTGAGTGGGCTTAGGAAAGAGGGTAAGAGACAGAAAGAGGGAGAAAGGGGTGTAATGTGATGGGCTACACCTGTGAGGCTGGCAGGGTGTTTAGTAGTAGTAAGACAGAAGAGGGGGCCTGGTGGGAAGGTGGGAGATGGCAGAGTAGAAGGAGACACGCCAAGGTCTTACCAGGTGGTCTGATTCCCATGTGCTGCTGGCCGTCCATCACAAATCCTCCCATGGGCTGACCATCTGGGTTGTAGGGAGCTCCTTGACTTACTGCAGGAGGAAGGGGGAGGGCACAGGACAGTGATCAATTAGTGCTTTTAATTAAGTTCCATCATCTGGTAACGGACGCATGAACTAATACTTCTTAGCCCTCTCACTGTCATAAGTGATTACGCTTCACACATATCAAATCCCTTTAACACAAAAACTTAAAGCAGGAAAACAACCCGCCCAGAAAAATGCCAGATGACATTTAACAAGCTGCACAGCATTCTGAATCACTGAAAACTCCCACTGGACAATGCGTTCAAACCAGTACTGATACCTGTTAAAGACTGTTTAAAATCTTTAGCAAAACCTAGACACTTCCTTTCTTTCCCTAGTGAACTAACTGTACTTACCATAGGTGTATGTCATTTTTAGCAGCAGTAGACAGGGTAGTTATTCAATCAAAAACAACAGCTGAGCTTTAGTGAATGCCTTTGAACTTTCCTGAGTCCCCTATTGCTACCCTGCCCTCTAAACCCCATTACAGGTAATAAACTTTAAAGCACTCCACAATAAGCCATGCACCAGAGGAAATGCTCATTGTAAAAGGGTGGTGAAGCAAAAACAAATGTATACATTTTTATCCAATTCAAATCAATTCAAGCTAGAGAAGCTGCATTTAAGAAACTGACACCTCTGTCATCATTCGAGTTTAAACGTTTAACTGATAACAGCTCATTTGCCTCTTAACTTTTCTTTTAAGGATGTTATATGGTAGCCTGAATCAGCATCATTAGTGGTTTAGGTTAATTGGTTGGATTTTAGTGGTCAATCACTCCTGACATCCAGGCTGGGCAGTGTATTTACCAGCAGGCGAACCTCCGGATACATGGCTGGAGGAGGACTTTCGCCTGCATGACTTGAACACAGTAACTATAGGGGACTTGCCTGCTCGGTTGGACTGGTCAATCATTGGCTGCACTATTCTTCTTCTCGCATTAATGAACCTAGAAGAGATAAACATAGAAATACAACACAGTTAGATCACCAAGAGTCATCTGCATGCGAAAAGTATGCATTGTATAAAGATGGGTGTCCAGGGGAGTTGCAAATTTATTGTGCACTCATGACACTCACAAACCTACTGTGGAAAGCCCAGCCTAAAACTGTCCAGACCAGCCCGGGCAGCTAATCGTGAAGGTAAAGAAGGAGGATTATTTTCCTTTTCCATTAAGTCCTCAGGTGGGAGAGAAGGGAGTGTCGCAGTGAAATCACCACCAACAGAGAAATGTATACTGAACTCACAAAGCTTAACGGCTTGTACAAACTTGTACAGCTTCAACATATGCCACCTCAGTAAAACAAACACAGTTAATCCACCAAATAGCACTTTTCTCTTTCTCTCTTTCTTTCTGCATGCTTCAGAGACATGTCACGAGTTTTTTTTTCCACTTTCTGTGACTACTTTACAACGAAACTGCTTCATGTGTTCATGCCTCAGATATTATTAGTCAGTTGGCATGTATAACAGTATGTGATTGGATATGGAAATGTTCAGGCAAAAAAATTGAACATCGTAAATATAAAGGAAAATAATCTTTTATCTCCACAGAGAGAAAAAATTGAAGGTTTACTGTAGAGATTTAAAATTACTATGCCATAATTTGTCACTTCTAACATTTATTGAAAAATCAGGTATTAAAAATATTTGACAACTATTGGCTTCCCCATTATCTCTTTCCACTTCTGTACCCAGCACCACTCATGCTCAGCCCAGCATAAACTTTCTGGTTTGACCCCTTGACCCCAGTGACCTCCAGGAGAGCACGCTCAGGGGTTCCGACTTGATTTATGTCCCCCTGCTGTTGCCACAGTTGGACATTTCCATTTCGTCCTTTGAGGCGGAATTAGTAGACTTTTAAGGCAACAATAGCCAGGCCACCCTTTTCAGTAGAGCAGCAGAGTTTGGGGAGGAGAGAGAAAGAAAAAAAGAAAGAAAGCATGAAAGAAAGAAGGGAAAGGGAGAGAAAGAGAGAGAGAGAGAGCAAGAGAGAGAGAGCAAAGAGGAAAACTTTAAAGAAGAGGAAGACGAATTTAGACAAATCTACTAGTAGGATGTTGTAATTAGAGGGCCTTGGCAACTTTAATCCCAATACACTACACTTTTCTCAGACAGTTCTTAAAAAAAGTCAGTGGGATATGTAGGCCCACGACAACATAGAGAAAGATAACACGTTTGTAGTTTCTGAACTGTACCGCATATATTCTTCTCCTTATTATTCCTATCAACAGCAATAATAATATGTGAAATATGTGAAATCTAGATCTCTTTTTAACAACCTGTTTTGCCAAGAGTAAAGCTTGCATGTCTTAGAAGTCAGAAAAGACCATTATCATTGTTATCGCCCATCAACATCAAACATCACTTTAAAACCTATGAAACAGAGAGCAGGAGAGGAATGTAGCAACATGGCAGTACACCATCAAATGAGGGAATGTCTGGAGTTTTATCGTCTTCAGCAGCAGTGCAGAGTAGGGGGAGTCGTGGCCTAGGCATTCCTTTTATTGCCTTCTCTTCTCTGCCTCCATCTCTGGCTCAGGGGTCAGAGGCGGGTCACCACTGTCTATCTGCTGACCTCTGCCGTTTACATTTTCCTTGCTTCTCCCTCCTTCACTATCTTTTCCTTTTCTCCTTCTCTATCTCCCCCACACTCATCTCAAACTAAGAAAACAAGTCAGCTTCTGCTTTTTTTTTTAAAGGTATCTAAAGCTTCCTCTCCCCGCGTTCACCCTATCTAAGACCAGATGCGGCAGAAGACTGGAACAAAGGACAAGTGCTACACAATACCATGCAGGGGGAGGGAGGGTGTGTGTGTGTGTGTGTGTGAGAGAGAGAGAGAGAGAGAGAGAGAGAGAGAGAGAGAGAGCAAGGGAACTAGGACGGTTAAGGAAAAGGAGGGAAGTTGGGGGGTCTCTAGGAGTTGAAGAGAAAGAATGGTCATGCTCTGCTCTGTGCACCAGGCAAACGGTTAAAAAGGGGGCTGAAAAAGAGAGAGAGAGAGAGAGAGAGAGAGAGAGAGAGAGAGAGAGAGAGAGAGAGCTGGTACGCTACAGCCGTCATTACTCCATTAGGAGTAAAAAGTTCACCCCCACGCGACCCCACCATGCCATAGAGCCGCGTTTACGGCCTGTTCAGTTTCAACTTCCCATCGGTACACAATGAAGGCCGCTATTCAGCCCAGGCCATGGACAATGGGGGCCTATTTTGGAGCAAAACGCCACCGGTGGCACCTCTGAAGTCGAGTGAAAAGAGGAGAGGGTGAAGGGGGAAGAAAAAAAGACAGAGCTTAGAAAAATGACTGAATTAAAGCCACTTATGAGTCAAATGAGGCACGAAAGAAGCCCAGTGACCCCCCCTCCCCCAACCCAGCTCCTGCTTCTCCAAAAGTGTGTGTTTGTTCATACTTTTCCATAGCTGCCTTTACTCTTCCATGGAAAGAGTGGAACTGATTGCTGTCTCGTCTGCTGGGGCCCTCATAATATCCCATTCTCATTACAAACGCCCAGGTGTAGCCCAAACGGCACGTGAAACGGCCAATTAAAAGCAAGAAATTGTCTTTTTCATCAGCTGCCTTTGTTGCGTGACCAATTAGAGTATAATTTAATAACCGTTGCTGGAAAGATCCAGATTGGAGATACAAAAGGTTACATTGCGCCGTGTCTATCTAAATGCATATAAAGTAGGCCATTTTCCTCAGCAAGCCATTTTTATTCGCCTCGCTGTGCTTTCCTCTCCCTCTTACTCTCTCTCTTTCTCTCGCTTTCTCCCAATCTAACCTGAGCGCAGTGTGCATATGCGTGACTACAGACAACCAAATTCACTCATGAAATCATATTTCAACTCACTCAGCTATATTTACATGTATATTAAAATTCCACACAAGGTCACAACAGTTATGCTGGAGAAAAAAAAGGAATGATGAATCTGCTATACATCAATCATCATGACTAGAACCAAAACAAAAAAACAACAAAAAAAGAAAGAACGAGTGAATACATCCTGCATATTTAATATAATGATCATCAGATTTATTTTTTTAAAACTAGGGTGGAGACATTTTTTTAAGGAGCAGTGTTGAGAGATCTTTGCCACTTTGCACACAGACACAATAGTCTACCCATTCACCCCCACACACTTCCCCCACATCACACCCTACCAAAGCAAACTTTATTATCCATGTTTCGACCAGTTATCCACTTTCTTAAGTAATTAGTTACTCAAGTCGTCAGCCTCATGTTGGCATGCCTGCAGGCAGATTAGGAAAATAAGAGCATCACTTCTTTTATTCTAATCCGGGGCTCAAAGTCATTAAAAAAAAAAAAAAAAACCTTCATGACTGCTCCCCCCACAGCCCGAGTCAAACTGGGGTCAGTCTCTCAGCCCTGCTTGTGTTTAAATAAACCCGTCCAGCTGTTTGCTGCACAAATTCCATTTACACTCCTGCCACCTCTCTCTCTCTCTCTCTCTCTCTCTCTCGCCTACACTTGCCCTCTCAGTAAATATACACACACATGCAAGAACACGCATGCTCACACACAAACACACATTTCAGAGAACACATGCACTTACACCAGAGTAGTACTAGTAGTAGTAGTGGAAGTAGTGGTAGTAGTTTTAGTGGTAGTAGTAATAGTAGTGGTAGTATTAGTAGTAGTAGTAGTAGCAGTGGTAGTAGTAGTAGTAGTAGTTGTATTGGTAGTTGTAGTAGTAGTAGTAGTAGTAGTGGTAATAGTAGTAGTATTGGTAATAGTGGTAGTAGTCTTGGTAGCAGTAGTAGTATTGGTAGTAGTATTAGTAGTAGTAGTAGTATTGGTAGTAGTGGAAGTAGTGGTAGTAGTAGTAGTAGTAGTAGTAGTATTGGTAGTAGTACTGTAATAGTACTGGTAGTACTGGTAGTAGTGGTAGTAGTGGTAATAGTGGTAGTAGTATTGGTAGTAGTGGTATTAGTACTGGTAGTACTGGTAGTAGTGGTAGTAGTGGTAATAGTGGTAGTAGTAGTAGTAGTAGTATTGGTAGTAGTGATAGTAGTGGTAGTAGTACTGGTAGTAGTGGTAGTAGTACTGGTAGTACTGGTAATAGTGGTAGTAGTAGTAGTAGTATTGGTAGTAGTGATAGTAGTGGTAGTAGTACTGTAGTAGTGGTAGTAGTACTGGTAGTACTGGTAATAGTGGTAGTAGTAGTAGTAGTATTGGTAGTAGTGGTAGTAGTACTGGTAGTAGTGGTAGTAGTGGTAGAAGTAAGTAATACATCTCAGAAAGTAAGCCTAAGTTGGCCTTTAATGTGCACTTGTGGCACATGTGACTTACATGCAAGGCTACTCATGCAGTCTCTAATGCTTGCGTAATGGCTGGTCATTTCACAGATACTGCACATCCTTGTAATGATCTACTATGTTTTGAAACCTGAATGGACCTCGTTCACTTCTTTGCGTAAGCCCCACTTTTCTCTGCCTGAGTTTCTATGCCTCTGTCCTGCAGTTGGGGTGAAACAGTATGATATGTCTGTATCTACATGTGGGACCTGACTGCAGTCTCATTCTCAGCCATATACCCATATATATGTATTTCCATATACCATCATCAGAAAATCCCAATGTAAAAATGTTTCTTCTTTCCTTCCCCTTAAGTAATAAGCTTTATCGCTAAAAGGAGTCTGGGAGGTTAAGAATTTTTGCTCCTCTCCTGTAAAATTAAAGTTGCATTAGCTCCACCTTCACGGGGCTCTACCTGCACTCAGTCATATTTCACCAAGGTTAGAGTCAGTCAGTCCAGTTCTCACCTCTGCTGCTTGCCCATGGAAGTGGCTTTTTGGCTCCCTTGTGCCTGGGGGAGTGAGCCCTAATTCCCACAAACATTACGGGGATTACCTGGCTCCGCTCTGCAGCAGCTCTACTCCCGTCTAAAGAAAACAGTGTAGATGTAGAAGGGGCTTGGCCTAATCTCCGCTGTTTCAGTGGGCTGCTATTACTCCATCAATCCCCCCTCCATTCTCCACCACCACCAGCACCAGCTCAGCTCCTCTCACCAAACACAGTTAAAACCTTTCCATTAACAGAGCTGTGAAGCTGCCACTAAAGCTGGTTTTTACAGCGCAGGGGCCGCCGCCTGGGGCCCCTGGGACACACTTTATAAATACTCGGCCAGTCGGGGAGACAAGGAGAGAGTGAGAGAGAGAGAGAGAGAGAGAGAGAGAGAGAGAGAGAGAGAGACGTAGCATGGTGAACTAAAAGAGTGAGCAAGAGCATTTAGCTTAGAGACCTGATTGCGTTCATTTCAGCAGCGGCTTCACTGACTGGCCTTTAAACCGTGAACTGGTTCAGTGAGAAAAGGATTAAAAGCTTATCACATTAGTTTTGCCAGTTATTGCTATTTATACAAATTTAAACATTGTTAATTCTGTTTAAACTGTTATTGGTGTAATTGATATAGCTATTGTTACTGTTAATCTTATTTAGATTATTATATTCGATATTATCATATTCGTCCCCTCAGAATGCCAAAAATAACGAGTAAACTTAATCTGAAGCTTAATTTGAGATTTTGAAAGGTAGAGAGAGAGAGAGACAAATGAAAACAAAGTGAAAGAGAGAGAGAGAGAGAGAGAGAGAGAGACAAATGAAAACAAAGTGAAAGAGAGAGAGAGAGAGAGAGAGAGAGAGAGAGAGAGAGAGAGAGAGAGAGAGAAGAGAGTGAAGGTCTTGCCCTCCCCTGGAACTGGCGACTATGAGGTCATTCTTGGCAACACGCAGTCTGCAAACTCTCTTTCGCCTTCCCACCCAGCCGAGAGAGAGAGAGACAGAGAGAGAGACTGAGAGAAAGGAAGGGAGGAAGAGTATAGTGAACCGAAAAAGTAACCAACAGATCCAAAACAAATCTCAGTTCTCAGTTTTGTGCCACCTCTCTGCAGCTCCTGTCTTGGAGCCTTTTTGATGTGGCCGAGTGCACCTGGACCACTGCTGCGGCCGGGGCTACTCCCACTCTGTCTGGGCACAAACACACACACTTCCACAGGACTGGATACAATGTCCATTAGAAGTGAGTGTGAAGGAGAGGAAATGACTGCATGCAGCGTGTTTTATGCTTCCCCTCATGCTTGTCACCATGGTGGTCTCCACCAGGTCCTTTAGCACCCGTCCTGGCACCACCTTCCCTCTGTTCCAGTACAGGCTTACACAAACCTGCCTGGAAGCACACTCACGCTTCCCATGATGCATACGCGACCATACATTACACACATTTTTGCACAGTGATCAGTGACACTGACAGCCGGCAAAAAGTGTACGCAGGATAACTGGTTAGACACGGTTTAACAGCCATCTGTTTTTTCTTTACATTAAAAAGAGTTAGGTTCCTCCTGCAAGTTGTTTTATTATTTATCACTCATCTTATGGTAACAATTAGAAAAAAAAATGCTGAAAAACTGCTAGATTACAGATTCTGTGTTTTGGGAAAGAAATAGACACTATTATCATTGCAATTTAAAGGTCTTCAAACTTAAAAAGATGAGAAAAACCGGACCTAGTCAATGAAACATGTTTGATTATTACTAAATGTATTACCTCACATGGTCACTTTTATTTGAATTAGATTACGGTCTAAGATTTAATTGTGGATAATAACCAAAAAAGAGTTGATGTATGCATTTTGTAGGCTGTAAGATATATATATGCCTTATATGTGCTATGCACAATTTACATCCGTGCCTCCAGTGTTTGACCAAAATGCCGTAAAAGGCATGGCTGAGTTGCTCGTGGAGTCAGGTTTACAACATCTACGTATATATTGTGACACAAACCTCTAATGACAATGAAACAGAGGTTCTAGGGCTAATGTGAGGTCCAGTCAGAGGGACAGAAGTGGAAATGTAGCTGCTGTTTTCAAATGCAGCGCTGCATATCCACCCTCTGTCTTTCATGTGTAGATTCCTCCACAAAAGAGGGGATGAAAAGAGAAGGAGAGAAATGAAGAAAAATGTAGGTTGTGCCTGGGGCTCAATGTGATGTAAGACAGAGTGAGAGAGGAGGAGGGGGGGACTTGTACCCTTGTATGGTTCACAGACTCGGCACAAATGCACGCGCGCACACTCACACACTCACACTCACACACACACACACACACACACACGCATACATATCCTCCCACAACTTGCTGCCACAGAGTCGTCCATGCACATACAATACATCCCCAAGCTCAGTCTTTCTGAAACAAAGAAACAATGGTCACTGTATACACATTAACACACACACACACTCACACAACAGTTTCAGATATGAGAAAATAATATTACTTCATTTGTGGGAAACACCTCTTAAAAATGAAGACACACACAGACACAACCACACACACACACACACACACACACACACACACACACACACACACACACACACACACACACATTTAAACACTAAATATGAGGATTGTAAGTGTGATATACATATATGTATACATAAATCTAAATCTAAATCTAAATCTATATATATATATACATATACAGTACTTTGCAAAGTACTGTAAACAAAGAAGAATGCTTTCAGAAATATAAATAATGATCGTTTATTTTCATAAATTTACAAAATGCAAAGTGAGTGAGCGAAAGAAAAATCTAAATCAAATCAATATTTGGTGTTGCTAGCATTTGCCTCCAAACCAGCATCAGTTCTTCTGGCCCCATAGAGCCCTGATCTCAACATCATCCAGTGTGTCTGGATTACATGAAGAGACAGAAGGATGTGAGGAAGCCTACATCCACAGAAGATCTGTGGTTAGTTCTCCAAGATGTTTGGAACAACCTACCAGCCGAGTTCCTTCAGAAACCGTGTGCAAGTGTACCTAGAAGAATTGATTTGATATTTATTGATATTTATTTATTTATTTATTTTCAACTTTGATGAAATGTTCTGAAACCTTTATGGTGTAAAGCTATCATTTTAAACATTGTGATTAAAATGTATTAACTTGTAAGCCTACCTATAGTCTTAAGCCTTACCTTACGTTGTCTTAAATTGGGGTTTTTTTTTTAACAGACTTACACTGACTTTACTGACAGAATCACATGCAAGCAATCTCATGAAAACAAACAAACACAAGTTTGTTCTTATATAATTTTTATTTTAATTTTAATAATTCCCTGTACCTTCACTATTTGACCAAAACCTCTTATCTCCAAGAAAGGAATGAAACATGAAAAGATTTACTTTGATAGCAAGTACATGTAATAAAGGTTTACTAAAACTTCTGACTTTAGATGTGAACTGAATTGTCCTAGCTTTTAATAATTATTTCGAAGAAATAAATGAGCTGTATGCAAACTTTAACCACACAGTCCATATAAGTCACAAAAATAGCCTGGTGAATTCTGAGAGATAAAAGGCGGCTGGACAACAGTATTCTAAAAATAAAAATGCCTTTTTAGTACATAACTACAAGAAGTATTATTTTAAAATATTTTTATAATTTAAAAAATGCAGAACACGAGTCCTTTAACCTTACTAAGCAAAAGAAACTAACTTTGCGCTCTCAGTTTGGAAAAACAACTGAAACATGTAACACGTTTGTGTCTGGTTCTCCAGCAAAACTAGAACAAAACACAAACACAGACTCTCCAGCAGATGCATGCATACACGTACACCCGATCACACAAGCACACACACATGCACAGAACCACTCCAACTTGTC
>CM029367.1:11722643-11746651 GCA_017165825.1 Hepsetus odoe
TTTTATTTGAATTAGATTACAGTCTAAGATTTCATTGTGGATCATAACGAAAGAGTTGATGTATGCATTTTGTAGATTATTCTATATAGCATGATATGTTTGAGGTAGCTGCTTTCAAGTGATGCAGACTGAAAGATAAGTCAATAAAATGTGCACGTTTTTGCAGTAGTGATATCATTGGTTTTATCTGGAGAGACTGCCGTTGCTCGCTCTATTGGATGAATTTCATCACTCTGTTTTCTGCTGCTCCAAGCCGTGTTGGCCCTGTGTTTTGACTTGCCTGATAAATAGAATCACAGCTCAGGATATTGCCTCTTAAAATCAGTGGGTCAGGAGGTAACATCACCAGGGGTTGCCATGGAGACACCCAATGGTGAACGTCCAATGGAGCACAGCAGGCCTATGAAGCAACAGATCCCACTTGCTAACCCCTGATATGTTTCTCACTCCCTCCCTCTCTCTCCCTCCTTCCCTCCCTCCTTCTTCGGACACTATCCACGTTCCCTCTGTTCCCTTGGACGCACACACGCAGACACACGCATACATGCAGCAGAGCATAATATCTGAGGGGGCAGAAAGATCTTAGCATGCAGGGTTTAGCAGTTAATACCCCTTAGATTAACCACCCCCGATTCATCATTCACACACGCACGCGCAAAAGCACTCACACTTGGTTTGAGCTCCTATTGTTCCACCGTCAGCCAAAGCCTTCCACAAAGCCATCCGGCAAGGTGACCATAGGGATAGGGTTAAAACAGGGCGTGTGGTCATGTGACTGCCCGTGCGTCCTGCCTGTTCTACGGTGCCTAATGTGGCCGAAAGAATTGATCTCCCATGGGTTGCTGTGAGGTCACAGAAATTGATAACCCCAACAATACTCCCTTGTGTCATTCTTGCTGCGCCCTGCCAATAGAGCACTTGCGTAAATTAATCCTCCAAAAGCAAATATATTGTGAACAAGCCGTTGTCTCCAAGGTACCAAATTGAACAATGGCAGGGATTATGTTGTCCAAAATTGCATTTGGCATAATGGCTGTTAATACATCTTCCATCTCTCCAGCCTAGATCCACATCCAGAGGTTTGTTCCCCACCCTATATCAAGGCCCAATTAGGGCACGCAATCAGGATCTCAGTAATATTAATCTCTGACACTTATAAAATAAAGACTGAAAGTATTCACACAAGCTTAGGGGGGACTTTCATGTTGGTCTCTAGCAACCTTGTGGAAAATAAATGTGTGGCATAGGTTTTTACAAGGCTGACATCAAAAGCACCGCCTGGACTTGGTTTCAGTGGCCTACCCACGTCTCTCTCAGGCCATTCATTAGACACGGCTAATAACAATAAGTACGTGTGGATTGCGGTCTCTGCTAACATGCGAACCAAGGGCAAAAGCTCACCCAAAAGTTTATGGCGCTCCAGCAGTGGGAACCAAGGTAATCGAAGGAGGTAGTTAGCAAAAAAATGAGACAGCAAGAACTAGTTAGGACACAAGGCTTTTGTGCATCATATAATAGCACAAAGAAAGAAGCAAGATGACTCCATTCAAAATCAAATACTAGATGCAACACATATATTCACAACTAGAAGCTTACTTAATATAGTGGACTTTTTCCAGACAGACCACAACAAAGCAGGTATTCATTCCACTGTGAACATGGAACTGTGAACATACATGTGTGAACTGTGAACATAGTTTGAAATATCATAAGAAAAGTGAAAAGTCCTGATTTAGGTATTTTGAGTTTCTGGCATCAGCAACATCTAATACTGATATATGCTCCATTAGAAAGAATAACTGAGCGAAGGATCACCTCAGTAGCTCCACTCTCCTCCCTGGAATTATGGGATTGATGTGTCACATAAATTGTCTGCATGGGATAAGATGATGATTTTGCCTACTGTTTGGGGAATATTATAGTCTTGTACAATCTAACTGATGGAGAACTATTTTGCCATATTAGTTTGAGTAAAAGTATATGCTTTCAGTCGCAACTTAAGTTTATGCACAAGGATTTAAAGAGACATGTAAAACTGTTTCTCTCTCTCTCACTTTCTCTTTCTCTTGGGAATTCCTATTAAATTTGTACAGTGGCTGGAAAAATCCTAGCGGCACTTTGGGTGGATTGATTTGGAGGCAGATGAGGCGGTAAGTGGGAGAGAAAAGGGAGGGGAGGTCAGGCGATGAGGGTGGGGGTGTGTGTTCATTCAAATCATTAGAAGCTGCTTGCCACAGGCGAGGCTATTGATTGTATGAAAACACAAAAGGTACAATTGACTTACCAGTTGTTCACTTGTAGTATAGTAAGACCGGTGTCTTGTGCCAGTTGCTTTTTTTGTTCTTCTGATGGGTAGGGGTGCTGCAGAAAAAAGAGACAGAATATTGTAAATAAATCAATTAATGATGAATGTGTTTGCTGGCGAGAGACTGAGATGCAGGAGGGAGGCACCACTCACACATTTGAGAGGCAAAAGTGGCAAAGCAGTTGTTAATTAGTGTGAAAAAGCGAGGTGTGTCTCTTTCTTAGAGTCATTAATGGAATATGAAATCGTGTAATTAATGGCAGCGAAAAAGGCAAGCCAATTATAAAGTTAAGTGAAGTGTGGAAACAGAAACATTAATTAGAGTGCTGTGCTGTACAAGCCCGCTCCAATTTATTCCAGCCGCCTCCCCCCAGCTGCACTGTCGTGAATACGTGATGGAGGAGGGACTTCTAATGCCATCTTTGCCACAGAATATAGACCAGCTGATCTGAAATCTCACTTTGTTTCCATCACATGTTTATCAGTGGAAACACTGTACTGAACAGGCCTATGGCGAATGAGATCTCCATTAACAGCATCAACAAAGCGGATAAAACACTCCCACAAAATTATTGCTGTGTTGGAAATTAAAGACTTGATTTGACCTGACCCTCCAGTTCACATACCTGGGAAGCATTTGAGTTGATTAATATTAGAAGTAGGGTGACAGTTGGTGTGAAACCTAGTCTATGGAAGGTTAAACAATGTGCAGATCATGAATAAGGGAAGTCGACCGGAGTAAAAGCCTTGTAAAATGGTAGAGCAGAGGACAGAGTATGGTGTGTACAGCAGTTATACTAGTGAGTGAGAGGGAGAAAGAGAGATAAAGAGCAAGAGAGCTTAATTTAAAACATGTTCAATCCTGGCCCTATAGTACCACTTTCTCTTCCCTTCTGTAATACACCAATCAACTGCTTAAGCAACTTAAAAAGCACTTCCTAAACTAAACATTTTGCAGCATAGAAGAGAAAAATGTAAAGGCCAGAGGCTTTTCAGTACCCGGATCTTAGTACCACTGAGCCTAAAGGAACCTCCTCGGTATTTTCCTCATTCTGCTCATTTGACACAATTAAAGTGGTGGGCTCACAGACCTCGAGCCCCTGAGCAGTTCACTTGGCAGCCACATGCTGTGCTGAAAGTCCAGTTTTTCTAAAAAATGACCAGGGACATAGACTGCCATGGATTACCACACTGAGAGCTTACAACTTGCCAGAAGATGTGGAGTTGTCTCATCAAGCACTCCAAATACCACAACACAGCACTAAGACCCTACTTTGTATGTCGGGCCAATGATCAATTAAACTGTTTATCTAGGCTGGAAAACTGGCAATGCTGCTTTAAAATGACTTTTGAATAAATTTCAGAGAAGACACCAACTCTACAAGAATAGATAATACAATAAGACTGCAAAGATAGCAGACATCATGAAAGGATTACAATGAACCAAAAGTACAATTAAATTAGCATGGAGGGCTAAATGACAAGAATGAATCCTTCAGATGAAGAAAAAAACATAAAGGAACATTTGGCGCCACAACTTGTCATCTTCTTTGCGAGAGTAATAAACTGGAATGTCTTTTATGTCGTTCCATGCATGTTTGTTTAATGGGAATCCCAGAGAAAGGGAGCTGTTTTCTTATTGCACTCTGTCATTTCCATGTGATCTGATTGTAGGTAATTGGAACAAACTGTGGCTAATTTCATGCAGAAAGTTATAATTGCAGTGTCGCCTCCAGCCACTTTTTTCAGTGGCTTTTTTGAATGTTTATATCCGGGGACCTGGCTAATTCTATCAAATCACAATATGAGCTCTGTGTTAAACTGTGGCCTGGGTAGAGTATGTGAGAAAACAGCATTCATCCAGTCATCTGATCTCAAATGTTCTAACAGAAGGACACCCACTTTCTGATACTAATATAACACTTTGGTGTCCCGCAAAGGTTGTGACATTATCTTATTTAGAGTTCAGGTTTGACCTAGGACATTGTATATTCAGTCTAGAGAAGGAAGAAAGTGTTTGTTTGCCATTAAACAGTATTCTGTCTCTTAGGGCAGTGGTTTGCGGGTGGATCAGGACCATTGTGTACAGGGGCAGAACCATATTTCAGGCAGGGGACAGTGGTAGAAGCAGGGGACCTTGTGACCAATCTTGGGGAAGGCCATGCCAGAGGCTAAACAACAGTACAAATACGGCCTGTTCTGCAGCCACACTGCCCCATATAAGCTCTAGCTCCAGAGCTGGACTGGCGCCACAGCCCAGTAAGCAGCCTGAGAGACAAGACATTTTCTGGGGAACCTCAAGATCTCATGGCCATGAGTCTGTTATGCCAAAGATGAAATCAGTTAATAATTACTGAACTGAAACTCAGTTTTGGAGGATGGCATGAAGGCTCAGATGAACTTTTATGTAGGTTGTCCATATAATGATAAGTTTGCTTAGTACTCATGTCTTTGGTTTAATAAACTTCCTGGCTACGTTTTATGAGTTCACAAATAGGCCCAGTAAAAAGTGTAAAACTTGGCCAGTGGTAAAAGACACCATATAGGTGATATCAAAAATACTGAAAGAAGTAAGAAAAAACGACATTTCAGGGTTCTTGAAAAGTGGGAAAACTTGAGAATTCAGTCCAGTAATGTCCAACTGAACTGCTTAAAGAGACATTTAGCTCAACTAAACCATAGCCTTAGGAAAATATTCCTTAAGCCGACCAAGCATAAGTTATAAGCACAAACAATATCCACAAGTTTAGGCTAACTCATGTTATTTCTGCAGTTGTCCTCAAGGGCTTAAAAGGTATCTTAGAAAGCTCTCTTCTAGCATCCTGACTGCCTTGCCTTTGTTGGCACAATGACTTAAAGATAACTACATCTACAAGGCCATGTTGCTTCAGTCACAAGGCTCGGCAGGCTAGGAGATTTAAGGGAGGGGAGAGACTGCACTACACAGCTCAATAACAACGCTCATTAGGCCCTGATTACCCTTGCTCCCCAAGGTGCTTTGACGCCTTTGTTTCAAACAAGCTCTCCTTGCCTCTCATACCCCTAGATTTCTCTCTTCACCCATTGCATCCACAAAGCACCCCCCGCCCCCCAAACACATTTGATTTCATGCTTGCTGACGTATTCTATTATATCAAAGCATTCCTGGAGTATGGGCGCTTTTGCTCAAAAAGATTTTTTTTGTTTCCAAATGCCAGGTAATCTATCTGTCAATAGTGGCATGATTTAAATTCTGGTTAAACTGAGACCAACCAAAAGGATTTTCTTAAAGTCTGAGAAAGGCTGGGTATTTTTAATCCTTTTAAAAATGGCTTGGTGAGAATTGTTTTCTCAGGCCTCGTCGCTGTTTTTGTGAGAACGCAATAATAGTGGCCGAAGAACAGATGGAAAATTTCGATGCATCCTCCCTACTTTCCTTCTGCCTATCTTAATGATATGTCTTGTCCAAATATACTACTCCTTTCATCAGAATTTCCAGCCCGTCTGCAGCCACGCATGCCAGCAGAGTCATGTCCTCCCTGTGCGTTTTTGTACTGTCATGAATCTTATCTTTATATGCCTCTGTGTGTGTGTGTGTGTGTGTGTGTGTGTGTGTGTGTGTGTGTGTGTGTGTGTGTGTGTGTGTGTGTGTGTGAGAGTGTGTGTGTGAGTGTGACTGAAAGGGAGAGAGCAAGTGAGAAGGAGACTCTCAAAGCCTGCTTCCTCTATGGGCTCTTCATCCAGAGTACACTAGGGTGGAGTTTAGAGGTTCTATCACTAAGATAAGAGACCAACTCCCCTCCTCTATTCTCTGTGAACAGCAGACTGCAGCTCCACACACAACTCAGATATAAACCCTGCTCCCCTCTGACCCCGGTCTGCTCTCGTGCCCCTTACCCACAATGCTGTGCTGCAAGTAGGGGTCTGAATGTAGGTCAGATATGAAGCAGAGCTGAAGGATATTTCTAGGGAAAGAGTAGGGAAAATCAACAACTTTAACACGGAAGAGATTTCAGAAAGAAAAATGTGCACACGAAAGATGCTGCGAACACAAATGTGTACTTCACGCTATTGTTTTGGACATCTGTGTACAGTTGGATAGAATTGTGCTGGAAAGACGGAAAGGGTCTGAATCAGGTCTTGCCTCTTATTCTGTCAGCCTATGGAATCCATTGATTTAGGCTGAGAACAGGACGATTTCTTAAGTTTCTTTCATCAGTTTTTTTTATCTTGTATCCCCCTCCACACTCTGAGTGTCAGATGCATTTCTTTATGAGTCAACATTCAGCTTTGGCTGGACTTGGAGGGATGAAGATATCCTCCCCAGAACTGATAGTAGACATCTTTCCATTTAACCAGTTAATTACAATCAGCCACAAACCACCCAGCCTTCTTTCATACCCCCAGACTGCGGTCCCCGCCATACACATTACTGTTCTCATCATCGTTCTATTTAAAGGAACACTTCTCTGTATCTTATATGATTTGGATTAAAGAGGCTTTCTGCACAAGATGAAGTTAATAAAACTGACATTGCTGCTTATTATTCTCCCAGAGATCAGAATGTGAGACATGAGACTTCATGCCTCTTAAACTACAGCATCTCTGCTTCATTAGAAACAGAAGTTGATGTCCTTCTGCTTAACAGTGCTCTGCTCCATTCCCTTGGGTGTTCTCTGAGATGGCATCCAGTCATCACCTCCATTAACTGTCTACACTGCCAAGAAACTGTGTAGCAAGTAATGTGGAATTGTTTTCTACTCAGGCAGTTTGTAAACAAGCAAGGTCACAAAGAGGGTCCTTTCAGTATGGCTGTGCAATGGGTTTGTTCCAGCTAGATCTCCTACTGCTCCCTTACCTCTGTATTCCATGGGTCTAATCCCCATGGAAACCGAGCTGCCCCTCAGGAATGCCCGAGGCTAGAACCGCGGGCCTTTTTGGCCAGGGTGTCCTCAGAGTATCATATCAACAGCCCATCTTGGAGGCGGTCCCTCTCCGGGAAAAGGCACAGGCTCCCTCCTGCCTGCGGTATGAGCTCCTGAATAAACAGGATTACGGCTGAAGTTTACTGTTCCTCTACCAGCGACTCGGCCAGTGTTAATGCTGGGCTCGCCAGGCCCAGAGCTGTGGAAAGCACCGCCTACGACACCGTTGCCAGAAAGAGCAGAGATTACCTTCAACTCCAACTACATACAGATTCATCGTTCTATCAGGAGAATCACGTGGTTATTGTTGCCTTGATATCAGAGAGGTCGCCGCATGGTACCAGGACTGTCTAGTATCCCCCTTTCAGAAAAGGACCATTAGTTAGTTATTTCAAGTGTTGCAAGATATCTTTAAGAGACCAAAGCCACTGGAAATTCCTTTTTGTGTAGGTGGTATAAATGCACAGTCCTGGCCCTCGTTAGAGAGCAACAAACAGGCTTGGGGGGGGTGATTTGGGAGAGAAATGGGGAGAGGAGAGGAGTAAAGTAAGGAGAAAGAAAATAACAGCACAAAGCTTTTGTAACCCAATTTCTTCCTAAGATCCTGGTATGAATGAGAAAACAACAAAAGTGTGTGTGCGGTTGGGGGGGTAATCTTAAATTCAGAAAACAACTGGAGGCTAGGGTTTAAGATGCCCTGACAGGGTGGTGCAGGCTGCCTGGCTGGCTCAAAGCGAGTGGGAATGTAGAAGAGTATCTTTCATAGGAGTGCGACAAGAGGTTCACAACCAGCTAAATCAACACAAAGCCAGCACATGAATAATTCACAGCCACTGTTTTTAGAAAGCCTTGTTTTACAACCAGGAAAAGCTTGAAAATTTCACCCATGGAAGCACTTTTTGTCATTTAATCTGTCCTAGAGATAAATTGAGAGAGATGTGTCAAATCTGGTCGTCAGTGCTTTAATTATTTTCCTTGCATTAAAACATCTTTTGTTGGTTTAAGGGCGAGGGGGCGCAGTGGCGCCTATGGGGACGGAATACATCTACTCGATTTGGATTCAGTTGGGGAAATGTGTCTACAATTAAACCAATGGCGTGGGCTGTATTATACATCCTAAGTTTCAAGTGAGCCCAAATAAACCTTGAAGTCTTCAATGACTGGATGAGCTGTGAGAAAATGCTAGACCATCAAATACAGCCCAACAGTAATGACCTATATAACATGCAAAATGTGACAGGCAGAAAATAACAAAGGATGAGAGCAGCAGGAGAGCTGAGGACCACTTCATTTGAAGGTAGTAGGGAACATTTGAATGGTTTTACATATCATTGGGCAGATGTTTATTTTGCACGCTGGTGTCTCTTTGAATCCCACCATTGATGTTAAAGGATGTGTGCTGAAGTTAAGCACTAACTTAGCTTATCAGCTTAAACTGACAGTGAAGGCTATTAGAGCCTGTTTAGTCTTTGGTGTCTTTGCACCCAAGTGATACAATTGGAAGTCTGGGTTTATGGGTAATGTGTGTTGCTCCTCACCTGCTGCTCACAGTCATAGGCTAATAAGAAGTGGGGCTGTATTCAGACACTGGCAGAGCTTGCTGGACTGCAGCTGATGAGCCTGGGCTAATTCAAGGGGTGATTATGTAGTTTACTGGACCACTAAACCTCTTTAAGCTCATAATTACAGCCTATTTGAGCAGGGGGAGCATTCAAAAGCAATTCAGACAGGCCAAACGGTAGCTGGAGGTGGGCTTCCGGATGCTTATATCAGGGCTGCAGGGGATCCATACTCCATGCAGGCAGGTAGCTCCAAAGGTGGGTCACAACCAAGCTACTACACAGAGTTTCAAAGCTCTAGAGAGGGACAGACAGGGAAGGAAGCAGCAACAGAGCAGTCTGACTGAATATGCAAAAGCCAGCCTTGCATTCTCTCATGACAAAGAAAAACAAATTGTTGTTTAGTTGTTGTCAAGTGATCTGAGAGAGCATTGCAAAGCAGAGCTACAAAGGTCTATTACAGCATAGGTAGGCACACAGAAGCTACATCTCCCTGCCAAAATCAGGCTTGGAGAAGGGTCCAGGGGAGTGCCGTTGAGGTGCAGGAACTCATGGTGCGTTAAATGGTAACGGAATCAGGTTACCGTATTGCACTTTGACCAGAGAGTCCAGTGCTTTTACTTTCACGGAAATGATTCTTTAACTAATACTTCTGAAATGTGATATTCAAAGGAAGCAATTTTTTAAGGGGGTGGGGTGGGACCAAACTCTAATAACCACTCGATATTATGTCATTATCATAGTTACCCTTTTGCCCTCGCCATTTTAATTAATGTTCACGGGAGAGCCGATAGGGGAGGGGAAACCTGGTGATGGCTGAGGAACAGTTTGAAGTAGGTAACGGTGATTTACAATTGCTCCCGTATGCCCATTTCCAGCAAAAAAAAAAAAAAAAAAGGAAAAGAAAAAGGGATTGTGGGGGGAGACAGTGAATGAAGACAGCACTTTATTGCTCCTTCACTTTTTAGTTTCTAAATCTCTCATTTTTTTCTTCTTTCCTTTCCACAGTACCATTTCTCTCTCTCTCTCTCTCTCTCTCTCTCTCGCTCTCTCTCTCACTCTCTCTTCCTTTCTCTGTATAAACCGAAGAGAGGACCAGAAGACCTTCCCCATCAGTGCACAGCTTTTACAAATCAATGACTTAATCTGTCGTAACAAACAAGTGAGCATCGCCTTGCCTCTTGTGCTCTGGCTCTTCCATCGCTGCTAAAACACTCAACTGACAACAGAGAGAAGCAGAACAAAAAAGAACCTACTGACCATCTTTCTCCCTCACTCTTTCACACACACCCATACACACCAAAAACACTTCACCTGGTAGTGCTTTAACCCTTACTGTTAGCCACTGTGGGGATTTAATCAGATACAATAGAAACATGTCTGGTGTGAGACACATGCTACTTTTTTTCTCTTCACACACACCACCTCACACAGTGTGAACAGTGCTTGTGCTGCTGCCTGAATCTCTATAACTGGGATTGGCAGGTACTCTGAATGTAGTGCCCATCCAACCATGCATCCCTTATTGCACCATGCACAGCGCCGTAGAAAAAGACAAAGTCCACTATATACTATTATAGAGAGAATCCTCTTCAAAAGCTGTGAAGTGCAACAGCTCTTGGGTGAACTCAGGACAAATAAGGCAAATCTGGCAGTGTAAGGTGTCTTAGAATGCTTCCACCCATTGTTCTCTTCCTTGAGAAATCAATGGCCGCAAAAGCGCAGGCAGTTTTAAAAGGGGTCTCGGCTCCGATGCTCGGGCCATGCTGGGTCCATTAAACAATTTATGCACTTACAGACGATGGCATAAAATCATTTAATTTATCTCTCAGCTAAGATAGCATGGCTAACGACCGACCTATAAAATTCCCTGCATGGATTTCGCCTGACCACTCTCTCAAAGAGAGACTGTCCGGCACTAGTCTGGGTGTGCCTGATATCACTTAGGAGAGCTTACAAGCTTTTTCTGATGAAGTGCCAGTTCTGCCAGTTGTGCTGCTGCTTTTCTCTAAGAGAGAGACAGAGAGAGAGAAAGACGTGGATGACAGTGGCTCCTCCTGAAGGGGTGTATGTGCAGATGAAAAGCACAATGAGTTCACAGCAGCACGCATCAATGAGATTACAAGAAGGAGGAACCAAATTGATGAATTAGTTCAGCAAATGTGCAAACTGATTACCGCATCTCTGCCGCCATTTAATCCATCAGGCATATACACACACACACACAGACTGAGTTTGAGAGCCGAATGTATCTGGGGCAGACTGCTGGAGCAGTGCTTTGTGGGGGAATGAGCTTCAGCTGCTGTAAGTAAAAGGTATTGAGCTGCTGACTACAGGCGGAAAGATCCCCAAGCACTGTAAAACTGCTGTATAGACCAGGCAAAATGGCCTGTGTGCGGTAGGTCTGTGCCCATTCTGGATTGTGAGAATTGTATTGTGTACATCTAAAGGCCTCAACTCTTTTCTGAAGAGGTTAACATGCCTCATGCATGCTTCTCCGTATAAATAGCTACAGGAAAGCATATAGAGGTTTCTAGTCCTGGTCCCCATATGTTTTAGGACTTTATCTAAATCACCTCTTTCAAGTAATCAGCTTATTAATGTGAGCTCGAGAGGGAGTATTAAAGGAAAGACGGTGGAAAGACTGCATTCAGGTTGACAGTTGACACTGTTATGTCCTTGAATTTTAAAGATACAGCTTTTACTAATTAAAACCAAAATGAATGCATTTTGTGTAAATGGACAATGGCAGGGAAAATTCTATGTCAGGCATTTGGATTCACTTTTCTAAAGGAGGCAAACCTCACCACCTCCTTTACCTAGGTCATTCTTCCTGATGAACCTTGTGTCCTCATCTGCCCCTTAAATGAGGCTCAGTCACTTGCCATAATCTGTGATTAACAATGCCCCATAAGCCAGTCTCAATGACAACACGGTTCATCAGTGCTTAGTACCTGAATGCACCAAGACTCCAGAGCAAGGCTACACAATTCTCTATTAGTACAGTTTTGTAATTTTCCTGTAAACCTGGTTACTAACCTGTTAAACTTGAAGGGACCGTGCGTCCTTTTTCACTTTCATAGCCACATACTTTTTTGTTTTATATTGAGTTGTTATATTTGTATTTAGCTTATAGTTACAATTGAATATTAAGCAAAGAGTTTAAGAAAATAAAACTATGCTGGGCCAGTGGTGTTCTGCAGAAAAGCCCTCAAAGAACATAAAGTCAGAACTGGGAGGGTTCCAAGACCACTGCCCACTGTCTCAGCAGGATGTGCTATGTTGGCTCTGGTGAGTTGTGGAGGTGTGGTGAGGAAACTCCACACCTGGCCTCTGAGCTGCCCCTAGGGAGTGTCGGCTGACTGGGCCTTTCATTGTGTACTGCAAAGAAATCAGAACTGACCAGCACAGGGTGAGCCAGAGCAGTCTCCAACACCCAACCTGGCCTGCTTGGTATGCTTGGAACAAACCAAGTGAGGTTACTCCAATCTTATACGCAAAAGCCAGTGGCTACCCTCTCGCCCCTACTGACTTTCTTCACATGCTGCAGATAATGAAACCCAATAGCAGGGCCAGCAGAGAACATTAACAAGCCAAAAGGGTGGAATTGAGTGAAGCCCACCTGGACAGTCATGGGAAACAGAGTGGAGGAAAACTGGCCTCTCGTTGCGGCTTGGCAGCAATGGTGGCCGACCCTTTCTGCATTATAAAGTTGTCAGATTTTTGAGGAGTGTTGAGGGCAGGGAACAGCCATGGACACCACACTTTTGTCTAGGCTAGAAGTTCTTTGCTGGTTCAGAGGTTATGTGAATTGAAAACTTAACTGTCCTTGAGGGATGCTAAAGGGCTGAGCTAATACTTTGGATAAGGAGAAGGAGATAAGAACTGAAAGAGAAAGAAAATGAGAAAAAGCAGGGTCAATACAACAGTGTAACATTTTTCATCACAAGCCTGATAGTGTTTAATTTTTAGGTGCAGCTGAGGTTTGGGACATTGTAGTTGAAGGAGAGAAAAGCCGCAGGAGTGTCTCACTCATCAATCATGGCACAGATGGCTGGAGAAAAGCCCCGTCACCAGTGACAGGGAGGCGTCCATCGGCCGCTGTCGGCCCATGCGGGGCCTGCCAATTCAGCCCATTCTTCAAAAGACACACCAATGCCTTTCGCTTGTCAGCCTAGAAGGCTTGCCAATGATGGATACACACAGTTTTCTCACTCTCTCTCTCTCTCTCTCTCTCTCTCTCTCTCTCTCTCTCTCTCTCTCTCTCTCTGGGGGTAGGGGGAGGAAGGGGCGTCTATCCACAAAGAACAGCCCAAAGAACTGCCTGCCCCACATCCCAGGGGCCTGTCAGTGGGGTAATTGATGATGTTTTCATTACAAGGTATGGAAGGTGGGGGGGACACCCATTCCAAATGGGTAGCTTTCGTCCCAAAACTGACCTGGCTGCTTCTTCTTTTGGTCATCAATACATGAGGCTAGGTTGACTCCAACGAACAGTAAAAACACAAACAAAATAGCAATTTGGCTCAGAAGTGCAGTGGAGAGGGATAAAAAAATAAAACAGACAGAACATCATTAAGCCATTCCTCCTTGTCTGAGAAATCCCTTTGCAGCTTTTAAATAGGTGGCACCACCCCATACTGAGTGCAGTGATGAAATAGAGAAAAATAAGAGACATTAGGTTGCTAAATTCAATTTACAAATATCTGAGCAGACTTACTGCCTTTGATATAATTGAATGCTTGAAAAATCAACACAGGCTCACAGTTCAGATTGCAGTTTTTTTTTGTTTTTTTTTTAATGGAGGGTGAATATGGTCCTATGAGTCTCATTTCTCTCCAGGTCTGATGGCCTGGTCTGGGCAGAAGTGGTAAGCAGAGAAGAAAAAGGCTCCCCGCCACGCCAGAGGCTGTATGGCGTGCTGGGGTTGCCATGGGTGACCAGAGCGCTGACATCTTAGGGCTCCAGCAATAAACAACCGATGACTAATGGCATCTGAGGCCTGGTTGATCCCTGACCCTTAATGGCCGGAGAAGCTTTTTTTTTTTGTTTTTTTGGACAAGGTCTCTCCAAGTAGTCTTTGGCTAACTGCTCCCATGCCTCCCGCCATACAGGAGCCAGTCAGGAGCCAGTCAGGAGCCAGTCAGGAGTCACACTGCCATAGACATTATCAGGAGCCATGTTTGAGGCAAATGGAAGAAGGAAGAAGGCAGCTTTATTTTTCAGAACAGTATTTTAGTCACTTTTCTAAAATAATTTTTATTCATAAAACCATATGTAAAGTAATTTATATTTAAAAGGTCTTAGATATTGCCCAAATTTTCATACTATGTATTTTTTCACATTTTGCATGGAATGTGAAGCATACAGTATGTTTTGTTTTTCAAATTCTGTTTGATATTGTTTGATTAATATGATACCTTTCAGAGCAAATCAAAATGTACAGAGGGTATGAAACCTCTCTACTTTGTGCCAAACTGACTCACTGCCAGTGTTATTCAAAGGCAAAATGGAGAGGTCCAGCCTTCTCCAAAACCCTACCTGTACCTTCCAAGGCTTAATTCACAGGGAGGTCATATGCTGAACATCTGTAATTCTGCCCAGCAAATGTAGGAAATCATCACCAGACAGGGCTCAAAACCCTCGCGCCATGCTTTCCATCCTTCCACTATTCTCTGACTCAAACTGCAGAGAGAACAAATTCTCCCCCAAACTCCCTGAAGAGGGCATAGCCCTGTCCCCCTCCTGCTGGTTCCAGCCGTGAGCCCAAGGCTCTCCACAAGGCTCAGGTTCAACCACTGAAGAGATGAATTATAGCACTTTTCACACCTGGTTCTGGTCAAAAATGCAGTGGTGTCAAGGTTTTTTTTTTCTGTGAAACTTGCTTTAGGCCAGGGAACAAAGCACCTACCTCCACCGACACTGTTTTGTGTGTGTTCCCTGGGTGTTTAAATTAGGACCTAACAGCATTAGCAGGGATGGATTATTGCTTTCCAGCTTCATTTCTACAGTGAAAAAGTGATACAAATCTGGGAGGAGAGAACGTGTTTTTTTTTTTTTACAAGCTGCAATGGAGGCTTTCTTCTGATTGCCAGCTCTGTGTACAAAATAAGTGAAAGCTTGGAGTTTTGAGTGCCAGTCTAACTCTGCCTGTGTTCATAGCCAGCATTTCACCGCGCCTGCGTGGCAACCAGCTGAAGCCTGGCTTCCATCTAATTACTATATCACGTAATTTCGCAAATTGCCTTTTCATTGGGGAGGCTAAGTGCAAAACCGCAGGCGCTCTGGGATTTTGGGTCGGCAGCTCCCATTTGCTGCTAAATTCTGGTTAAATTAAACAAGAAAGTGCAGCTTTTGAGAAGGAGTGGGGAACAAGGAGCAAAGGAGGAGGAGCACGAGGAAGGGAAGGAGGTAAAGGGAGAGGAAGGCAGGACTGAGTAGCTGGCTTTTCTCCCTAGGACGTCTGGCACGATCGATAAACAGAACAAACAGCTGTTGGAAAAGGGACAAAACAACAACAGTGGAGGAGTTTTTAGGGCTTTTTGTTTTGCTTTCTGAGCCACAAAGTTTACTGGAATGTGTTCACACTTGGGCTTTACAGAGTAATAAAACACTCAGGGGCGACCAGTAATTAGCTTAGATACTTCTTTTCTTCTTGAGAAGAAACTGCTTCTTATAACAGGCTTGACTTAACTTAAAACTGAAAAGATGAAAAGGTCGTTTGGCAGAAACTGTAATCAAATAGGCAAGCAGTGAGCCAGAAGTTTCCTTTAGTTCTGCACTGAGGGTACAATGCTAGCGTATATAATGGAAGCTTATACTCCCACAAGCACTGTGCTGCATGTCTAAATCATCAGATACCTCAAATCATGTCAATTTGTATCTTCAAAATGGACAAAGTAGGTAGAAAAGTCAGACCGTTTTAACTGTTAACTACCTTTTTGTCCATTTTTATAGATAACACTATGTTACACTGTCAGGGTCTTGACTAATGGATTATAGTTGAGGAAAGGGATAAATATATTTTTGCTGAACTTTCCACAAAAAGCTGATCCACTGAACCCTTCTATCTGCTCTATATCTATTATCTATTTATATCTATTTATGTCCTTTGTCTCTCTCTTGTTTTTTGTCTCCACAGCCTGGTGGAGTAATCTCTTCCAGCCACCCACCTCAGGTTTGCAACTCCGTACAATAGCTTCACTGCTAGACTCATCTAACACAGAGAATGCCTTCTCGTTTCTGTGGAAATGGAGCTGGCAGCACACTGGGTATCTACAGTACCGGCTTGAGCACATCTCCTCCTGCTTCCTGACAGTTCTGCTCGGAAATCAGCATGTCAGTGAGCTGGGCCCTAACACAGAGAACTATTATAAGGCTGCATTGTTTGTGAGGCCTGTTAATTGCTGCTGGCTTTATCTCCAAAAAGCAGACCCTTTCACATGCTGAATCAGTGGAATTAGATGTTCTGCGAGGGCTTCTGCATGCATTTTGTGCATTCGCTCTCTTTCACTCTCTCTTTGCTTTTTTGTTGAGACTGCTAATATCCCTCTCACTGGAATAAGGCAGGGACAGAAGACGAGTGGACCACATTGTCCACAGGGTCAGTCAACCATACCTCACATGCTGCTTGCTGTTTAGCTTTCCACACAAATGCTGAGCTTTCAGTGTGAAGCTATTCCATGCCAGTGTGTGTGTGTGTGTGTGTGTGTGTGTGTGTGTGTGTGGGTTGTATGCAGACGTGTTAACAGTACTGTTGGTTCTCTTTTCTGCTTCAGCCCAACCCACTGCCCCCTTGCTCTCTCTGCACAGTCACCCTTTTGGCAGGCAATGCCGTTTCAGCTTACTGGGTTCTTTCTGCTTTTACTCCACTGTTCTTCCACTGTTCCTCTCTCCCTCTCTCTCTCTCTCTCGCTCTCTCTCTCGCTCTCAGAGCTGGGTGTGCTGTAGGCCTCCAGTGGTTGAGGGGGCTGCTGTTGGCAGAAACACAGTTTTCCCGCAAGCAGCTCTGCATTTAGCTGCACTGCCTCTTTGCCAAGCCAGCCAGAGAGTACACACACACACACACACACACACACACACACACACACACACTCACACAAACACACACACACACGCACAAACACACACACACACACACACACAGACACACATGGACAAACACAGACACAAGGCAAGCTCAATAACATAGCACTGTTCACAATGCCAGTAAAACCAGGACAAAACTGGACAGTGTGCTCTTGATAATCGCTTATAGCTTTAATATCTGTGCGTGTGTGTGTGTGTGTGCGCATATGTGTGCGCATATGTGTGTGAGTAAGTGCACCGTGTGTGAACTAGCAAATGGCATTCTTTTCACACACCTTTCTCCCGGGGCCCCTAAAGGTGATGGCTAGTGGGGGCGAGCGTGCATGTGTGTGTGTGTGTGTGTGTGTGTGTGCGCATGTGTGTGTCAGAGAAAGAGGGTAAAAGGGGGGCTGGGGGCAGATGAAGGTTCTTAAGCCCCTGGGGTGGTTTCTGTGGCACAGATGTGAAAATGGGGGTGAACATGTGGGCGCTTTTGGAAATGATCAAATGGGTTCCCTTTTGACTCCAGTGCGGCTAGAAACACATTGCCTTTCAGCAGCTTCAAAACAATAACCGGTGCTCTTAATAGGTGAGTCGTCAGGCATTCATGATGTCATCTGTTTATATTATTTTATGAAAAAAAAAACATTTTGCTGTGTTCAGAAAACTAACCAGTTGGAATATAGTGCCCACCGGACTAAGCAGAGTGCACAGTTACAGCTGTGTTAAATGGTTGGTGCTGATTTGTGCAGGCGTCCTCATAACACTGAGATTAGCTTGTGGTGAATTAAATAGAGGAACTAAAGTTAATCAAAGTCAGAGGAAGAGAATACCACATCAATGCAACATGCTTCCCTAACACTTCTCTATTGCAGGTGGGGACAGCCACAGACAGCTAACCACTGAGCCTAAAATATAAACACTGGCTGCCACACACACACACACACACACACACACACACATAAACATGCTATAATAACTAGCTGTTCCTATCAAAACCCTTGTTTATCTGATCTGCATTATTATGACTACCTCCATACTACAAACCAACACAAACACACATTAACAGCCTGAGCTCCACAAAAGAAGATAAATTGTTGAAGAAAAGCAGTTTTCTCTTCATTCATAATAATATTCAATCTCTGCTATCACTAGCTAGAGGCCATGCTTTCCTCCTTTGCTTCAAAATCTATACAAGTGCGCTCCCCAGTTGGAGGAGATTAGAGCCTTTTAGTGAACCAAACAAGATCCAGAGAGATAACAGCAGTCCACTCACCGTCAAGTGCTGGAAGAGCCATGCCCGCATGATGTTGGTTGCTACTTTGGGGAAGATGCCACGCTTTTTATTCCTCTTCTTCTCCTTGTCTGGGTCATCGTCATCACCTGTGCTGGGAGAGGCCACGCTGTTGTCTAGCCCATCGCCTGTCAAAACACACACACACCCATACACAGTGTCAGGGGAACCAGCTTAACTCAGCTGTCAGTCACAAACAAACACACACACAGGAGTGTTCTTTTCCCTTACAAAATGGGCCAGACGAGCAACAATTTCACATCAGTAGGACTTAGAAGCAGCACCTCTGAACACATTAATTTTTAATACTTTTATAAATAACCCTCCTTTTCGACACAAGGCTCACAAGGCACACAGCTCAGAGCCCCAACAGATTGGGGGGTATACAGAATGAGAGAAAAGACAAGAAAGAAAGATGGAATGAGAGAAAAGAAAGAAAGAAAGAAAGAAAGAAAGAAAGAAAGAAAGAAAGAAAGAAAGAAAGAAAGAAAGAAAGAAGCACACAAAGGGCTTGTAAGGTGCCATTTCTTCACTGCCATCAGACGCTGGCAGTCAGGGAAGAATCGGTACCGACAGAGAGATTTAGTCTTTATCATCCCAGGGAAATATTTACCCTGGCGCTTTTTTCTCTATTTAATAGATTTATTTTATTTTTTTGAGGTGAAGAGACTTACACAGCAGCACAAAAGCAAAGGAGAGGAATACGGCTCCTTGTGCTCCCGGGGCCTTTTCAAAGCGCAGCATTTTAATAACAATGCAGTATGGGTGCTGACAGCAACCTGTGGGTTCTCGATAAGGCCTCCATTAAGGCCAGTTAAACAGGACCCAGGCCTATAGAGGACTTAGGCAGCTTTGGAGCTCGGCATCGTTCTGTATCTGATGAATATGGATCTTGTGCGCACGCCATGCTTTCATGCAAAAGCCAAATGATTGTATGTGTTCTATATGGCAGCAGAAGGAGAGCCCCCATCTCCCCACCAGTGAGACGATTTCTCATAATTGTTATTATCATTATTCAACAAAATGTGAAGCTGACGATTCAGCTATTTTAAATAATAAATAATAAACCATAAAAGAAACATGAGGGAGGTAAACAGCTACGGCAGATTTGAATAGCTGAGCTCACTTTTGTGAAGACGGGGCAGACTAAAGCAGGCACAGAATCGGAGGCATTTATTTATTAATTAGGCAGAATGCGCTTCCAGATGTGCCACTCTTTTAGTAAAAGTCTCACTTAAGCTGCAGGTATTGGCTCTGAGTTAACCCTTTTTCTGCTGGCAGCACTAAGCACCTGCATGGCACCGGCTCATTGATAATTAATGGAAATGTCTGCGGTAATGTGGCTGGAGATAGCTTTCTTTCCAGCTTTGCGCATCGGTGGAATAATCAAGGGTCTAAAACAGCCTTTGCTCCCCATTACCTCGGGCAAAAGAATTCCTGAAAGCATGCCTTGCGGGCATCTGAATTATACACGCCATTAGGAGAGCAGAGGGCTTTTCTCTGCTCTTTCTAAAAACTGCCTGGCCAGCCCCTCTCTGGCTGCCCTTGCTACAGGAGAGAGAGAGAGCAGCTCCAGAAAGGCTGGGCTTTCTTAAGTGGAGACTTATGTAGATACAATAGTGCTGCCTTTTTACACAAGGGCACTTTTCCCCCTCAGCTGCTTCCTGAGAGTCACCAGAGCTTCCTGACCCACCCCCACAGAGAAAAGAACATAAGCTATCATGAACACACACATGCACACAAACACACATACTTTGATTGCATTATTAACTAAATACCGAAAACAGTCTGGCCTAAGCAGCAGTTTGTCCTCCTTACTGTTTTTAGGCAAACAGGACTTCCTCGCCCTCGTCTGGGAAGGGAATCGGCACTGCTGGTTTGTAATCTAAGACAAGATTTTCATTGGAAGCAAATGTTCTCAATCCGGTGTAAAGACCGGTTCGTGTTCAGCAAAGCTTAAAATAATAAACCTGGGGCTTGTCCCATGCGACTTAGCAAAACAGAAGCAAAGGCTGGATATCAGGACAGAGGCTGGAAAAGAGGAGGGGAGGGGAGGAGAGAAAGGGAAACAGACACAGTTTGATGTCGGAGGTAACTCTACTGCATTCATGTTCTCTTGAGTCCTCCTCCTCCTCCTCCTCTTCTCTGTATTATGAACTGTTTAACCTCTTACCCCCAATATTTTTACTAAAGCCTGACCTCTGAGGGCTTCGGCCTTTAAGGCAGAAAGGGAGAAGGGAAAAAATGCAAAAAGCAGAGGCTGTCAATTTTATTGGCATTTCCATTTTCGGTGCAATTTGATGCCAATTCACAGCAGCTAGGTCTGGGGCTAATCTCTCGCTCCTTTTTCCCCTAAACATCAAGGCAAGATTCAGGCATGTGGTGGCTGTAGGCCATGTTTTTCACAAAATGTCAGTGTCCAATGCTGGTGAAGCTTTCACTTCCTCCTCCTCAGCCAGTGGAAGGCACATGGTTGGGCGGCAAGTCCGAAAAGGTGGAAATAATCATAAAAATGATGCCGGTCCATAAACAAGCTCACAGCCTCATTAGACCGGCAGCAGGCTCCAGTGGCAGATTTATTCGCCTTTTCGCTGATGCTATGAGGAAATGCCACGGGCTAACTTTGGCCAACTGCTAATGGGTTATGACAGCGTCTTAGCAACTAGCGATGGAGGGGGGGGACAGAGACTCGCCCAGTGACAGTGAGGGGAAAAATGTCATCTCATCTGCCCATGTGTGGTGGAGTCTATGTGGCAATTAGGGAGCAGGCCAATGACTGGAGCAGGCCAGAGGCTGAGGAGGATGCCCCGCGGCTAACCAAGGAGAGAATTTTTTATGATCCCCACACACACATTCACACAGCTGACGTCGCTTTCCCTGCCTGTCTGCCTGCTTGCCTGCCACACAAATCAGGTTAACACTTCCCCCTCAACACGCCTTTGTCAGCCAACTCTACTGAATGCTTCACCCCACCATTCTCAATCTCACCTTTTCTTCTTTATGCTCTCTTTTCCTCCCTCCCTCCCTCTCTCTCTCTCCCTCCCTCCTTACTTCTTCCACTGCCTTTTCTACTTCTCTTTAGTCTACCAGTACTCAAGATTCTCTGTCTCTCTCTCTCTCTCTCTCTCTCTCTCTCTCTCTGACTCAAGGCGTTTCCTGACATTATCAGAGGAATCTGGGGTAATCTGTTATGATCTGATTACTCAAAAAGGCCACTTTAATTGGCACTACCTGTTCCTTTGCTGGCTTATGTACATCCCAAAGGTGTCAGTCATTTTTCTGCTGATTTACAAATTAGCATTGTGGCGGTTTCCCATCAAGCATGTTCACATCACATGAGATGTCCACTTAAGCAAAATGAGGAGAAATACACATGTCCTTTCTCTCACCTCAAAGGAAAAATCCAGCTACCAGTGTCAGTTACCAAGCCACGAGCTATAAGTCAGTCTGTCAAAGAATAGAGCACAGCTGCTTGTCCTTTCAAATCATCTTAAAAAGTGTTGTGACAAAATTTTATAGACCTTGCTGGTCTGTGAATATATATAAATATGCATATATATACAGTACTGTGCAAATGTTTTAGGCAGTTTTAAGCATTTTATCATCAATGTCACACGGAGGTTGAAACACAGTCATGTTTGGAACAACCTACCAGCCGAGTTCCTTCAAAAACTGTGTGCAAGTGTACCTAGAAGAACTGATGCTGTTTTGAAGGCAAAGGGTGGTCACACCAAATATTGGTTTGATTTAGATTTCTCTTTTGTTCATTCACTGCATTTTGTTGATTGATGAAAATAAATGATTAACACTTTCATTTTGGAAAGCATTCTTTGTTTACAGCATTTTTTTCCACACCTGCCTAAAACTGTTGCACAGTACTGTACATGCTGCCATGTTGCTCATGTGACACAGTTGTATTGTGTGTGGAACAGACACTGCCAATCCCGTCACCAAAGGATTACATCAGTTTCTTGCAGCTGCTAGAAAAACGGATCCTTTCGCCCTCTTAAAGAAAAAAAGGTGTCAAATTAGATTTAATATTTGGCTTTCCCATTGTTTTATTTACTGGTAACAAATCATTAGAAGCCTATTTCTGTGGGCCAACGAACAAATGCACCACCAACAGATTGTAAAGAAAATAAATGAGCTGGGGCAGGGTTATACAAGCTCTGGCCATAGATTCCTACAGACTCCCTGTGATTTTGTGCCAAACGCAGTGGGACATATGCAGTCGAATGTCCCCTAGGTTCATTCTCCATCTGGGCAAATTCTTCAAAAGCTCACAATGTCCAGCTCTACCTCCCTGCAGCGTATTGCCAAATAATTGTAAAATATCTCTACACACACATATTTGAATGCCTTCAATTTATGCAGAGTTCAGTTCAAACAAATAGTCTCATTACATGTCAGTGTTTAATGCAGAAACACTGTAATTTGCTGCCTAAGCAGCCTGTATTTATAAAAATCATACTGATTAGCAGTGTGTTAGCAATCAGTAAGAACTACACCATGACTCTTGAGCACTCTTGTCCATTTTTAGCTCACTCTTCCATGAACGTTATCTCTCCTGACCAAGCAGAACATAACACTCACACTCTGACAATCCAGGATGGAGATGTGTGTGACTGACCCAATAAACAGTTTGGCTAAAATCCTTTATGCTGTGGTTGAAATGCTAATCACACACACATGAACTCACGTATCTGAACTTAACAAATAATTCATGATCATCTCCCCATCTCAGAATGTTTTGTGGCATTTCGTTTTCTCTTGGGTCAATATAAAAACTCAAAAATGTTACTCAGAGGCATGGAGTTCGACTGGATTGAAATTCAAAAAATATTTTTCCTTTATTCAGAAAAACAATGTGGCCATTTCCAAGATATCTGGGCATTTTGGAATAGTACTTTTTAAAAGAAAAGATAAAAAAAATGTGGAAATACAAATGTCTTTAGCTAATTTAAGTACTTTCTTATGTAACTTGAGATTAAAGCATGTGTATATTGAATTTTGATAATTCTATTTCTAAGGTTTTACTGAGCTTCAAATTGTCAAGCTTTTAAAATTGAAAATGACCTTCACAGTGTGGTAGATAATGTGATGTTTTGGATTCAAAATTTGTCAGACACATGCAAATCTGACTAAAAATAAATCTAACTATATGGGTCGCTCTGTAGGATATATAAAAACTGACCATTGGAACCTCAATAAAACCTTAAGAAAGGTTGTAAAGGAAATCTAGAACTTTTAAATGACACAATGAAGGTGGCCACATTTTTGGCCACACACACATACATACACACAAACATACATGTATGTGTGTGTGTATGTATGTGAGTATGTATGTATGTATGTATGTATGTATGTATGTATGTATGTATGTATGTGTGTGTGTGTGTGTGTGTGTGTGTATGTATATAAGCAGATGAAAATGGCCAAGGAAACACATTTGTGAAAGAAGAAACAATTCTGTCACATTTTGAGCCAATGTAGCATTACACCAGAGAAATGCTGGATTTTTCATACAATGCCACAAAACGGTGACTAGTGGTAACTGATGAATTTAAGGAGAAAGATGCTGGTGTAACCTTTAACTGAAAGTGTTAATGGATGAAAGGCATGAGGAGGTGAATGAAGCATTACTAAATATGAGATTCAAAGACTGTAGAGCTTACTGCATCACAAACCATACACTTAATCTGATTTGGAGTAAATAATCAACCTTTAAGACACAGAAAATTAAATGCTTAAAGTGATTTAAGCATTTTGTAAGCAATAAAGCTTAGTAAAATGTGAGGGAAGTCAGATAGCTATGCCTTTATTGTCTGTCAACAGTTAAAAATAGTTACAATTAACCACTGTAACGGCACAGATGACTG
>CM029367.1:11749623-11928953 GCA_017165825.1 Hepsetus odoe
GAGAGAGAGAGAGAGAGAGAGAGAGAGACAGAGAGAGAGAGAGAGAGAGAGAGAGAGAGAGAGAGAATAAGAAAAAAACATTCATGTACTTATCACTGCACAATTGTCCTGCTGGCTTAATGTTTTTTCCTGCTATGGCTGCTGAAAGACTAATGCATTTTAATCTTGTTTTATTTGGAAGCAACCTCTCAGATGGTCATCCTGCCTCACACTGGGCTGTAACTCTCATATAGTTTGAGGATGTTTTTAAAAAGCCAAGCAAAACTGAGAGCCATCTCTCCTTGGCACAGGCGGACCTTGCTTATCTCTTCTCAAAGACCTAAACAAACCCACGTGCCATGCTGCCAAGCAGAAATGCTTGACTAATGAACAAAGTGTGAAAGCTTGTCACTCCCAGTTCCTATCTCAATCTACTGTCTCTCTTCCCTTGCTCTTTTTGCCATTAGGTCAGCGTAGAAGCAGTAGCATATCTGTGCTGGTGATGTCAGCCTTTTTTTTCTTAGAAAGCTGAGTAACATGGATCTGATGGAGGCCTGCCATGCCCCGCTGTCCTCGTGGGCCATGCTGAGTAATGTTCACTCAGGTCTTTCTGCAACAAGACCTAATGCACTGTGACAGCGATGAGCTGTGCTGATTTCTGTCAAATTCCTACAAAGCTGAGCGAGGTGTGGGGGTTGAGCTGAAGGGAATGGTGAAGGGCTTTCCCAGAAAGCTGAAGCAAATCCCAGCTCTGGATCATACACACATACAGACCTAGTGCCCTAAATCTGCTTTTTTCCTAATACAGTGGAAACCCTGCACCCTCATCTGTCTCATACAATATGTAAACGTAACGTTTTGGAGCAAAAATGGACATTCCACCTTTTGGTCATTCAAGAAGATTGACCCATAAGAAACAAATGCAATGACATTTGTCTAATGTTCATTTTGTTTGTTTGAGTGTCTCTTTAGAACTTTGTGATTGAAGCCTAAGGGACCACCAGATGAGCACAGTGGGCGTCTGTGGAGGCAGCATATTGCAAACACCAGCAATTTGGTCTTGGCTTGAGAAGAAGCACTCACTTAAGAGTTTTGGAAGAGCACTTCCTGTAAACACTGAGGGAGATACAAAGTGTCTACATCATTAACACACCACAATTATAGCATGTGGGCTAAATATAACGTTTGCTTCCCCTCTCAAGCTGAACATCCCATGGCAAATGAGTTCAGTCTTTTCTGGAACAGAACTTCTCTCATGGAGTTTAATATTCTTAAAGCATTAAGAAACTGCAACAGATTCCTACACTATGGTACGATGGTTAAAACAGGGGGAGAAAGAGGAAGAAAGGGAGCTCCTTATGCCAGCTCAATGACCTGTAGGTTTTCTGGCTCTTTGGCCAGACAGGGGGCAAAAGGGGAGGAGGTAGTACTCCAGCAACAGCTAAATCCCAGGGCAAACGCCACACTGACAGTGTATCATTGCAGCTTTGTGATCATTATCTTTCATGAGACAAGGTGCTCAAGTAGCCCTATAAAAGCCATAAAAGAGAGTGACAGGAGAGTGGTTTGATATACATAGGGAGTAAAAAAAAAAAAGGAGGGGGTTCTATTTGCTTTTCTTCTCTCACTTTTCCCTTTCAATTCCCACACAGCAGAGAGCCCTAAGCCTAATCCCAAAGTCAAACTGTCCTGTACTGTGGGAACCCACAGTGTTTCCCGTTTTTCAGCATGACAACACCAAACCCGCTCCTGGCTTTATCAGTAACAGGGGCCATAAAGCCATCATCAGCAATAATTCTCAGCAGAAACAAGTGGTCACTTGTCAGTTGATACATTGCTACCAAGATTTTGCTGGGGCTATAATGTAATGTTGACAGTTTCACAGGTGAGTGGGAGGTCGAGATTGGACGCAGTTTCTAATCTCCAGGTGAGCAAATGCATTTGCTGGAGATTTCCCTGTTCACAGTGTCACCTTGAAAACCATTAAAAAAACAGCTGCTTGATGCTTTGCACCACCTCACATCATCTATTGCTAAGATATCAGATCCATGTTTTGCCTTCTTTAGAAAATTACTGGAAGATCTGAAAGCAGATGACTTGACATACTGAGTGAAACACACTCTTTCATGTTCCAGTTTGTGTAATGCATGCATTTATTACCAAACAGTAATGCCTCCCGGTATTTAGCTAGCATTGCTTCCATGCTCTCTGTAACCTCCTCTCTTACTCTCTCACAGCTTTTCTTTTCAGCTTTGGGGTTGTGTGTGTGTGTGTGTGTGTGTGTGTGTTTGATATGCACATGTGAATGTGAAACAGCAGGAGCTACGCGGATTGCCTGGTGCCTGCCTCAGATCCCAGCCCTATCAAAAACCACACACCTTTTATCAGCCATTAGGCCTCTGATTTAACTAGATTACTGTGCTGCGGTGGTGCGGCAGAGGAGGGAGTTCATCCAGTTTCTGCTACCAGTACAAGACACATCTGCATGCACAGTGGAAAACATGGAAGCCAGGCAGGGACGACCCTGGCCACCTTCTTCTGAATGATAACGGCAAGCCTTCAGCCGTAGCACTCTGTAACAGCAGGCATGCATGCACTCGGGAGGTTCAATTATAGAGGGGAACAGAGGGTGAGAGACAGAGACATGCAGACTCAAAACCATGAAAAAAAAATCTCATTTATATAATGTTTTTTCTTTCACTTTAAATGTAACCAATTAGCTAAGATATGCTAAGAGCTTTCCAAGTTAATTTTTAAGCAATGATTCTTTGTATCTCAGCAGTAAGCAATATGCAACCATATGCATCGTTTTAGGTTTCATCTATATGTATATTGTTATTGAAAAAAAAAAGAAAAGTGTGGAAAAAAGTCCGAATTCAAAATGACAGTCACAGTTATTGTAGCTAGACCTTTGTCCATTTCCATGCATAATATCAGGTGTCTGAAATCACATGAGCAGGTATATCTGAAATCATGTAACAATTAACACAGTTTGGGGTAAGATAATAAGCAATTATTTAAATAAGCAATAATTTTAGACACCAGATATGTTTTGCCTGATCAATTACATGATAAATTAAATGGATAAATGGAAGATATATATATATATTTTTTTTTTTACCAAGCTTTTATCTTAACTGGTCAGAAGAAAAAATAAGAAAAAAAAGACCTCTCTGTACATTAACACAGGAATTTAAAATTATTTTATATTCAGGGATTTCAGGAAGCCGAGGGGTAGTAAATAACAGCAATGTGCTTGCTCCAGAGAGAGAGAGAGAGAGAGAGAGAGAGAGAGAGAGAGAGAGAGAAAACTAGAGAGGCGGGATTCTTCCGGTCTGCCGGACAATCGTTCAGTCGTTTCAATTAATGAGTGACTTTGACGAGAACGTGCATCAAGGACTTTGTGGGCGGGGCTTGGAGACCAGCACTACTGACCGATGAGCTGTTCAAAACTGAAATTCACTGTAGGTCAATCTGGCCAATCGTAGAACAGGGAGGCATCTCAGAGCATATAAGGACTTGGACAAGCTGACCTTCACATAGACGTGCAGCAAATTGGTAAGCAAGTTACTGGGAGCTGTCCCAAACAACACTTTCTCGCTGGGAAACAACAAAATAATGTCGGATAAATTTTAATCTGAACAAAAAAAAAACTGTCATGCAAGGATGAAACAGAACATCCCAGCTGCCAACAGGGACATTTTATGCTACCCAATAATTGGCAAAAAACACACATATGAATCTGAGTCTGAATCTCTTGCATCATTCTAGATGAATGTATAGTACATTGACCATTGACCTGTTTGCTCCATGATGGAATTACCATCAATAATCATTGCAGTTGGGTTTGATGGTCTGCCTGAAATCTCTTAGAGTGGTACATGTGGGCTTTTCTTTCTCCTTAGTTTCAGTCTGTAGCTCTGCATGTAAATTTATGCAGACAATAACAAGAGCCTCCAAGGAACTATTTGACTTGGCACGCTTACCGGGAGGGGGCTTCTGTAAATGGGTCCTGGTAATTGCTGATACGCATCGGACTCCTGTAGTCATCACCTCAGCCCTGTGCTCTCTGAAGAGTCGGAGGAAACCCTAAGCTTTTCAAAACACTCAGCGTGCTGTGCCTGAGACATGTGTGTGTCCCCTCTTTGAGCCCAGGATCTTCCTGGTGGGGTTAAAATTTTTATCCCTCCTCTACTCTCTGTGGCCCAAGGGTGTTCTTTTAATCTGGTCGAGCGCCGGCCTTGCCAAGAACCCACGCTGCTCTTTGGTCGGGAAATAGGAGGCCCGTAATAATGATTTGTTTTCTTTTGCCCTCTAAGGCTCTCGAATGCTCACTAAAATAAGTGGGATCCCAGATACAATACCACAACAAGTCCCCTGAGAGGGCAGCAGTCAAACAAAGGCGGGCATGTATGTGCTATGGAGAGCCGCCTGTTCTAATAAACAGACTCTAATTCAAGAATGGTTAGATGGGGTCTCGGCTGGACTCTTTTAAAGAGGAGGGACGCTTGCTAAAAGAGCCGCATAATCAAACATGAACGGAGTGGTAAAGAATCATCACTCTCTCTGCCATTTGGACTTCATAAGCTTCATAATGCTAAAATTATATGTAGTAAGTGTAAGTAATGTAAGTGATCACTGTCTATGTTTCACGTTTGAAAAATAACCCCTGTTTTAATCAATATATATATAAAATTCAAACTCTTAAAAATTAATGTTTCCAAATGTTTTTTTGCTTGGATGTAGGTTTCTGAAAATTGCATAGCACAAGACAATATAAAAATGTGGCCTGCAGGTCGAAGTTAGCCCCTGAGAACACTGCATTTGGCCTTAAAAGGTAAAGTAAACATGATTTCTATATTCAAAGGGAGGAGAAAGACATTTTTATACTGTATATCATTTAAATAATATGTAGTAGGTTAGGGACCCCTCGTTTAGAACATTAACATAATGTGGAAAACAATAATTAAATTTTTTACAGACGAGGGTATTGTATCATCTATTGTTTGGGGAAACGTATGTATTTGTGCCAAGATTATTGTGAAATTGTAAAAGTGATTATTTATCATTGTGAACACAACACAGCACACAGTGAACCAACAGATGGAATCTCTGCATTTAACCCACACACACACACACACACACACACGTGTGTGCACCCAGGGGGCAGTGTTCAGGACAATCCCTTGTTCAATGGTACCTCAGGTAAACCTGTTGATCAAACCTATAATCTTCAAATCATGAAGCCTAGTGCCTGCCCACTAGGCCGCCCCTGCATGGACAGTGATCGCTTATTACCCATTCTAGCCATTCTTTAATTAGCATCTGTTAGAACAGGTGGCTTTCCATAGCAGACTCATGCCTACTGCAGCTGGGATCCCACTTTTGAAACATTTTGCTCACACTTGTTAGATATATGGCTGAGGCAGGTATGTCATAGACAGCTTCTTTAGTCCATGCTGCCTTAGATGGACATGGAGATGTTTATTAGGTGCACACAGGCACACAGAGAAGAGGAACTCACTGACATGTGTGCAGTGAAAAGGAAGTGGGTGAGCAGAGAAGGATGGAAAAGGTCAGCAAGGAAACAATCTATAAGAGAGAGAGAGAGAGAGAGAGAGAGAGAGAGAGAGAGAGTGGGAGGGAGGAAGGCAAAGAAGGAGAAGGAGAAGGAAAGAAGGAGGCAAAGGCCATTTGGGACAGGGAAAAATATCTCAGGCAAAAGGATAGTAGTGCGATTACTGGGATTATGAAGTGACTCCTTATAGAACATGCTAATACGGTTAATACTACTGCTTTTCACAATCAGTAATTAACCCACATTAGCATAATACCCCCCACACAACAGCTTTAAGCTACACATATGCAGTGCCGCACTGCTTGAGTCAGGCTTGACACCTTCCACACACACACACTCACACACACAGACACAATGGCTTTATAGCTAGCTTTGGCTATGTTTTCTGCTGCTTGAAAAATGTAATCATAAACCTACAGCCACAAAAGTGCTCTAGGTGGGGAGAGATGGAGAAGGTTGAGGAAAGGGAGCGACATTAAAGACCCAGCTATAATTGGAAGTATGTGAAAAATGAAGTGTCAGTTTGGTCAATAAAGAGCAAAGGTCAGCGGCAAGCGGGAGCCCCGAGCCTGCACAAAATGTGCTCATTAAGCGGCCCAATCAGAGTACGGCGTGCCGCCCGGACCATTAGTCATCGGCCATCTGACTGCCGCTCTCCTCTTATCGCCCTCTTTCTCAGACTAGGGGAGGATGGGACAAAAAAGAAGAAGAAAAGAAAAGCCCGGGCAAAGACTGGTATAGAAATCGCCGCTCATTCATCTGGAACGTAATGTGGCCCTTTCTGCTTCCCGCCCTGTTCTGCCTGCCGGCTGCCCAGGCCTTCGGACTACTGCCCTGACACAAGCTTCAATAATGAATGAAGTTGCTTTTTGCCTACAGTTTGAAACCAGATGTTTTGTCCCTTGCTCAGACCTGTCTCAGCCACACACAGAATCATGGGATGCTCAAAAACCCTTGCACTAAATTACAGCTTTAGTTTTCAGTTTCTTCTCATATTATTCAGTTACTAATATATAATAACTACCATCTATGTCTGTTGATTTGTTAAGACTTTAAGGGCATAAAGAGGGCAGCTAGCTACTCACATGACACACATCAGTGACTAAGGCTCACACTTTCACTTTTTTTAGCTACACTGATGCATGAAAGAACCACCAGAACAACCATATGAAGCTGAAATATGATTCAACTGTAAGCTAAACTGTAAGCTAAAGCCTGATGTGAAGCTGGATAAGGGCAAAGAGATTTGTCTCCATAACTGCTTTTCATATTGGTCTGCCTAGATTAAAATGTTCTAAAGGCTCCAGTTGGAATAAAAACAGGGAGTAAATAAAATCCCCCGATTGAGGAGCTCTTTGCTCAGACTGTCATCGCCAGCAGCCCTGTTGCATGCCTTGGTTATGCGGCCCATGACTCAGGGCCTGGAAGAAGCCTCATTAGTCCATGCAGACTTATCACAACCAGCTGATAGGCTGAAGTGAAGCGCCTTGCAAAAAAGAAGAAGCCATACTTTCCTCTGCAACATCTGCTTTAGGTCTCATTCTTCCCAGGCAGCATAAAAAAGCTCAGGTCCCATTTTAAAAAATCATCATATTCCACAGTAGTGGAATTAGCTATTATACCTAATCTATGTCCATGTACCTAATGCATGCATAATTTTTTTGGAGAAGACTTACCTTGTTCACTACTGTTGTCGCCACTGTGTGATGTGTGTCCTCCGCTGGAGGGTCCTGGTGTGCCCCCGGAGCGTGTGGACGCTGTGTCGTCATGGTCTCTGTTCCATGAGGTCTGTGCAGAGAAAGATTGAGAGAGAGAGAGCGAGAGAGAGAGAGAGAGAGAGGGGGGAGAAAATAAGAGAATGTACAGTTAGACATCAGTCTGCTGGGACTCAGCACATAGATAAGAACCCACTATACTCCCACATCACAAAAGCCAGCCAGCGCTATCAGATGTTCTTCATTTAGCTGTTTTTTTTCAGTAGAGAAGACTCTTCCCATGCCCTGTCTAAAACCCCAGACCACTCACTACAACTCTGTGCAACCAATGTGTGCAACCATTGGTGGTTTTTCTAATAACAGTTTCTCTAAATGTATAGCACAGTAATGGATCCAAAGCACACTGGCTAATTAAACTCTAGATCAACAAATATCATAGTTTATCAAGTAGATACTGCAATATTATAAAAGAGACACATAAGAGATAAACAGAGCCAAAAAAGGTAAATAACGATCTTTACCAAAGCCAAAAGATCCATAGTCCCAAAAGGAAAATGCAGCAGTAAGCAGAGTGAGTGAGAGACGGAGTGCAGCTGTCTGAGTGGCCTCTGCTGGGCTATAGCCTGCACCTCCAAACTCACCGGCTAACAGCAAAGCAGTGAGTGAGTAAGGGATCGCAGACACTTATATCTCAGGCGGAGGGAGTGTGAGTGTGTGTACTTCTGTAAGGGAGAACTCTATGTGTGTGTATGTGTGTGTGTTCTGAAGCCTTTTGAATTGAAACAAAATCAAATAAGAGCCCCAGCTCTCCTTGTAAGATGGAATAGCATGGAGGAAGAAAAAAAAAGATGAAGAAATCTTATTGACAATTCCGCTTAGGTGTATAATGGGTGAGGAGTGTCAGCTGTTGGGCGGATGCGATGTGGCAAATGGATGAGACACCAGGATAAAGAGCAAGAGGCCTGGACAATGGTGAGCCGGGGGCCTGTGGGCCCTCAGCCCCATGCAGGGCTTCCTTGCTCCATACAACACACAACAGATGTTGCCTCTTATCACTGGGCGCCTCAGCTAAAAGTAAAATCGGTGTAGGAAGAAAACAAGCCCGGAAAAGAGCCCACAGAAGATCTCTTCTGTGTGCTGGCGGGAGGATTGTCTTAACAGCTGATGTTGCCAATGCATAAGCTAATGTGGTAGGCGCACGCACGTGGTATTGAAGGCAAAATGGGTGAACAACGTTGCGTTGAAAATGTAATGAAGTACGCATTTTTAAAGCATCTATCCTTGAAGGGGATGCCTTAAAAAATGACAGGAAATTGGACTCTGAAACTGTATATAATAAAACTCAACAGATGCTGTGCATCCAATGATGCTAAAGGGTTTGTCATGTTTAAGAATGGGGGAAAATGAGACTAACACATTTTAGTTGAAAGGAATATTTCCAATAGTGAGATAAAAATTATAGAGCAAATTAGCTCTGATCATTTCATTTTTCACCAGTGCCCTGGCTCCGCACAAAACGTATAATGTAAATACTTCCCCTCCATCTCCAATAAAACCTGATGCTCATGCCAGCCGCTCACAATGTATTAGTGCAGAAAGAAAATGCTGTAAAAAAAAAATAGTCAAAAGAAAAAATGGTGTATTCTGCAGCATACCAAAAGTATGCTGTAAGAGGTAATTTAGAACATATGCTTGAAAAGCAAACTGTTAAAGCAGAAATTGCCAGCCTCTACAACTCCAGCTTTTCAAAAAAGAAAGAGAATCAGAGAGAGAGAATGAGAGGGGAGAGAGAAAGACAGGGGGAAAATGGAGGGAACTTGTTTATTCAGGCCTTTGTAAAAAAGAATGGTACAGCACCCTGGGGATGGAGAATGCCAGGCTCTGAAACCTCAGCATCTCACCATGTAAAAGGATGTTTTTTTTTTAATGCACAACAAATCCCACTTGAAAATATAATTAGAAGGAGAAAATGACAAACTATTGCATTAACTGTAATTGAACAAAAGAGCAGTGGGGCTTGTGGGAGGGTTGCTTTAGGGGCCCCTGGGAAAGGGGGGAGGGGCTTAGCCATGGGTGAGTGACATCTCCAGGGTACACTCCAGTCTATTTATAACTGGCTGGTCACTCCTGGTCACCACTGATCTAACGCTTAATTAATAGAAAACACCCAGATCACAGCACAGCAAAACGCACGGGAGCACTTCATCAGACCACCAAAAGCAAACACAGGGGGAGCTGCAGGAAAAGGGTGCCGAATGTAGGCCCATGAAAACATCTCCGAAAGGTGTGTGCGATGGTGTGTGGATGCAGCTTTAAAGAGAACAACACATTTCATACATTCACTGTTCTGCTAATGAGCTGGCTAGGATTTATTCAGTCATTTCCCTTTCCTTCCCCTCCCCCTCTTTTGCCCCTCTCCCTTTCAGTCCTTCCCTCTCCTGTGCAGGATGTAGATTAATTCAATGCTTAATTGTTTAGTAAATTCAATTTTCCACATTCTATTCCACGTAGCTTTAGCTAAAGTTCTTAAATCTGCAGTGCGTAGCCCAGGGAGCAGCGTTTGTCATCTGTGCCTGCCTCTTTTTTTTCATTACCATTTTCTTCCTCCGCCACTTAATTCGCCATGAAAAGATTTTCCTTGCTGGAAATTCTGATTCCGCTATGATCGGTGAGGCATTCCAATTCATTGCATTTTCACTGTGTTGAGACTTAGACGCCAGGGCAGCCTTTTCTCACAGCGCGCCATGCATTTATAACACCACTCAAGCAAAGAATATTTGGGCTCCCAATTCATTTATTACAATAAAGGAAAGCTCAATGCCCTCCTGCATATTTCTTTACAAGGGACTTTATAGGGTTAAACACGGAATATCTTTACATTTGGATGCACTCTTGACAAACTGCGTCTCAGAGCACTGGTGTTATTTTTTTTTTGCAACCCTTACAAGTGCTCTACTAATGAACATTTTTTGCACCACCCCAAAAAAAAGGACCAAAAGAGATTTGCAAGGCCGCTTGAGCAAAGGGACTAACACTGGCTCCCCTTTTGAGTCGCTGCTGCAGCTTGGGATTCACACATGAGCTGAATGGAGGGTGCCCAAGAAAACAAATCTGTGCTAGAAGCCTGCTTGCTTGTTTGTTTATTTGTTTACTTCTGTGAGTTGATAAGAGCAAGATCCTGTGAGAAGATAGCAGAGCATGTGGCAGCTAGCTCAAGCCTGGTGATGGCTCACAACATGCTCAAATATTAGAGGAACCTTTGAAAATAAAAGGATTTTGATAATGGTATGCACAGCCACAGAAAAAAAAGAATGAGAGAGAGAGAGAGAGAGAGAGAGAGAGAGAGAGAGAGAGTGAGAGAGAGGAGGCTAGAACAATCCCCTCCCCCGTACACCTACTCTTTCCCTAAATCTCACAATGCAAAAGGGAGAAAAGAGGGGAGGGAGGGGAGAGAGGGAGGAAAACTTGATAATTGCTGAAGAAATCTGGTTGGTTTCGGTCTCTAGAGAGAGAAAAATATCTCTGCATGGCCTGTGGGTGATATCTAGTTTTAGAACAAGAAGAGTCACTCTTAATGGCACCAGAGGATAATCGCACGTCTTGCTTAATTACAACTGCTTTCACGTCCCAACACAAGCAGGCATTGCTTGAGGAATCCAAAAGCTTAATTTCTCGAAAACATTCCGGAAACAGAAAAGTCGGTGCAGAGAAAGGAGAAAAAGTTTAACTGCAGTATATATTTACATGATGGATGGAATATTGTTTTTTTTTTTTTTTTCAAATCGCATTAGCTGCATTATACTATGCATAAGGAACAGCTGGCCTTGCGTATACAGTGTAACGCAGGAGTTTGAGCACCCTTGGTCCAATTATGTTTTGCAAACAAGATTTTTAAAAAAAGGCACAGACCCTCCACAAGGAACAGATTCAGCACAGTTTAATGCAGAATTAATGACTAAATTAAATTTGGAAAAATAAAAAACTGTGGCTTTTGAACAAAAGTTATGACACATTTTATATTTTATGTAATGTTTTCTTACGTGTTAAGCTCACCAAATAACTAAACGTCCAGACAAAAATCCAGACTTACATGTGATCTCTTCAGCAGATGTGTATTTTTTAACATAGAAAATCTACAAAACATGTAATCTGATCCGTCTGAACTTTTGCCTATGACTGTTTATAAAAAAATCATATGCTTTCCATATTACACCAGAGCCAGCATGCTTTTAAATAAAGCCTGTTTTAGATTTGACTCAAAGAAATCAGCATTTGAAATTCCCATGCTTCTTTCAAGCGGAAGCGCACACAAAAAAAAGTCACATGGTTATCTCTTTGTATCACTTGTTGAATCCTCAATAGCGACCTACATTTGTCCACAGAAAGAGAGAGGGATCACAACCTCTAATTTCTTCCACAAAGCCTATGATTATTCACAATCGCTGTAATGGCTGAAGCTTTGCACAAGGTCTTTAAAAGCAACAAGTCACAGTTACAAAACAGAGAATCACCAAAGCTCAGAGGACCCAAATGCAATCCAACAGATACTGATTAAGGAGAGCTCTCCGTGGGTAAAGAGCATGAACGCTGTTTTCAATTAATCTTCCGAGTATAAAGCGCAACCACAGACACAAAAAAAGAGCCACGAGACAGGGAAGTGAGAACATTAGTAATCGGACGGGATAAGACTTGTGGATACAGCATAACTTCAGCAGAGTCAAAAAAGAAGATAATTATACAAAAGTAGTTTTGGCTTGGGGCAAATTCTGTGACGCTGCTATAAGAGGAAGGAAAATACATGAAGAAAACTGTAAACAGACCTCATGAGTTTAAAACCAACAAAATGAATAAAAATCAAAAATAAATGACCTGCAACTTTTTATACAGATTCTGTGGAATAGCCTAAAAGACCATGGACCAGCTGCTGAAGTCATAAGCAACTATTGTGGCGTGTCTGTTTTTTAAGGCTTTGAGTTCATTAACAAATGGCAGAGCTGCTCCTCCTGCTCTGTGCAATTAATGGCAACTGTGCAAACGCTGCAGCCCATGCAAATGTCTTCACACTCTTTACTTAACTTTGCAGAGTACGCATCAGCACAGGGCAAATGGCCTACACTGTAAACACATTACCAGGAGCCACTAAGCTAACCTCAACAAAAACACACTACTTCATGATATTGCACCACAGATAAGGGCACCACCAGTTATAGTATTTTGTCAAGGTTCATATCAGTGTCAGCTAATCAGTTGCATCATCCGGGTCTAGTTTGTCCAAGGTGCACTGCTTTAAAAGTGAACAGAAACAAGTTCAACGCGCTGAAATTCATAGAAGGGAGAGTGAAGAAGAACTGCTAAGTAGTCCCTCCACTCACACAGCACCTGAGGGGGGCCCAAGCCTTTTGGTGAGGTCTGAAGAGCAAAACTTAAATTCTTAAACTGGCTTGGCGGCATTCACAAGCAGAGAGGATCTGACTTTTTCACCTCTAAGCTCGGCTCCGTTCTTTTTCTTTGCTGGGAGCCGCCTGTCGTCTTTTGCCAGTCTTTCACTCCTCATAGGGCTTGCAAAACAATGGCGAGCCAGAGCTGAAGACATTATTGATACGATGCTTGGGTGCACAGAAAACGAAAAGCCAGCCCAGAGCCGGACCAGAGTTTAATAAATTCTATGTATATTTCTGAAACCACCCCGCACCCCCTTCTACTGGAGTCTTCTTGCTGGAATAAATTGGTTTATGAATAAATGAGCCACCCTTCTTCCTCTTGTTAACATTTGTGGAGAATTTGCACGAAGAACATTCTTTCCAGTCCAATTCAACTTTATGCCCGAGGGCATATATTAAAAATACATATGGAACGAGATAATGCACACAATGCAAATTCGTTAAGGATGTCGCCGGCTAACAAAGCCAGTCCAAAGTTGCACAAAAACATATAGGGTACAAAAAAAAAAGATTTTAACTGATTGCTAGAGTTACAGTGATAGTGCTCAAGCAAAAATACCTTTAAAGTGTACTGGCAAGCTTTAAGATAAAAAGTTTCAAGGTTCAAAAAAAATCTCTCGAACTCACATAAACCTGATCAGTGAAAGTGAGTGTGGTCTTATAACTTTGGGAAATTCAATTGTAGCATAAAAAATATATAATAAATGTAAACATAACTCCAGCCTTGATATTTAGTGTGAAGCCATCACAGAGGAGAATATAGGCCATATTTTCATCCTAAAGTCAATTAAAGATGTGAATCCGTGCCCCCAAGCACCGCGTAAATTGCTCTTATCAAGTTAGATACCTAGATCCTCATGGGGCTTCATATAGGCCTCAGCTATTTCTATCACTGAAATTCATCATGTCTCAAACAGCTCGAGACTCTTGACAAGTCACCCCCCCCCCCCCCCCCCTGCGGAAATTTTGCTCAAAAGACACAGTCAAAGGCACAATTGGCATGATCTTATTTAATTCTCCCTTTGAATTACATGAAGTGTTATGTGTGCCAAAGTGCTCATTAACATAATCACTAATAGAGCCGGGATGGAGCTGCAGACAGAGGTCGTCTCAGCCCCACACTCCCTCCGTAATGAAGGGCGCAGTTCAGCGCGGCTCTCTCTCTCTCTCTCTCTCTCTCTCATCCTGAGGAGCTGCCCCTGCTCACTCGGCCAGAGGGGACTTCACACACCTGAACGACTCATGCGGCTAAAACTCTGAGGCCTCGTCAGGTGTCTGGTTCAGCCCAGCGCACACTTGAGCTCAGCTCTGCGCCTAAAAAGCAGCGACACGGCGGCTAATGAAGCGCGAACGACGGCGGACCATCCAAGCCTGATCCGCCTTTACAATCTCACACACACACACACACACACACACGCCGCCCTCCAATAGGGCTACGTGATAATAGATAAGCAGTGTGAATGCCGTTAAACAAAGAGAGAGGGAGGAAAAGGGGAAGCGCGATGGGAGAGGACTAAATTAAAATGGACATGAAGCAGGTCAGGTTTATGGCAGCGCTCTGGCGGGTTTAATCTCCTCGGGTCGGATCCGGGATCAGCTCCTTAATGAAGCGCTAATGGCTGCATTATTCCAAAAAACACACCGCCCAAGGCCTTTAATCGCGTGGAAAGAAGAGAGAGAGAAAAGGAGGAGGAGGAGGAGGAGGAGGAGGAGGAGTGTACCTGGTCGAGCGGCCCTGAGGATCTGCTGATCTCCTCGCTGTCCGACTTGGAGCCTCCTTCTCTCTCGTCGATGACCAGGTCGATGGGCATTTTGCCCTTCAAGCAGCTGATGTAGCGGTGGCAGAAGTTGTCGCACAGCTCGTGCACCTGGTCGAAAAACACGGCGTGTTAAAAAAAGGTGTGGGTGCGCGCACGCGTTTGCACGGACGAGTAAAAGGAGGGCTGCGTTTGTTCTGCGGTAAAATAGAGAGATCGCCCACAGTGGAGAGTGACGGGAGTCCCGGGATAACACACACACACGGCCTACACACTTCCACCTCCACCCTATTATTGCAGTCGGGCCTCTGTGGAAAAAGAGGGGCGGCCCGCTGAACAGGGGTCCTGTCATTTAAGCGGCCGGTCCGCTGTGAGCCCGGACAGACGAACGAACCGAGACCGGGACCAACCGGGCAGCGAGCGGACTCTGTAGTCCCGGGGTAAAGACACAGCAGTTCTACTGGTTCTGTCGGAGTATTAGCTCTCAGGCGGCATCAATACCCCCCTAACTGTCTCTCTTTCTCTCACACACACACACACACACACACACACACACACACACACCGGAAGGAACCCTGCCCGTCCCAACTCCAACACCTCAACACACTGTCCCTCAGCCCGGCTGAGAGTGTCACCCTGGCGAGGCGTGTGCGAGGATATTTTTTATTTATGCCAATTGGACACATCAGTGTAAAAAAAAATCATTTTTAAAAATGACAGTTAACAAATAGACAATAGACAGCTTTGCCCACCTTCTCCAGTTCCAAAAGGTGAAACCGTAAAACCTGGATGGCTTGAATCATCTGTGGAAAAAAAAATAAGAACACAAAACGAAAGGGTTACGGTCAATAAACTGAACTGTGGCGAAAAGAGAGGACTTTTATTTGGATTAAATAAATAAAATGCAAGAGGAGTTTAAAGCAGATACAAACATATATTGAAAAAAAAAGTTAATTGTTGGTGATATTTTGTATGGAGGAGTGATTAGGAATAATAATAACACAAACAATAATAACAGTAATAATTAAAGTGAGTTTTAGTGTCCGCTGGAGTCCGGGCGTGCAGAAAGGCCTGAATGTTTCTTCATCTGAACACGTTTATTAAAGGGGAGATTATTCCCAAGAGGAAGAAAAAGAGGAGAAACTTCTTCACTTACCAAATTATCCAGCTCAGGATTTGATGAAAATAATGGCTTTTCTGCTCTGATCTGAGGTGAAATAAATAGGTATGAGTCACAGCGTTGTAAGAGAGACCTAAAGACAAATTAGTGCCCGCTTTATTATTAAAGCAGAGGGGAAGGAAAAAGCGCCGCATGCGGGCTGCGGGTCGCATACTAGCTAATATGGCGAGAAATCGCATAATTAGCGCAGAGTGCAGGTAATGCAGCTTTTCTTCTGCTGTCTGACCTGTTTCGCAAACACTGCTATGTCTTCATTGAAGGACTCCGAGGAGCACACGTCTCCCCCGGCCACCCCGGGCTCTCTGGGGGTGCACGTCGCCAATTCACATTTCTCAAAAATCAGTGCAAGCAGTGGGAACAGGGGGTGCCTGAAAGACACACACACACACACACACACACACACACACACACACACACACACACACACACACACACACACACACACAAAAACACCATCGTTTCAAATGCAAGAAAAAGGCGCTCAGGCCCAGGGTCCGAGGAGCCAAACCAGACCAGCAAACAGCCCAAACACACACACACACACACAGCTGGTCATTAACAGCAACAGCAAGTATTAATACACTACGAATAGTAAGTGTGTAAGAAAGGCAAGACAGATACACTACACTGCTGCATTTAGTCCTCCTCTAAAACTAAACCAGTTTACATTTAAATACATTTGTAAATAAAAAAAAATAAAAGTCATCAGTCAGTGCCCGTTATTATAAATGAGCCGAAATTAATCATCAAAAAAAGTCGTATCTCCGGTCTCTAAAGCAGCAGGCCCAGAATCGTGCACGATGAGTAAGAGAGGATTTATTACTGCTGAGACGTGCGTATAATACACGCGTTATAATGACTCAAACAGTCCCTAAATTAAAAAGCTCCAATTAAAGACCATGACATCTGACGGGCAGGTTAAGCTGAGCTTCTGTGTTGAGCTAAATGTGCGCATGAAAATACTGAGCTCCCAGCCCAGCGGGGCCTAAAATCCTCAAACAAGCAACAAGTAGCGAGAAAGTTTGAAATAGACAGGTGAGGAAAAGGGATCAGACAGAAAAAAGAACTATAGGAAAAGAAAAAGTCAGTCAGGGTTCGAGGATGTTAAAGCAGAGTTTGTGTGCTTTTAGGGCAAAGAATAAGGGCTGGTGAAGAATCCCTGTGTGTTCAGGAGTTACTGGCCGTCTGTGTGTGTACCCGTAAATGGCGTCCTTGTCCCTCTTGAGCGCGTCGTTCACCGAGCTGCCCATGCCCGGCGCCATGGCGTTGGGGTGCGCCGCATGCGCGTACTGGTGAGCGTGCAGCTGCGCGCCGTGGTTCAGGTGCACCGCCTGCATGGAGCGCGCGCCGTGGGGGTCCCCGTACATGGTGGTGGGGATCCCGACCCCGTCCATGCCGTAGTGGGGCAGGTCTTCGTACTGCGCACAGCAAAACACACGCACGGCAGTTCAGACTCGACTCAAGACCAAACAAACAAACAAATAAAAACAAAACAGTTTCAATAAAAAAAGACTAAACACACCAGCGAGACTTCAAAAGCCTCAGCTCCAGCGCGTCACAATGGAAAACATCAAAGCAACAGTTTAAAAACAAACACATAGACCAGCATGAGAGCATTACCACATTACCACACTATTAAAAAGAGACAAATGTACATGTAAAATAAAACTTATAATTTAAAATTGATCTCTCAGAACAATCAAAAAGAGCACGAAAGTAACCCCCTCCAGCACAATTAAAAAAAAAAAAGGAAAATAAGATTTAATAAGATTTCCTCTCTCGAATTGCAACACAAAGAATGAGAGATTAAAAGGCAAAAGAGGAAAAACAAACTATATGTCAGGAAAAATATTTCCATCACAACAGTATTTTTGTTCTTCAGAGTTTTACAGTGTAGTTTTACTAACAGACTGAGCTTTAAAATCTGAAGCTTCAGTTTAGTGTGAAGTACAGACTGGACGCATTAATGCCAGGTTAGTTTAGATCAGTGCAGAACAATTAAAAAGGGTGGATAAATTAGTGCAAGAGCGCTCACCAAGCACCGTCACCCACAGTGCACAACTTTTAGAAATGTCTTTCAAACAAATAGAGGAATATTCACCACGGTCTGAATATATGAGTGATTTAGTTTTGTAGTGCGAGCTAAAAATATTAATGATTTTTATAAATTTACTAAACGTCTTTGGTCAAACACGCGGGTAAAACCAGTCTTGTTTTTTTTTTTTTTACTCAAAATATATTTTAAAACAACAACAACAATAACTAAAATAACTACAGAAACAACTATTAAAATAACAACAATAACAATAACAATAATCTTAACCATAATAAAATAATAATAATAATCTCTCTTCTTCTTCCTCTTCTTCTTCTTATTATTATTGTTGTTGTTATTATTATTATTATTTCGTCCTGTTTAATTCCTGTGATGTTAAATATTCATGGTGCTGGCTGGGAGTGACAGACTAACAGAAAGTGGGCCGGAAAGGACTGACTGAACACATCCACAGCCGTGTAGAGGTGTTGGCCCAGAGCACCGGGCAAAAGTGTGTGAGCCCTGCTTTCTGACAGTCTGTCTCACAGCACACGGTCAGAGTTTACACTGAAATAACGCCTGACGAAAGAAGAAGTAGAGAATCAACTGATACTTAAAAATAATAATAACATAAAATCTGAAATCTATTCTTGCATCATGTCCAATGAAGTCGGCCTTAATTAATGTCTGGCTTCTGGGGGACTGTAGAGGGGACTCACTAAAACTTGTGAGAAGATCAAAGTAACACACACACACACATATACACACAGGGGAGAGCTTCTTGCCTGAAACGGCTGTTCGAGTGTGTGTATTGGGGTCTGTTTTTAATTCAGAACTTTAAAAAAGAGGAGGAAAACACACACACACACACACACACACACACACACACACACACACACACACGAAATCAAAAAGAGACGAAGTGAAAAGTTTTGGCCGAGTCTCCAGACTGCGCTGTGCCGCAGAGCAGAAACTTTGGTGGGCTCTGTGAGTGTGTGTGTGTGTGTGTGTGTGTGTGTGTGTGTGTGTGTGTGTGTGTGTGTGTTTTGGGGGGTCCAGAGTACGTACCCTCTGCGCCATCGCCCTCGCGCTCCCTCACACAAGATCGAGGAGAGGTATATTCCCTAAGAGGCCAGCGTGGAGAAGAAAGCCGACACGCCAACTCCGGCAGGAGATGAAGAAGAAGAAGAGAAGAAAAAAGGGTGGAGAGAAAAAAATCCAAATGCAGCGCGCGATGAAGTGAATCCTTCAGGCTGAAGTTGGGCTCCTCCGGAACAAACCGAGCTCCGAACCGAGCGAGAGGAGCCTCAGACAGAGCGGACCAGTCCCATCTCTCTCTCTCTCTCTCTCTCTCTCCCCCTCTCTCTCTCCCTCTCTCTCTCCGGCTGTCAGTCAGAGCCTGTCAAAGTGCTGAATGAATGATGATCCTCCGCCGCCGCGCGACCGCCGCTCAAATGATCGCGAGCTCGACGCGCACTCCTCCTCTCTCTCTCTCTCTCTCTCTCTCTCTCTCTCTCTCTCTCTCTCTATCTCTCTCTCTCTCTCCCTCTCTCTCTCCCTCTCTCTCTTCTTCTTCTCCTTCTTTATGCAAAAAAAGAAAGAGAAAAAAAGGCGTCTAAATGAGATCGAGAGCAGGAGGTGGGGTGATAATTCTGCCTTAGTTTTTTTCCCTTTCTTTCTTAAAGGAGCCACGATCGATGCTGCCTTCGCGTGAGGGTGCGCGCTCCCCTCTCTCACTCTTCAGTCTGTGTGTGTGTGTGTGTGTGTGCGTGCGTGCGTGCGTGTGTGTGTGTGTGTGAGTGTGGAAGGCGCTGAAGCTGGAGCGGACTGCTGAAACCCGGAAGTAGTGGTGGCCATAACAGGTCGGGTGTTGCACAACGCGGCGGACTCCAGCAAGTCTCCCTCAGAGAGGGGGGTCCGAGACCACCGACCACCGTGTCCCACACGCTGGTTGAGCCGGGACCCCGCGCACGCTCACACACACACACACACACACACACACCGACAGCTCCGACAGGAGGGTCTGCGGGCACACAGCAGTGGAGAGTGGAAAGACCCCCTTCTCTCGGGACAGGGAGAGGGTTTATGATGAGTCTCAGCTCAGTGTCCACATGAGCGGATCGTGAAGACAAGCCGAGCACTGTCACACCGCAATGACTGGACTGCAGGGACCCCGGGGGCTCTGCTGGCTCACAGAATGAGCTGGCAGGTAAAGGATGTGAAAATGTGTAGTTTTTTTTTAATCAAACAATCTGACTGAGGGTAAGGAGCAGAGGCGCCCGCTGTAATGAAGAACCCCCCTCCGCCTGAGAATGGGCTCATCCAGACACCGGAGGATCCCACCGTGCTGCCGGGCGGCCAATGAGAGTCGGACGGGGAGAGAGCGGGGCTCCATTGGTCCGACCAATGATCCATCAGTGAGGGATCGCACTGATCAGGGGCAAATGTAACACCAGAATCGAGGAACAGTGCAAACTCAAGAAAACACACACACTCCTTTGTGCTGTTTGTCAAATTTCACCCCCACCCTCTCGCTCTGCACTGATACTTTAATATATCATCACCAATAAAGAAATGTTCATCAGGTTCAAATATAGATATCAAATAAAACGTATTATTTTTTTAAATTATTATCATTATTATTGTTATTGTTACTACTATTATTATAATTAATACTAATGATAATAATAATGAAAATAATAATAACAATAACAACAATAATAATAATAATAATAGTAGTAGTAGTGCATACATATTAAGATTTTATCTCTTAATTTCATAAAATCATGTTTGTTAATGGTCAAAACCCAGCAAAACTGACCTTTTGTCATAAGTGAAAACGGGACCATAGAGAAACAGCTCGAGGCAAAGCAGTAAGGTTAATACATGTGCGACGTCAATTTGCAAATATCTAATGTCAACATCACTGCTGTAGTATAGACCACTGTTAGAGCTTCTTGTATAGGCTATACACACACACACACACACACACACACACACACACACATCTATACCAAAGAGAGAAACTGTTGTAGTTATATAGTTACGGGCAGATATATTTACTATTTACTCGGTGTTTTTTTGTCTTTGTTTTTAAACTTTGCTGGGATACTTGGTCAGTGATGTGTCTGTTCAGTGGGTCGTGCTGTGCTGGCTGGTTCTGCTGTGGGAGTTCAGACTGTCATCTGTTATTGATCAGCTCGACTCGGGCTGTGGGCAGGAGAGGAGCAGCAGTAGCACAGAGAGAGCAGGTAGTCCGCCTGTCCCACCGCCGCCCTGCCTGCGTCCCACAGCGCGGGCCGGACCTCTGTCCCAGGACGGTTTCCGGGGCCGGGCTGTGGAGGAGCGGGGGAGCGCCGGCAGCAGAGTGTGACCCGCGGCTCTGCGGCTCTGTGAGTAAACGCGCCACTTGCATTTAAGGTAGTATTTAAGGTGGTTTTGAAGTCTGCTGCAGCATTATGAAGTCATTAAGGCGCTTCAATTAGAGGCAGTAAAAGGAGTCTGCAGAGCACAAAGCAGGCCGGGACTCCACTCTTCACTTTTCTCTTTTAGTCCGGCTCAGCAGACCGGATCACGCCTCAGTGACTAAATACCGTCATTTAGGTTGAATTGGCTGTTTTGTTGTGTTTTTAGGGCTGAATAGCCGCTGACAGTGCGAGGGGGAAACCTGTAAATCTGCTCAACTCCAGCTGATAAATCCGCACTCAGAGTCGGGGTACGTACCGCTTACAAAATCTGCCCGACTAATAAATGAGCAGCAGACCCACCTGCCGCTTCTGCCCCCTTTTTATTCTCTGAATTTCTGCCCGCTCTGTGTTATTTATGGGGAGAGCCGCTCCTCTGTTTACGGGTGTAAACAGCCTGGAGGATCCGCCGCGGGACTGCGCCGCATTAACGCAGCCCATTTCCAACACAATCTCACCTCCCGCGCACTTTTTTGCGCTTTTTATTTTCGCTTTTTTATTGTTTTTTTTTTCTTCTCCGCGTGCGTTCGTGTGCTCCTTTCTTTCCCGCAGCTCGGAGGGGGTTTCTGGGTTTCTGGGTTTGAAACGAGTCCGAGCGGAGGTCAAGAAGAGGAACGGCGGCTTCCCTGAACACCTTCAGCGGGCAGGTGTGACTCAGGTCAGGTGTTACTTTATTCATTTATTTGAGGGTGTTTTCACGTGTGTAGAGATTTTTTTTCTTTAACAGGCCTAAATATAACTTCATACACAAGTCTTCAAAAACACACCAGCGTTTGGAAAAAAAGAACAAAAAAGAACAAGCATCCTAAAAAAAAAATGCTGATTTTATTATGCAGATGAATTGATTGGTGCTGCATTGATCTCTCCAGAAATAAAGATGTGGGACTGAAGTTGGGCAAGCAGACTTCAGATCTGTCTGGCAAAGTAAACAACAACAACAACAACAACACACAACGCATAAAACTTTCTAGACACGCATTTGCGCCACTGATCCGTCTCTGTCTGTTATTTGGGGCTGAGATCAACTAAATATCCTCAGAAAAGAGGGAAAGTATTTGCTGCACTGTTTGTGAATTTATTTTAAAAACGGAACCTCGAAAGCAACACGAAAACAAGTGAAAATAAATACAGCGACGGGACAAAACATCTTCAAGGAGATCGTCTAACAGACGGAGTAAATGTAGGCTCTCATTTGCAGTGAGAGTAAAGCAGAGACCCTGCCTGTGCGAAGAGAGTGGATCAGTGGAGCCTCCTACTGGACAGTCGGGGAACTGCAGCCGTCGCTGGAAAACGCACAGACGTTAAACGCAGAAGTGTAAAAGCCGACTATAAACAGCAGTGGACACATTAAGCCCTAAAACCCGAGGTCAGCAGCGCTGGATATGAAAAGCGGTTAAACGAGAACGATGAACCAACCTGCGCAGGGACTTTTTTTTTTTATCATAGCCTTATCTCCATTTCTATGCTTTTTCACAAATGATCATATTTGGCCTGATGGAGCTCCAGAGAATAAAGTGAGGTAAAGAATGAATGTTTGAAATTGTGTCAAAATAAGGAGTAAATAATGTCACATCTCAGTAACAAGGAACAGCTGTGGATTGTGCTTTAAACAATATATTTTTCCTCTTGTCTACCTGCTCTGCAGTGTCCACTGGGCTGATAAAACACAGCTGTAAATTTTACATGTTAAACCTTGAGTTCATGTGATTCCTCATTAAGACACCAGCCTGTTTTGTACAGAGTCAGGGTTGAGTCTCAGGAACAATATTTAAGCCCTACTTCTCTTTCATTAGGGGTTTTGCTGTGATAGTGCTCTCTTTAAGCACTGAAGGATTTTTTTTTGTGTGTACTGCATGTGAAGAATTTTTTTGTATATTTAAATTTCAGTGCCCATTAAAAGTTTATTAATATTCATTCAATTGTCTGCTTTTTTTAAAAAGAGATTTTAATTATTTATGCAAGAAGAGCTGTAATTCAGGCCACTAAAGATGTTCTGTTGTTGACCAGATACGTGTAAAACGTAAATGTTTTTAAATATAAAACTACACCTTTAGAAGTTTGTTTTTATAATTTATTAACACAAATCAATGTATGTGGCCCATAATTACAAAATAAAAAGTGATTAAATTCTGAATTTAATAACATGACATATTAGTATTTTATTCTGTCTCTGTCTCTCTCTTTTTCTTTCTTTCTTTCTTTCACATACTATTCTCACATTGCACCAGTGATCATGCTATTAAAACGCTGGTTTTCGGTATTTGTAATGTAATTGTGAGTTGAAAATAGCTAAATCTCTGGGTGCCTAGTACTTCTCTCTCTCCCACATTTTTCTCTCTCACTCTGTCTCTCAGCTATAAGCGCCAAAACATTTGTCACTTGAGGTATTATTTCAGGTGTGCTAATGGGATCACAGCCACAAGAGAGGAGAGGATAGTGAGGAGACAGAGGGAAAAGAGGGAGGGAGAGAGAGAGAGAGAGAGAGAGAGAGAGAGAGAGAGATAGAGAGAGAGAATATGTTGGATTAGTGTGAGTTCATATGACTCGGGTCCTGGCAGCATATGTGGTGTGTAAAAGTGCAGGCTGGCAAGAGGTGAAAAGAAGAGAGCATTGCCCTGGGTAACAGATAGAGACAGAAAAGAGATGGTTGGATGGGGGACGGTGGAGAGGTGCATGACAGCACCGCAGAGGGCCTGCGACGCCTAGGCCAATCACAAAGTGCAGGGACGAGTCTCACACCTCCCAAGGAGGCTGTGAATTGATCAGCACCTTAGAGAGTGGCAGAGGAAAAGAGAAGGCGGAGGGAGGGAGAAAGAGAGAGAGAGAGACAGAGAGAGAGAAAGAGAGAGAGAGAGAGAGAGAGAGAGAGAGAGAGAAAGAGAAGAGAATGAAGAAGTTAAAGCTTCCCTTTGTACTGCACATGTAAAAAATCTGCATTTCCCTGCAAGGACTGAAGAAGTAAGGACAGAACTTACTAATGGTCCCAGCCAACACTTGTAGATTTCTTATGTGAGCATCTAATGCTGACCACACCGTCTCTCCTTCAAGGTCACTTCTCCGGAGGCTGCTTGGAAGGACTATTGTAAATATGTAAACGTTTATCTTAAGTGAATACTTAGGAATAAACTGACCTCAACTGAGGGATATATTTCTATGAGTTGCGCCAGCCCAAAACCTCTTAAGCCCAAACTTCTACTGAAGTGTTTTTAACCATTGTATATTTTTCAGTTGTCAAAAAACATAAGTGATGATAATCCAAAACGTATAAAAATGTTTTGAATCACAAAAATATACAACTATTTTTGTCATCGTCTTATACCCTTTCCTCTGATTATGTAGTACGTGCTGTGTCATTTTCAACAGGCTGGCTTAGAGTTAAAGTAATGTGTCAGTAAAAACTCACTGCCTTAATTCACTTTAGATGCTTTATGCAAGCAGACAACCATCAGCCCCTCCTATAAGCAGCCTGGCTGAACATGGTCACACATTCTGAAATTAGAGGTTGATTCTAGACCAAACATGCAGCTCTGCTGACACCTGCTCCTGAAGCAAATGACCTGGCAGGGGGCTGCATGCTCCGCTTCTGTTACCAAAGGCCGAAGGTGCTATTCCAACGTGCCCAAATAAACAAGCAGAGGGAGGGCTAATGAAGCCATGAGAATGTTACTTAATTCACCAGGAGGTGTGAGCTAAATACCCTGCACAAATGAACTTGCCACCTCTATGAGAACAGCAGGCACTGGAAGGAGCCATACAGACATACTGTCTGTCAATGATTTGGAATCTTGCTTTAAGCAAATCTTTTTAATGTAAGTGTTAATTTCTTTCTCTGGTTAAAAGTAGTTTTAAGGTAAAGTATAAGTAAAAAGTATTAGTAAACAGCTGTTTACAAACCAGCAAAAAGACAGTCAAGTTTCCTACACACACACACACACACACACACACACACACACACACACACACACACACACAAAGAAACACTTTTATTAATACATAAATAGCAAGTCATATCGCTGATGCTCTTGCTCATCCAACAAAAGTGACTGATTTTTAACTTCGCCAGTCTTTTATTGGTGCAGCAGCAGTGGAGTGGTCCGGGGGCCACAGGGTCAGAGTCCCCTAGGGGCTACACTGCTGTCCTAGGGCCTAGCGTAGGCCACAATCACAAGACTCCTGACCCAAACACTCCACACTTTGATTGTGGACCCTTACCATTAACAATAGCCTGAATGGGATCTGACGCTGAGGGTCTCACTGAGTCCCTAAAGGAAACTTAAACCAAAAAGAAAGGGAGAGAGAGAGAGAAAGAGAGGGCTTCTATCAGAAAAGCAGGCCACTCTGATACATTCAGAAGGAACTAGTCCTCATTCACCTCTCCTGTGTGTAATGCGACTGTTAGGGTTGGTTGAATTTCATTTACAGGCAAGCGCTCAAAAAAGATAAAATCAGATTTATATTACAGCTACACCATTAAAGCATTGTTTTATTTCAGAAAGTATTTCAATTTTGGAAGATATCGAACCATCATCAATCTATTCCTACTGCTTTCAATGTTAACATCAAATGACTATTAATGTAAATAATGCTTTAAGCAAAGCTGCTAGCATAGATCTTAACAACAATGGAATTTACACCCTCCCCACAATAGCAAAGTTGGATAACTTAACAAGACAAATGGTTCTGGTGGCTAGAGGCAATAGCATGGTACAAGGCAATGACTCACAATAAGGCAACTGCCATTAGAGAGGTGGCGACCATAGGCACTAGTTGAAGCCTGTTAAATCAGTTAAAGGCTAACAATGCAATCAAATGGCCGTCGGATAAGATGATAACAAAGACATGGTAATGCCATGCCAACTTAAAAAAAAAACCACACCAAACAATCCTGGTAATAAGCAGAGATCCTCTTGATAGTTAGGCTGTGATAATAAAAGCCAGCTCTTTTAAATAATAATTTCTAATATACATTCTTCCACGAGCATCTCCTTGCGATTCAAAGCAGCTGCGTTTATTTAAACCGTCATGTCATATGTCACTGCATAAGCTTAGTTGGGGGGTGTTCAGCATCACTTCAGAAGCAGGCCACTGGCTCTTGTATGACTGAATTTAATTACTGACTTCTTTTTGGAGTGACATCGTCTACTGCCTCTATCTCAGCACAGTCCGGTAAGGCTGAGGGCATGTGGAGGTCAGGTTTTATTGTATCTTCCATCGTCTCTTCGCAGTAATAAACGGAGTAGAGGACAAAACTTCTAGATTATCTATTCTCCTTAATGCACTTTGGTTTACGTCGGTACTGCAGCTCAGTTTTTTATCATCTACCACTCAGACACGCTCAGACGTCATTGGTGCTATGATACACTTAGCGTAAAGTTCTCCGCTTACTTCCTCAGGTTTTTTTCCAAGAGCCATTATTCAAACAGGCTAATGACTTCAGGTGAGCTGCCATTGGTAAAAAGCCCCCTCCCCTCGTCTCACTCCTTCCTTTCATTCTAACACCTGGTCTTGAGAAGCACAATGCACTGGTGTGCTTGCGCATGGCTAATTGAACTGTAAACCAGTGTGCCTGTGTTCATTTGGCCCTGGCTCACAGCAGCTGATTTATCAGCAGGGCGGGGGGTGTGCGCATCAGCTAAAAGCCATCCTGTAAATCACAGGCTTTCTCCCTCAACGCATTCATCACTTCATTAATTTAAGATATCATTGCAACCACTAGTGACATAACGCTGAACAATGGTACATGCTTAAGATATTAATCTGCACCCTGAAACAAAGAGCCCCTCTGTTTCCGGCTGCTTGAGCCGTTTGCTCAGCTCCCATCACTGACTTACATTACCAAAGCGAAGATTTTCTTGATTTAGGGCCTGCCGTTTAAAAGATAACAGGCTGTCACCCGTTTACACTCCCTGTCATGACTGTGTGAAACTCTATTTACACTTTACACCATGGATATGGTTCTGTAGGAAAGAATAAGAAACAGAGTATTCACTTTGTTGGAGAGCTTTAAGAAAAATTACCAGTGGCTGTTTTTTGCCTGCATTTAACAAAGGAGCAAGTCATTTGTATTTGCAACTGATTAGTGCAAGTTACTATAAATGAAACCATCCAGAGCAGATAAACTAATATTGTTAAAACCCTATCGCATGCATCATACCTATATTACTGTTCAAGGAAGAGGCTATGACCTAGTACAAGCAGGCTTATTTATATAAAAGAAAAGCCAAATCGTCATTTGCAATGGCAGTTTATAATAACCTGAAATCGAATAATGACCCCTCATTTCTGCTCATATTCTCAGCAATTTTAGGCAAAGTGGTGGAGCCCTAACTGCTTGTCTAACTGCTGTGGCAGCAGCAGTTGATCTTTACCATCAGAGACAGTGTTTCATAAACATGCCCCAGCACTCCCTCTGAGTTCAAGCCTTTGACAACAAAAGTACACATTTGGAGTCGTTCTGAAATTCGGGGTTCAGTCCCAAATTGTCCAGGGGGTTTGACATTGCAGGACAGCACATAAACATTTTAAAGATTGACCCCTCACCCCTGGATGTTGGCGTAATGCCCAGAGTGGGTGTGTGCCCCAGAGGCTTGGTGGGGCTCTGTGTCTTGCTCCCAGGCCGGCATTGGTGCAACTCAAGATTGCTAAATAAAGACTCTTACCTGCATTTACGGCACAGTTAAGCTACACTCTTGTTGTCCTACCATTTTACTGCACTGTAATTGCACCTGAACTGCACATGCTTTTCATTTGGTTACCCAACAAACATGAAAGCAAAATCATAGAGGCCTGTCTTTATAATAAGGGATAGGTGGAGGTGGGAACATGTGAGGGATATGATCAAGTCTGAGCAAGTGTGTGTAGGTGAGGATGTAAAGTAGGTCTGAAACACACAAATGAAGTATATGATTATGGTGTTTTATAACAAGAATGGCATTACCTCACTTACTGTTTACAGAAGCTTTAGTTTAGAGAATCCCTCAAGCACATGACACCACCCAACACACTGGAACCACGCAACGGCAAGTATATAATGTATTTTTCTTAATGCTTACTTTTGAATGCAAATCATATGGACATTGCAAGATACGTTTGAGACAAAGACAGAAAGATTTGCTTTTTTACTAATTTGCCATCAGTGCTGCGCAGATCTGAGTTCTACGTTGTTTGTACTAAATAAAGTCTGGTTTGTACTCCACCAAATTTCCTTACCTAGTCATATTTATAAACGTTACTATATTTGCTCACAAAGAATAAAAACTAAACTCTTTAATAAACTACCCTGTTAAGAGATTTTCATGCTATTGTTCCAATGCCTAATGAAATAATTACTTTTAACTGAGTGATAAGAGATTTATAGTTTAAGTGATAAGAGATTTATAGTTTATCTGTTAGCTGAAAATTTGCCTATGTATTAAAAAAAAGTCAGAGAGCAGAAGCTATAAAACAATTTGCCCTACATGCACCTAAACTCTATTAAGAATAGTAACTTCACTATTCAGCTCTTGATTAGTATTATGCGCATTTAGAATGGATGTGTTTTAATGTCATGAAATCTTTCATCTTTCATTTTAAACCATTACAAATAACCTCATTACTCACTATCCTTAATCTCCATTATGTTATTTCTGAATCCAGTAAAGGACTTTATTGTTTTCACTCACTGGACCCTGGTAGACATTCTGTCTACTTCCTGAATTAAGGGTTACATAAATATGTTTCTTTGTTTCTATTAATGTTATACTGATTTAAGTTCTAGCTGTGTCCATTTTTTTCTTCTTATGCAATATATGCCTGCCCAGAAGTAGCACATCTTACCAGAGAGCGCCCTTCCTTTTCTGTGCTATTAAGCAGCAACATGCTTCTCGTGGAGTCTTTCTCACTGCACTCCAAATTAAAAGAGCAAGGCCTATTGAGCAGCGCTCCCTAATAGCTCCATCCTTCAAACCTCTCACATCGTGAGAAGTCTTCTTCAAGCATGTGCTGTAGTTAAACCAGAACTTAATGAAGACGAGGCAGCACTGCAACACCGCTAGCAGGAGTGTGGACAACATGTGGTAGTTAAATGGTAAAGAATAGATTGAGGCCAAAGATTGAAGGAAGGAAAAGATTCATTAATAGCACTTCATTAGAGGTTTGAAAAAGGTTCAAAATGACGAAGAATGGGGACTAGAAAGGCCGAAGAGAGGATGAGAGGCTCTTTTTCGGACTCTCTTGACCAAAACTTAGCCGTGTCTATTCGGGATCAACAAAGGCCGTTTTAGGGAAAGCTGGACTCAGGCTTTACGACTTCAGATTAGGTAGAGTGATAGGATTAGTCTTTAATGACTTGGACTTTGAAGACAAAGGGAGTCTCAGCAAAGAGGCTTAGATATGGAAGAATTAACAGTGCCCTCTCCACTGCCCTCCTCCTCCTTTCAGTCTTTCTCTCTCTTTTTGCCGCCATCCTTTCTCTTATCCTCTGCTGCCTTTGCTGAAAAGTACAGGTATGGGTTTGGGGAGCACTGAACATAATCTGCACCAATAACTACAGAAAATGTTTCAAAGCTTTCCTATTTTTTTTTGATGATTTAATTGACTTAATTCATAATCATGCATAACAACAGACAATTCAATTCGTTTTATGTGTTTTGAACCATTTGCCATTAGGTGGAAATACAGACACCTTACCATTTGATTGAATTGATTGATTGATTTTTTTATTTTTTTGTTTATCCATCTACACAAGTATAGATAACTTTTACTGCAAGTGCCTCAAGAAACTTTCTTTAACTAATATAAACCAATACTTTTAAACAAACAAACAAAAGTAATATTTTATAAATTGATCCTTTTTGTTTTATATCACAAACATTGCTTGCAATTTCTCATTTTCACCAGCAAACCAGCATTCCAGTTGATTTAAAATGTAGTGAAAAAAAAGGAAATCCGTGTTTAAGACACGGTTTAAGATGTTCTTTGCCATTACTAAAAATAAACAAACAAACTAATGAAGGAGAGTGGGGAATGAAACCATTGGTAACTAGTGACATGGATTATTTAAAGACCTAGCAAAAAAAAAAAATAGAAATATATATAGTACAGTGCAAAAGTTTTAGGCGGGTATGAAAAAATGCTGTAAACAAAGAATGCTTTGAATGAACAAAAAAATGCAGTGAATGAACAAAAGAGAAATCTAAATCAAATCAATATTTGGTGAGACCACCCTTTGCCTTCAAAACAGCATCAATTCTTCTAGGTACACTTGCACACAGTTTTTGAAGGAACTCGGCTGGTCGGTTGTTCCAAACATGACTGTGTTTCAACCTCCGTGTGGCATTGATGATCATCAGCACTGTTTGGTAAAACTGGTTGATCATACACCGACTATAATCCTACACAATCCCTGACTGTGTGCAAGTGTACCTAGAAGAACTGATGCTGGTTTGAAGGCAAAAGGTAGTAACACCAAATATTGATTTGATTTAGATTTTTCTTTTGTTCGCTCACTTTGCATTTTGTAAATTGATAAAAATAAACAATCATTATTTATATTTCTGAAAGCATTCTTTGTTTACAGCATTTTTTCACACCTGCCTAAAACTTTTGCACAGTACTGTATATATATAAATACTGCCAGAAAATTAAACCAGCTGAAAAAACAAAACAAATTCAGATCACCTTTTTTGTATCTGGAAGAGCTTTCAAGGATTTCAAGGATAGCTTTGGGACAAGCCAATCAATGTCAAAGAAGTTTCTACCAAGAGCCTTCTCGTTATAAAGTGCTGGGCATTATATAGTAATCTTCTGTCCAGGAAATATAAGAATTATGCCAGTCCATAACTCCACATCTCATCATTTACCACTTTATTTCATCTCATCTGACTATATCCCAGATTAGTTATTGATTACAGTGGATATAAATTATTCTAAAGTGAAAGCCCCGACAACAGAGTCATTATAGATCAGCTATTGACAAGGCACAGTGTTTCATTTCATTTCCCAGGCTGTATGATTGCTCAGGAAAGAGCGACTTTCACACTCTCACGCTGACCTTCCACACTCTCTTGCTGACCTTTCAGCAAACTAAAATGTATAATAAGCACATTGATTGCAAACCCTCTCCATTTCAAGACCGAATGTAGAATCAATGCAGATGACTCTCTATGGAAACTGGACAGTGAACTTTATTCAACATTATTGACCTTACCACTGCCTTCTGCAGATTGTCTGCAAAACTGTATTGTCTTTCATCCTCTGTGGGTCATCCAAAAGTTATTGGTTTAAAAATAGAAAAAAAAAAACAAGTAAAAAATAAACCCACTAGTGAAAAAAGTGGGTTTCTTTATTAAGTTACAAATTATTGTTGGTCATCCCTTCTCTGAAGTGGCAATGGATTGTGTGTTTTTTTCTTTTTCTTCTTTTATTAGGGCAAGAGGAGCAGAGCTAAGAGTTAAGAGTTTTAGCAGCTGCAGCGGCAGTGAGCCTCGGGTGAGTTTAGCTAAGTGTAAAATGCTAAAACCACCAGGGCAACACAATCCATGGTGCTTAGCGTATAAATCACCATATATTCTTATTTAGGGGGGGGCTACGGCTAAGCCCTTGTTATGAGTAAATACATCCGGCGGCAGTGATTGTATCTGTGAGACTAAGAAGAGTGGAAAGTATGGAGTTTTGTGTGTATGTGCGTTTGGGTGAGTGTGTGTGTGTGTGTGTGTGTGTGTGTGTGTGTGTGTGTGTGTGTGTGTGTGTGTGTGTGTGTGTGTGTGTTTGAGTGTGCGTGTATGAAAAACACTCAGCGGAAAGGATCAGAGGAACAAAAGAAATTGAATACAATGCCGAATAAGCATTTATGTAAACAGTGAAACATGCCTCGTATTGTTATAAAAGGCACAAGCATGCCCCTTTATAGTACTTTTTTAATCTAGGTAATCAGATTCTGCAGTCTGAAACAAAACTAGCTGCAGCTACAGCTGTTTATAATTTCCTTAACGTTAAAACCTAAAAATGTCAGTTCATTCAAAAGTAGCCTTTTCCAAAAAGGATATAGCTCCTCACTAAACACTCAACAAAACTGTAAAGTGCTAGTTTTCATTTCAAATTAAATTATTTGCTGCTTTGCATTGAGTTCATTTTATGGATTAATGGGATCGGTGGGTTGTGTGTGTGTGTGTGTGTGTGTGTGTGGGTGCTTGCATATTTCTTAAAACCTCAAACTTTTGGCAAAAGGAGCAAAAGAGAAGTTGGCCTTAATTCCATCTCACGCTGAAGACTTTGCATTTTAACTTTAGTGAGCTTGGCTGGCTGAAGTCCTTGTGCCGTAAATTGGATATTAGAGGACAATATAAAAGGGGCTATGTGTGCGCTTCTAGCAGGGAATTATTGCATCCAATATCCCATCCGCCTGAGCACAGCCTCATCTAATAAAGGCAGAACTATATTGGTCCTCAACTTTATGAAGCCCTATATTCACATGCACACAATGGGATTTGCCTTGGTCTCTCAGGCAGAGGTTATGACAATGCAGATATCACTGCATTCTCCTGGCCTCCAAAGCCCCTCCACTTCCAATCTGCATACAAGCATCCAAACAGTAAAGTGGCATTTCTTCTTCTCTGCATGTTTTCAGCTTCAGAACAGCTCCCTCGCTCTGCCTTTGCATCCAAAGACTTCAGTGCCCTCCCCCTCTTCTCAAACACACACACACACACACACACACACACACACACACGCATGCACGCATGCAAGCACGCACACACACACACACACACACACACACACACACACACACTGGCCAGCTTCGGTAATCCTGACAGGGCACAACACCATCAGAGAGTGTGAAATTAAATACATTACAGCATTAGGGATTAAAGTGTTTTATAGGCAGTTGCTCATCCACATCAAACTTTAGCTTTTTAAACCCTAACATTTGATCTGGGTTAGAAACCAATGGCTGAGAAAGGGATTGGGCCATTTGGAGGGCCCACAGAGAAGAGAGGGAGGAGGAGCGAGGGAGCTAAATGGAGGTGGTGGAGGGAGAAAGGGAAGCAGTGCACACTCTTGGGAAGAGAAGAGTATTTAGAGCTCATCCCATTGCTGGAAGAAAACAGCAAAACTGACACAATCTCTTCCAGGAAAAAGTAATGTCACTCTTCCTGGTAAAAAGGTACTCTATGTGGATAAGGCTGGGGATGAAGCTCCTCTCTGGAGAAAAAGACACAGGCATTCTGCAAATGATTCATTTAAATCACTTAAAACTAGTAACATAATAGATTTGCATGCAGCAACTGATTTACTAAAAACTTTCATTTCTAAGCTTTTAACTGGCAATGCATTTGAATGTGCAAATTCTAGTTATATTCTGCATTTCTAAGTGAAGCACAGAGACAAATTAGTTTTTAAAAAGTTTTCATTTACATACTAACCGACTAAAATGTCTTTTAAACAAATGTTAAAAACAAATGTGTTCTATTTGTTTTTACAGCAGAGCAATACTGGCTGGTTCCATTGTGACTGTCTACAGCTTTTGCTGAGACACGCAACACATGTTAACACATGCAGACAACGTAGCAAGGATGAGACAAGATCAGGGACGTGATGAAGACCATATCTGATTACTAATTTTTTAAATATCTCCTGACATTTTAAAACATCCTCTATTCGCCTCCTAATCTAAAGCTCCAAACCACAGTACAAATTTCAGGCCTTGGCACAAAATATCTGGACACTCATTAGCCTTGGAGCCCACTTTCCACTTCGTATCGGATGACCACTCTACACAGATCTGACAATATTCAAATCAAAATCTATTCCTTCGCCCCAAAACGACCACAGTCAAATGACCACCAATCACACATTTTCCCCCGGAAGGATGACATTTGCCTTTTCTTGACACGGCCATAAACACACATAGCACGAGGAATGTGTTTACATTACCTCTGCCATTTGGTAGACTGGGTAATGGCCAATAAAAACCTTACATAATACTTTACAAACTCTTCAAAAGTACATTTTAGTAGCAATAAGCTGACCTGATTTGTTTATGAAGATGAACAAGCTGTTGGACTAGATGTTGTGTCAAAAATGCCAGATATCTTGAAGGGGCTGAGAGGAACCCAGAGGAGAGGAAAGGCAGAGCAGCTGCTGCTGGAGTTTCTGCAGTTCCTTAATGAAGCTCTCGGGACTCAGTTTTTAACTCCATTAATTAGAGTTGGCTTTCTCAGCCCAAAACACTCATTTATGAGGCCTGCACCAATGCTTATATTGTTTGTTTTGATCATCAATGTCAATTTACAAAACATACACCATGGAATCAACTTATAAACAGGCTAAGCATTGTGCTTGGCCATTGGAGTAATTGGTTAGTATGCTAATAGTTTGGAGCTCTAAGCCTTTAGATATCCAGTTGGGAATCAAACATAGAACCTTCTCAATGCGAGGGGAGAGTGTCATCAAGGTCCATTAAGCAGTTATAAAGTTATTTAATATTTCTACATACATCACGTAAATATTTTGGACATTCTTATTATATTAGTTTTATTAAATTATTTTAATAATATAATAGGGTGCAAGGGTGCCGGGTTGCAGGAGGGGGCCACCCACTCAACTAGAAAGGCTTTGGGAAATTGCGTAGTAGGGAAAGCTTGGATACCTATCCCTCAGGAGGACTTCAGGCCAGTGGAAAAGGCCTTGGCTAAGGGGCTGAATCTGGTTGGAGCCCAGCCCAGGCTTGTGGTGCAGAGTAAAGGATGAATGATCCACCAAGAGTCCATGTCGTGTGAACTTAAACCACTCAGCTCCTCTCTCCTCCCTTCATGCCTGGCCTCAGAGACATATTTTGCTTTCTCCCAGATCCTACGCTTTTAATGTTTAGTCTGAGATGGTGTACCAAATTAGACCAAGGCAATGTGCAAATGTAACTGAGCAAACTTTAGATAGCAATAGTTTGCAGACATGACATAACCTCTTCCCAGTTCTCCCAGCGCTAACCAGGGCTGAGAGCATGAAGACTAGTAAAGCACAATGGATAATGTGCAAGTGAAGAGGGTCTTCTGCTCTAAGGGCTGGAAAGTGCAAACAGGGTGAGTCCCCCGAGGATTAGCCTGATTCCCCCAGCTGAACAGGATTATGGTGGGGCAGATCCAGCATTTTACTGCTTTCACCTGACTGATGCAGTAACCCAGTGGCATGCACGTACATTGCCAAGCACCTCTGCACACAGCATCTTTCAGACCTAAACCCATAAGCAGGTTTCCGCAGGTGACAAGTCAATTATTCTCTCCGACTGTAAACGAAGGTGACTGAAGGAGCTGACACACACTCATAATTGAACATGTCAGGTATGTTAACAACAACACAAAAAGCAGATAAATAAAACATCAACAAACAAGAAGAAGAGCGCCCCTTGGCAGAAGCTGCTGGTGAATCTGAAAAAGAGACTGTATAATGTGGGCCTTCATGGGCTTCATCCATAGCCTTCCCCTTCACGTCCCCTTTCTTCCTGTTCAAATTGAGGGATTATGGGGAGGAAGTGCTTTGATTAAACACAATGGGCATCTATCCACTGTTGATTTGAGGGATTCGAGAAGCAAATCCCTGACAAAACCCGATACAGAGGCTGAAAGTGCCGGAGATGGAAGGAGGGTGAAGTGTTTAGGGTATGCTGCAGCTGAGTTAAGATGCTCATTTGAGATGCTCATTTGAGATGCACTCGCTCCTTTAGCTGTGTATCCATAAAGACAAGAAAGAGAGAATCCTATTCGATCCTCCCGTTGGACTTAGAGCGTCACACACTCAAGTGCCAAGTGGACTTAATTAGGTAATTTCCCCAGATGCATGTTAAACCTTGAATTGATTTAGCTATCAGAGATAAAATTGGAAGTGAATGGATACATTTTGATGCACAAACCTCTACTGGGGAATAATGATGCTTTTGATTACCTTTTCAGAGGGTCAGTGATGCAGGTTTGGACAAATAATCTAACCACTGAAAAATGCCTTGTTTCTTTATAGGAAATAGCTAATAACAAACTGTTTCCTGAAAGGAATGTGCAGCTTAAATCATTGTGAGACTGTACACAGAAGTTTACTTGAGCAGTTCAACTATCTTAGGAATATAATGTTCTCGCCAAAAGTGTTCCACAGATCTGTGCTGGTCTCTAACAAAATATGTACGTATCTGCGTGTAGTAGGACAAAATTGTGCTTTGAAAACGTTGCTTATGACTAGTTCAAAAAATGTTTACAAGAAAATGAATATTTGGTTTGGAGAGCTGTTGGCCTTGGACATTTTCACCTTATTTATTTCATTTCTGTCATCCTTTGGAAGTAACACCGGAAAAAGCACTTCAGCCGACCACCCATATTTTTCCACACTCTTTCCCTCTCTCTCAATCTCTCACAGCCTACTGGAGGAGGTAAATAACAAGAATAAATGGCAATTATTTCATACTGGTTACCTCATGTCCTCATTAAAGCACTCTGAGGTGGCTCTTTTTTTATTTTTTTTGGCCCTCTCAGGCTCAGGTTACCAACTTTTCAAACAGCGACCCAGGCCCTGCCTTGTCAAGCCCCTTTATCCCAAATGAATCATGAGGTCTTGTAAACAGTGCTGTGATCCACTTTCTGGAGGGAGCGGAGCTGTAAAGGAGGAAGAAAGCGGGGGGTGGGTGCTGGGGATTTGCAGGGGATTTACACATATACAGTTTCAGCTAAGTTCCCCAAGGTCGGTCCGAGAGACCTTCACCCGTCAGTGCCTCAAATGGGGTGTTTGCCATCCAGCATCGAAGCAGGCCATGGTGCATTTGGTGAGCCAGGAAGAGGGGTTGGTGGGGGGGCAGCCCAGGACATCAAACGCGGGCTCTAATTTAAATTCCTCTGCGCGGGCCATGGGATTTCATTTAATGAGCTGAGAAGCATTGGGAGACAGCTGACTCCTGCGTCGTCCGTCCAGAGAGAGACATGGGCAGACGTCTACTGCCTTGGAGGCCCTCCCAGACGCATCGGCACACATACACAGACAGATGCACAGGTACACAGGAGCAATATGCAGAAAACATCAAGGCAGGAGCCTTGTCTCCCCGAGTGGGTATAATACGGAAAGATCTAAATCCACTAGGCAAGACATGTACAGGGACGCACATGTTAGAGTTACTCATTCTCATATTGGTAAATGGAGACCGTCTCTGGAGGACAGTGAGTGTCTGTCTCTCGGCAGGGCTCTGCCACTGATGTGTTTAGAGCAGTGTTTCTCAACTCTTAAGGCCCAGGAGACAGTCCAGTATCCTAGCTGCTACCAAGCTCGAACAGAGCTACTGAGAAAATGGCTTAAGATGGGTTTACTGGGAATTTTGGCCCTGAGGATTGTGCTGAGAAACATTCGTTTAGAAGGTGACCAGTCAAATGGTGCTAGCTGCTTAGATCTCAAGTCCAGTTACATGTATTCCTTGCATCAACACTCTCAATGCAGTGAAGTTCACAGGGTTGGATGCTGCTAGTGCTTGACTTCAGGTAGCACAGTATAGGATGAGTAATAAGCTGAGTGAACTCCTGTGGTCAGGTCCTGCTAGCACTAGACTTCAGGAGAGTGTTGTACAAGAAGCTAAGATGAGTGAAGGGCAGACAGGAGGGGAATGGTGAGGAGAGGAGAAGACAGAAAAGAAGACAGGCTGGGTTTCTGCTGGCTAGGTGAGCACAAAGAGGCTCTTCTGTTCCTGTGGACTGTTGCTCTCTGCCAGGGCACTTTGGCAGCATAGCACTTCCCAGGGGCCGAAAACCAGGGCCTGCCCAGTCCAACCCCTCCCCAACTCAGCAGCTGCCAATTCCTGGCCTCACACACACACACACACACACACACACACACGCACAACATAGCAGCTCTGGTTCTTCTTCCATGCACATTCAGACTAACTCCTCAAATCTGAAAACTCTGTTTCCTGAGTTTGACACCACTAAGCCTCCCTTTGGTGAGTTCCTGCATTGCACTGTTTTCTTTCGCTGTTGATTCTTTTTCTCTCCCCTTACTATGGACGTCATCTCTCTGCAGGAAACGATACACCACATCTTGACTGTTTGACGCCAAACAGAACGGCCCAAAAGAAAAGGGTGGGGGGTGTGAGGGGTAGGAGAAAAAGAGCAGCGTCTGAAAGAATCATCTCGCTTTCATTATCTCTGCGTGTTGCTTTCTTTTCCCCCCCCTCTGGTACCCACCCCAACATATGCACAGTTTAATGCACAGTTTATCAATGAATGGAATTCCAGTACTGCCCCCCCAAAAGATTGCATTGTCCAAAAAATTCAATAACTCATTCATTAACAACATCACCTCTTTTTAAGACTATTGAATTCACCTACACCGATAATTGTATGATTTACTAAAATGGAGGTGTCTGAATTAGGCTTCATAATATATCCAGCAGTCCAGGGCTTCAATTTGGAATATGACACTGGTGTTAATCTCTTCCCCGCAGGGGTGAAACGCATAAACAGAGGTTTCACTAAAGACTATTCATCAGATCCCAGTGCACCCCATTCTGAATGGGGGATTACCGGCCATTGGAATCGACCGGTGATCTGCACCACTCCCTCAATCCAAGCAGCACTGATTTCACCCTCCGACAAGGAAGAGCCAGGGATTATGCATCACAAAACCTAAAGGGTGATTTGCAAGGAGCAAACACTTACAGGTCAAATAATTTTTTGGCACAGTAGATAAGTCTCTGGTCACTCAGACTCTCAAGTCGCTGCTTTAATGAGCCCCAATTGAGTAAAATTAAATGTATCATCAACAGATGTGATGGCCGAATTCAGGGCACACATCCCCGGGTGCACTGGGAGAGTGGAGCAAGAGCTGGCAGCTGGAACCCTTCCATTTCAGGTCTGTCAGTGTGTGTGCAGCATGTCTGATATTGCTGATAGAGGGACATCTCTATTGGTTCACTCTGTCATGCACCTGCTTAACAGCTTTCTGGCAAAGCCAGCCACAGATTCCTCAGTGATTACACATGAACAAGAAGCTGTGGCATGACATCAGGCTACAATTTAGATCAAAATTAGAATCAGATGAAAAAAAAGGAAGCAAGAGGAAGGCCCTGCTTTTTCCATGCCTGCACTAAAGTGTCGTGCAGGAATATGTAACATGACTGCCAATGCAAGTGGCCCGGTTGTCTGCACTGATGACTGGCTTTGATGGATGGATGAGAAAATATTCAGGAGCTGCACCAGCCAGCAATAAAGTGAAAGGAGGAAGTAGAGAATAGGGCAAATCAGTGTTGTTTTTGAAAGGCAGCAGCATCCTTGATTTAACCTGGATTAGGATTACTCTTCCATTCTTCCATTATTCTTGCATCACAGAAATGCTTGACCATAAAGGAAATTTCTCTTAAACCTTAATTTCAACAGGTATGAAACATTGTGAAGATATTATTGCATGCATGAAACATTGTGGAAAAACCATTGCAAAATATCTAAATATAAAAAATACTCTATGATCTTTATATATATACTCAATAAAAAACTATGATCTTATTTTCTAGTGTAAGTGTTAAGCATTAATTGTACAACACCAAAGCTCAGAAACATGTAATTCTTTGCAAATATTGTCACCGCCAAATACTCTGGCTCTGAAAAGTTTAAAACCTCTCTCATCTTAGTCCCAAACCTCAATCCTGGCTCCCTCTGGTGGATAATACAAATTAGTCAAAAAGGATTCTAAAGTCCTTGACCAAATACAATAATTTAATAAACTCTAAAACATTTAACCTAATGACAAATTCAAGTTTAGCAAAGTCACAGTCAGTGCGTAACCTTTAAATCATTAGTACTGACGCAATCTTAAAGCAACTTTTGAGAATTCTGAGTCCAGACACCAAACAAGCAATTCATGCTCAACACGGAAGGGAGAAACACCCTAAGAACCTCCAGAAAAAAATGTAAGGATTGCAGACTTTCCTGTAGTCCTTGATTCCTCATTAAAATGCTAAGAACACTGCACTGTATTATAATAACTACAAGAAATCTGTTAAAGAATAACTTGTTATATTAAACAAGATACACAAATAACTCAAAGCTAAGTCACATAATGGTCACTGTGCAAAAGATCATAAAAATGATTTCATCCATCCAACCAATACATGCATAGACGAGCCAGGACAAGGGCAGGGATGGCCTTGTGTTTAGGGACAAGGCCCCATGATTAGATGCTTGTGGGTTCAAGTTCCAGACCAGTAGGTTACCCTGAGTTACCCTTAGGCAAGGTACCGTCCCCATCACTGTTTGCTGGGCACTGGATATGACTGCCCACTGTTTCACTGTGTGTGTATGGGTTACATGCAGAGAACGCCTTTTGTTATGGAGCACTAGATGTGTTTAAAATGATAAATAGTTGCATTCACTTTCACATTATGGCCACATGCCTAATATGCTGATGGTCCAGACCACTGAAGTGTAGACTCTAAAGGCTTCTGAGCGTGCCCTTGATAGATATGGTACCAGGTCTTTAGCAGAAAATGCAGGTCAGAATTGTTCCAGTACATCCCACAAATGCTCAATCAAAATGAGACTTGATATCATTTTGATATTTGTTAACCATAACTCTTGGCCATGTTCCTCAAATCACTCCCAAACTACATGTGGCATGATAAAAAAGGCCACATATTCAAACATCTAGAAAAAACACCCAAAGCCAAGATTCAAAAGGAGGTAGAAGATAAAAAAAAGATGTTCTAAGGCCATTGATGGGCTTCAGCCTCTAGCTGCATTCCAGCACACACACACACACACACACACACACACACACACACACACACACACACACACACACAGACGTCCTGCATCATTCAGGGCTTTCTAGATTCAAATGCCTCGTGACTGGCCCTCGAATAAGCCACACAGCACACTGGCACAGCAGATCACAGGGAGGAAACACATGTTCACTGTCAGCCCCCAAGCCCAAGAGAAGTTACTGACAACCTTTTAACCCCTCTCCCCTGTGAAATACACACACATACACAGCCCACCCGGCCAGACCAGCCTAACCTGGATTATTCATGACAAAACATGTTTATTTAATCACGTGTATTGGCATCTGGGTCCGATATTGTTTTAAGCCTCTTAAAGAGAGTAACACCAGTAGGTGCTGATATGTTGTGCATACCAATGGAAAATGACTGTCTGCAAGCAAGTATACAGTCAAGTAGATGACTGGGTGACTGGGGGCAACAGGATGGTGTAGACATTGTGACAACTCTCGAAAAGCAGCTCACACCAAAGCATGAAAAAATTTCACACTTTGCAGAACTGCAGTCTAATTGTGACAAACATTCAAAATGAGAACATGGACTTCAGGTTTAGACAGATTTAGGATAGATGTATTTTAGGATATGCTGTTGCATTTTCAATGTAATAAGTTCTACGTTGTTTCCAAACTGCATTGTTTCATTTAGCAATCATTCAGATTAATTTGAGAGTGGACATAACAATAACCAGGATCACAATTTCATTCATCCATCCTATTCATTCTAGTGAAAGATTCCTCCAGATACCTATTTACATTCGGCAAAAAGACAAAAAAGTCTTTAAATTAAATAAGTTGTCTGAAATAGTTTTTTGTTGCATTTTTGATACATTGCCATTTTCTCTGATTCTGTGTACACTTGTCCTTCTCTTTCTCTGCACCTTCTTATTGAGATCTAATTGAAATTCTTATAGCTAAAATTATATACATATGCCTTTGCCAAAGTTTATAATTAATTAACAATTATATTTGTGGACATACAGTATCCTAATTTACCTGATCTGGATAAACTTAAAATATACAATTTCATCAATGCACTAGTTATTTTTGCTCATAGTATACCAACTGAATAATATATATATATGCTGTTTTCCATTTGGAAGCTTCTGAAACTACAAAGATCCTAAAATCATAGCTTAATCATAGCTTAATCATAGCTAAAAATCATTTTGGCCAAAGTAGTGCACCATGGTAAACTCATTTTTTTCTGTAGTTGGGCAGCGGTGGCCTAGTGTTTAGGGAGTTGGCCACAGGATCAGAAGATTGTGGGTTCAATCCCCTTACTAGTAGGTTGCCCTGAGGTACCCTTGAGCAAGGTACCGTCCCCGTCACTGCTCCCCGGGCGCTTTCATAGCTGACCCCTGCAGCATGGTGTTTGCATGGGTTACATGCAGAGGTCCAATTTTGTTGTGGTTCACTGTGTGCTGTGCTGTGACCTCGCAATGACAAGAATATTCACTTCACAGTTGTAACGTTTTGTTGTTGTAGCTTGAACACAACTTTATTCACCATAAACATAACTCAGGAAAGACATGTACAAAGGAAGTAACTAAGCAATGACCGACGCTCTGCTCTGCCTGAATGGGGCTTATAAACCCCGCCCCCAATGAGGCACACCTGTAGCCCAAATGAGTGTGCATGCCTACTGTGACAGTAGTGACAGTGTTTGTCCAATCTGTAACATTTATATATTTTAACTGAATTGTGCTCCATGAATAGGTCTGAAAAGGACTTTTGCCAGTGCTCTGTAAAGCTTCTTCAACTTCACGACAACCAAAGAAATCAATAGTGTTTGAGGCACTGAAAGGTCAATTTTGTCACTGTCCAATTTCTTACAGACTGCACTATTTACTGTGAGTTGCCAAATAAATCAACTCTTTTGCATTGTGCATCATCTTTAAAATGTCCACAGGAAGAACTAACTTTGATGGCAGTGTCCGTAGGTTTAACACAGCACTATGCAAAACAAACTGCTCAGGTGGTCTGCTTTGATCCAGTCATGTTCTGTGTCAATCATAAGTCACTTTGACACTTTGATTGGCAGGCATATATCACAGAGAGAGAGAGAAAGGGGAAGAGATGGAGAGGAGAAAGAGACAGAGAGAGAGAGACAGTGAGAGAGAGAGAGACAGACCGAGAGAGAGCATTGAGACCCAGTGCTGAGGCACGGCCTATTTTAATATTTCATCTAGCCGGAGAGAAAAGACACTCTCACCCCATAGTTTAAATTCTAATCTTGTTATGGCAGAGGTGCATGTAGTCTGCAGGCAGCAGTGCCGAGCTGCTCTAATTCCCTCTGTTTCTCTCCCCAGCTAAACAAATTATTAGAAATTCCATTATTTTTCCATTATGCATATATGTTTTGGTGGCTGGCCTCTCCCGCCTAGCACTGGCCAATAAGTGGTCTGGCTTTAGCTCATCAAAGGCCAATCCTTCTGGCCCTAACCACAGCTGGGTCCTGCAGGACTGCCATCATTAAGCAATCATTCCCTTGCTTTTCTTTCACTAATGTGGAGTTATATCTAATAATGACATCTCAGCCTGCCTTTCCCTCTCCCCAGTCCAGCTGCAGCAGCCTGCGATTGAGGCTGCACTGTTTCTTTCTTGATCACTCTGACTTTTTTACCTGGCAGATATTTCATAGCTTTCATCTCTGGTAATAGATAATCTTTGAAATGTACATCCATGCTTCCAAATGTTCCACCAGTCTGAGAGATATACAGTGAAATATCCATAGACCTAATCGATGGAGCACATTTTCAACTTGGACAGCAGGCCATGCTGAGTTATTTCTGGCAGGCAGAGCTTCTGTTTTCATACATTTAATAGGCAGCATATTTAAATGTCATGATTTCATTTTTATTACCTCTTGCTGACTTCCTCTTCCATAAATTGCGAAGTCAGTCCATAATGCAGATCAGTTCATAACTCTACTCGCCTTACACTGTTTGCACTCTGGATTTTTGGGCCCTGTTGAAGTATAAACACCTCTCAGAAGAAAAAGATGAAGGGAGAAAAAGGAATGAAGTCATCTTTGCCATGGTTGGGGTTTGTGGCCTCCATTGTCTCTGCAGAATCTAGTCACCAAAAAACCTTCTCGGCTTGGACGGCGTTCTCTTAAACAAGCAGGGAAAACAAGAGGCTGAGCGCTGCAAGTCATACAACAACATCAATCAGGCCTTCAGATCATTCCTTCAGCAGTGTAATAGAGTGGCAAAGGGAAAAAGTGCTACCTCATGTCAGTGGGAATAAGTGAGATGCTAGGCTGGTCTCTCCCCTTTTCTCTCTTTCACCCCTGACAACCATGACATGCAATGCCAGGAAAGTTGCCTGGTCATTACCTTGCTTGCATTTGCCTAATATAGACAATCGGTGATCACCGAGTCCCTTTTTAGTACACCAGTGCACCATGTGAGCCTGTAAAAAAAGAAAGTTCTGTAAATCACCAGCCAGCACAATAAATCCATCTGCGTGGGAGCGCTCATTGTGTGTATGTGTGAGGGGATGGGCTGTGTTTGTGGGAGACATATACAATACATGAAAATTACCCCATTTTCTGCCAAGCAGAACGCTGTGCTCTGCGACTGGTGTGTTTTCTAAACTCACTGCTGTGTCCTCCTTCTGTTTAACTGAAGGTTCAAGAGCATCTGGGTCAATGAGACATAAACAAACCTGTATCCCTCAGAGGACTGCATCAGAAGGACACACACACACACACACACACACACACACACACACATAAAAGCTATGCTAGGCTTTCATTTAGTATTAATTACTTTCTCGCCCATCCGCTGTCCATTCAGCAGCACTGTGGGCAAAATGTCACAGCCGAAAATTAGCCTCAGAGCTGGGCAATTTTCGCAGCTAAATTGCTAAATAAGTATTGCTCAGTAATAGGTAGCAATCTGGGGTAATATGATGAGATCATTTGGAAAAAGTCAGAGGGGCTGATCAAAAGCTTGCATTATCCGGGCCGATGTGGCTGACCGGGGGAACATGTGGACACAGCTGTAGTGTCATGTGACGTGTGCGAACGGGGGGAGAGCAGGTGCCAGCTGGCAGCAGCACAAAGCATGCGAGCGGCCGAACAATTACTGTTATTCATAACAGAGGCAGCGTGCAGGGCCCTGCGCTACACGCACACACACACAGGGGCCAAATTCATGGCACAGCTCTACATTTAGACATATACAAACTGCAGAAATGCTCTTAATTACCTGTCAATCCATGTCTGTTATAAATACACATACGGAGGGCCTTGACAGATAAAAAAAAAATTATGAAATAAAACAAGATCTGCGCTGTTGTTTCCAGGAAGCTCTCTCCACTCTCTGATTATCTTACTGCCATTTATTAATATTCATATGAAAGTGATGGGAGGAAAATGTTCAGGAAAGTGGCAGGGAGATTGAGGTACTTGAAAAACTTCACAACAGTTAAGGTAATACTTTTGGTAAAAAAAATCATTGATCAACTTAATACAGATGCATTGTGTGCAACATCATACCATGTCTGAATAATTACTTCCAGTCTTAAAGTGAGTTGCTTTAAACCAAACCCCTTTAAACATGATTAAAATGTAAGCTAATTAACAATTTTTATATCAAATACATATCTGATTAACTGTGTAAATATGTGTATGTGTTTTTTGGGGGTTTTTTCTGTACAGGTTCAGTGTTTAGCAGAAAGATATTGGGCTCTCTTTGTCCCGGGATATAAGAAAAAGCTCTCTGTGGGACTTAATTACAACCTAACCCACTTTTAGTTGGAGTAATTGTTATCACAAGAATGAAAAAGGGATCGTTCGAGGAAGCCACTCGTGCTGCTGGCCCGGTGTGTAATTAACATTTCACACAGTATGTCATTAAAGAAGACAAGGCCAGTTTTGCTGCTGAGTGGAGTGAGATGAATTAAGATTTCAGCAGGGTAAGATCTGACTTTGTGTCATTAAAGGATAATGTGAACCTTCAAGTGTTTCAGTAATGTTTTACGGATCTTCAGAGTAATGGCGGGGCTGTAAAAGGTCTATCTTTGGTCTTTGGTCTTACAGCACAGAATGGTTAAAGAGTAAAGGGTGGAACAGAATTCACAGCCATGCTGGCTTTACTGCACCTTTGATGGTAACAGTTACAGCATTTTGCTTTAAAAGATGTATAAAGTATGCACATATGTGGCCTCAGGATTACAAATTTCCTAATTTAGACATGAAAAAAAGCTAAAGATTGTATGCTTGTTGTCTGTCTATCTTTTCTCTTTTGACATGTGACATGTGTTCATTGTTTCCTTTAATAATGATGTTCAATAATAATGTCCCAGTACCGTTTTCAGAGAAGCCTTTCTGTGCCATAATGATGCACTTTGTGATTTTTGAGATCAAAAATGATGAGCTGAATTATCAGGACTATTTTTGTTATAGGAGATAGGAGGCAGAGCAGCTACAGTCATGTAGCAATCAAATAAGTAAGTAAATAATAGCAAATAAGGTATAAAGTTAAAGAGATAGCGAATGTAAAGATCAAAAGTAAATTAAGTTAAAGAGCAAGATCCAGTTTCATTAAAACGCATTCACACTGAATTCAAATGAATGCTGCATTGCTGCTCTGCCACAGTAAGGGCAAGTGACTGGGGCATGGCTTCAGACCTGACTGTCCATTAGGAAAGAAGCTGCAGGCCTCAGAGGAACTGGGTCCTTGGCAGGCAGGCGAGCCAGGAAGTGTTGATGGTGGCAGACAGACAGAGAAGAGGCTCAGAGATATGTGTCAAATTAGTCATGGCGTTCAGGGGCTGCGCTTAGCTTTAATGCTCACAATCCACCCCCCCATCCCCAGGCCCCTTCACCCATGCAATGGGACTGGAGGGGTGAGAGCGCGTTGATTCACCCTCCACCAGTGGGACAGGCAGTTCCTCTGCAGCTTGAATCATGTGTGAGACATTACAATAGGGCTCCGAGCATGGCAAATACAGCAAAGACAGCAGACTGTATAGTAATTTTAATCTTGCATTCCTTATGCACCAAAGACAGAAACAGAAATGAGTGACCAACAAACTGGTGCCAACCTGCTCACAAATGCAGGATATGTTTCTATTGTTCGTTTTCAGGTAAGTTTATGAGAGGGTTACACTAGCCATCCATAGTATGTTCCATTGCTGAAAGATTAGTAGACATACAGCTTTCTATACTTTATGTTGAGGATTTTCTGACTTTTTTTCCCAAAATTTTATACTGGAACACCAAATGCCTTCCATTATAAGGCCTTTTGAAGTCAATATGTGTTATAGTGGGAGATGGTTATATATGGGAGATGGAGATGATGCTCAACAGTGCTTGTGTTTTTTTGGCGTATTCCTCTCATCAAAATAAAAACCAGGTTTTGTGCGAATTATCATTTGAAAGTTTTTTTTAATCTTGAAAAATCTCAGAAAATCATCTGTAAGATGCTGAGAGATTACCAACACAATGAAAATAACAAAAATAACTATAATAAAATTCTCACGTTTAAGATTTGTTCTCCTTAGAATTACTTCGCTTAGATTTGCTATGTTATGCCAAATCGATTTGTGTCAAAAGCATTTTGAAAACTTGGGTATGCCCAAACTCTTGACGTGTAGAGTATGAGAGGGAGGCCCTCATATAAATCATGGCGAATCATTCAAAGAGGGGTTGGGTTTTTTCACTTCTCCGGATGAGCTGCAATGCATTCTTTGGGGAGAGATTAGCGGGATGGCTCTCACACGTCGGAGCCCATCATCTGTTTTATTTTGCTCCGCAGTGAGGCCCCTTAACGAGCTAGCGTGGCCATACACAAGCGAGATTTTTCATTATTGCCGCACACAGATGGCCATTAGTTAGACGCTGCCTCAGCCAGACACGGGCTGTCTCTGTCCTACTGAGAAATATTACTCACACTGTCTGCAGCCACCTTCCAGCCTGCCACAACAACAGGCTCTCCTCCACACTAACTCGACATGAGCTATTGTCAAATAGCAGCGTATGTGCTGTGGCAGAAGGATGCGCTTTCTTTTTTGCTGAGGGAACTCTTTTTATCATTGGATGATACACAAAGCAAAGTTTGGACAGCATTGTGCAGAGAGTGATTTTGAATATGTTCAATTGATAAAACAGACACTGCGCCTTCATTACTTTGTTTAACTGGTTCCACTTCATCAGTGCTTGAAGAAACCTTGTATCTCCATTTTTGTCATTTTGCTGTCAACTCCAGCTGCTATTTAGTGGTTACATTTCAAGCTGGACACAGCATTAGAAATGTCCCAGAATTTCTGGAAGAAGGTCTGTTTCATTCACTTCCATTCAGTCAAGAAAAGTTTTTCCTTCCCCCATAAAGTTACTTTTTTGGAGATAGAAAGATTTCCTAGAACCATGACCACTTACCACACTGTGCCTGTTAGCTATATTTGCCCTATTCAGCACCAAAAGCAGTGATTAATTTTTATATTTTGCATAATTTCTAACAGATGTATTGTTTTAATGTCTTTTTATGTTGCACTACTCTTATCTGTTTCAGTGTTGCTTTTTCCATTGGTTTAGTGATTTGTGTAATATTTAGCATTCATCTTGAATGATATATGCCAGGAATTCCCATATGTTTAGTGGTATTAGTAGATCTGTAATCTGTTAATGTTAATCTGTTCAAACCCCTTACCAGTAGGTTGCCCTAAGGTACCCTTGAGATAGGTACCGTCCCCGTCACTGCTCCCTGGGTGCTTTCAATAGCTGCCCCCTGCTGCACGGTGTTTGAGTGCATGGGTGTGCTGTGCTGTGACCTCGCAATGACAAGGGTTTTCACTTTCACTTTAAAACCTGCAGTTATAAATTGCGTTTGGTTAGCATTGCGTTTGGTTAGCATTTACGATGCAGTGATCGGCTCTCTCTGGTGTGATTTTAAGGCAAAGCATTCCAATTAAGCAATAAACAGTACATATACAGAAAGCAGTGTTTTCATGCAAACATAACAGTCGTTTAAAAATATTGCAGTATAAAATTCTATAGATGCTCAGGACACTCAGTCATTGGGAACCTGCTGCACAGTCCATTGGTAGATTCAAGTGATCAAACTGACAGCATGCTCAGTGCCAAGATGTCAGTTTCTATGCCGGTGTTTCATGCACTGTAAAGCAGCTGCTGGTAAATTAAACACAGAGAATGCCGTTAAACTGCCTGAGTGCTTCCTAACAATTTATCAGCTATTGCGCAAGCAATAAAAAGAGACTCCAATATTGAAAAATCTGAAGAATGTTTAAAACTAACCTGTCAGTACTGAGAGCCATCACTAAAGGATTTCTACAGTTAGGAATCTCATAGCCAAAGAATACTGATAAAGTACACAGCATCAGTTGCAAATTCTCTATGAATGGGAATTTATTGATGTGACACTTTTAGTTTCCAAGTTTGACATACTAATTAATGCTGTACTTAATATCTTATCTTAACAACTTAATATCTCTCTCCCTCTGTATCTCACTCTTTTTTTACACACTCACTCTGGTGGGCCAGGGTTCTGGTTTCACTGATCATTTATTTACTGCGTTGGCTCTTTGATAATGTGTTTATGGGTACTGGCAGGCAGGCAAGCAGGCCGAGGTCAGGGCAGGAGAGGGCATATGCTACTTATCCTCTTCCATCAAACACACACTCACACATATACACACACCCAGAAAGAGGGAGAGAGAGAGAGAATGAGAGAGAGAGAGAAAGAGAGGAATAAAAACCTTGCAAATTCAAATCACCATTAAAATTGTTTTATGTGTACGTAAAATTCAGTGAACTCCATTATTTTCCTCCACTATTTGCTTGAATAATTTAAGGAAGATAGCTGAATTATGGATAAAGTGTACAGTTTGAAGAAAAGGTTCATGCACAGCCCCGGGCTAGAGCCGACCCTTAATGATGTCTGGAGTTGGTTTGAGAAGAACTCGTTAGCTCGAGAGTAATTTTCCAACGGATTAAACAGCATTTTAAAAGCAGCAGGGCAGGCTGTCGGAATGCCTGCGTCAGGGAAATAATCAAAAAATTACAGCACGTTGAATTCGGGAACATAGAAAACACTACTTTCTTTTCACTTTCATCTTCCAGGCCACTCATCATTTTGTTAGTTGTTAGTGTGGCGTGGATGTATTGCAAAATGGCACCTTAATGGTTCTGTAAAATTGTTAAAGAGCTCTTTGCATACACACCTGTCCTCTCAGCATTTGTCAGTTTTTTGTTATTGAAGAAGAAATGATATGAAGCCTCTGTAAACCTTACAGTGATTAAGAATATAAGATTAGAAAAGATTTAATTACATGGCAGTTTTAGTGATTCTCTAAACTGACTTAAGATCAGTCAGTGTTATTAAACTGAACATATATTTTAATCTTATTCTTATCCTTCTTATTGTTATTCAACAAAATGCCCCATTCACACTTTATCTGAAACTCACAATATCTGGTCAATTTACGCATCTATTCTGTGTAGGTGATGTTTGTACAGTCACACACACAAACACACATAAACAGCCTTGCATTGCCAGTTGGGAGTCTTCCTGCTCCTCAATCACTAACAGCAACCGCCAGAAAAGCCAGAAAAGAAATCCCCATTTATGCTCATTTGTCTAATTATCCAATCTTAAAGTCATTATCAGTTTTGCACTTTATTAACGTAGTCTGGCTCTGCCTGGCCCGTTAGGCCCGTGCTGAGAGCTGGAGACAGTGAGCTGATAATAATCACCTCAGTCAGCTTCATCATTAGCCCTGAGCTGAAGGACGCGGGCACAGCTGCTGCTGCCGGAGGGGCTTGGGAACTACACGCTAGATCACCGAGAGCTAGAGCAGGTACACTGCCATGAAACTCTCTGCAGAAAACTTCATGACCTTGGGCATGGAGCACAGAGGACAACAGCAGCCTCTTTACAACAGCAGAATCAATCAGTCAGAGCTTGGATAAATTTAAACCATGCAAAAATTTCATCTGACTTTTATCTTGTCCTCTTTTCCTAACTGAACATTTTTAGCACCAAAAAAATCTGTATATAAAAAAAAAAAAAGGCATATATATGCAGGCCATTTACCGCCGGTTGTCCCAAACGGGGTCGCGGGGGCATGCTGGAGTCCAACCCAGCACACACAGGGTGAAGGACGGGGGACGCATCCTGGACAGGTCGCCAGCCCATCGCAGGGAGGAGTGAGACGGGTACGGCACCTTGCTCAAGGGTACCTCAGGGGAACCTATCGGGAAGGGGTTTGAACCCCCCATCCTCCGATCATGTGGCCAACGCCCTAACCACTAGGATACCGCTGCCCCATATGCAGGCCAGTGGCAGGCTAATATAAGCAATACTAGTGCCAGCAATGAGGATATATTAAAATCTTAAAAGTACAAACTAACTGAAGAGCACAAGGAAATATTCCATTTTATCTCATATGACTTTTGTAAGTACCCCCATCATATATACATTGTATAATTTACAAAAATTGTGCACGATTCTACATCTTTAGGGAGCATTCAGGTACCACTTCAACTGGACTTATTAAATATGTAACATGTAACCAGTCAGGTCTTCATGCTGAAGTTGCCAGACAGAAGTCATTCTTTAATGAAAGGTATATGAAAGTCTCCTGTGAGTTCGCTAAATAACTCCATGACCATGAGAAACAAAATCTCCTAGTTTGAAATGAACACAAAAATATTTTGCCACAATTCACAATGACGTGTAGACAAAACCATGCCTTGAGGATCACCATCCCTGCTCTCAAACAGTGGTTGCAGGATTGTCCTATGAGGATGTTTATTCTGCAGCAAGAACTGGGACACCAATAAGGATAGAGGTAAAGATCCATGCAGAAAAAGACAGAACAAGGCTGAGTGAAATCCTTTTCCAGAGTGCTCGAGATTTTAAGGTTTTTGGTTTTAATTATGACCTGAGGAATACCAAGAAAACACAGAAGTGGCTGCTTTTGGAGTAGCGTCCACCAGTGCTATACATATACATTTTAAACCTCAGTAGCCCCCTATAGCTGTAGAAACTTCAGTAAAGTGGAATACTACAAGACAGACCTGTGCTAGAATTTGGCACATTATTGGGATAAAACTAACAATAGATTTTACATCTCTTGTGAACTTTCAGGTCCCACCTTGGGTTGACCTATTAAGGGATTCAGAGTCCTGAAAAGAGGAGGTAAGTTGGGGGTAGAAAAAAGTGTAATTTCAGCAGATTTATAATAGATAAGTGCAGGCTCCCAGGGGGTAAGGGATGCAACAGAAGTTCCAGATTGTTCGCTCACTTCTTGCTGGCCATCAGAGGGCCGTGCTGAGATAGGAGAGAGCGGTGCGCACACAGGAGCCACAGTGCACAGATGTTACTGCATCTGTGTTAGTGTGGGAGAAGGGCTGACTCTCCTTACATACACCCACACATACCAGCAGCATGATGTAGACAGCAAAGAAGATGAAGGACAAAACTGTAGAATCCACCACACACACAAAGGGCACAAAGTCAGAATCACAGACACAGGTGTTCCAGGTTAAACTCTATCAAAAAGAAACGGTCTACTGGTTTTAAAGATGGAGGATAGTTCATAAGCAATTAAACATACCTTTAGAAACAGAAACTTTGCAAAGAAGGAAAAGAAAACCCCATGGACAACGTTCACTCATGTAAATATTCATATATTCATCATTACTTAATTACAGATCTGGCAGCGTAAGATTCTCTGAAAAACATCTGTTCTAACTTCTTCATCCTTGTCTTCATTTTCAAAGTCGTCACTTTGTGTTTTACAGAGATGAAGGTGGCTGAGGATAATAGGCCTTTATCCTCCATATGCGTAGTCAAGGTATGGCAAGACAATCAGTCTGTCTCCATAAAGACACACAGCTGTCCCTCAGCACAATCAAAGCCAAACCACTCAAAAGTGGGCAATGAATGTCTCTTTTGTTTCAGCTGCGAAAAACAGACTGAGCTTCCGATGGTTGTTTTATCCACATAATGATTTGTCTCAATTGAAACAGTCCTTTTTTGTTTTGTCCCCAACCTTTGTGATTTGTTTTCCTGTTGAAACAATTGTAGCTTTTCTTTTTTGTTTTCATTGCTTATGAAGAGCTCAGATCAGCGTGCAACAAGTCCATGGAAAAAAAAAAAAGAAAGGGTGACAATGTGTAAAGCTAACTGTTAGAATGGACTGCTATTGCCAACCACACAAAAAGTGTCTTTACACCACATACACATTCACACAAACAAACACAAAGGGAGAAACTCTGACGCTCACATCTCTTCAGATGCAGTTTAATGAATATTCTGCAGGCATTCGCTGATGGCTAAGAGGACATACACACACAGCAACCTCTGCCACCCTCCTTTGTCACTCTCAGGTCATAATGTGACATGAAACCAGTCTACCGTCTTGTCAGCCGGTCGCAGTGCTATTCATTTAATTTCAATGAATCTCATTTGCTGCGGACTGCCGCTGTCACTCTGTAGCTTCTCCAGCTGATGTTACCCCTGTGACCTGCTCATTGCCAGCCAGACTTCTGTAACCCTGAGCATTTAGATCAGTGATTGTCATCTCTGGTTCTGGAGTACTCCCATACATTTTACTGTTTACTCTAACACACACACCACAACTCAGGAAGAACTAGTTCATAAGGTGATTGATTAGTTGACAAAGGTGCATTAAAGACCCTTGTTTTCCAAGCTTTAGTAGTGTTGTAGTACATATGTCCATAAATTAATGCTGTCTGTCATGTCAAGATCTAAACAGCACTTTGACCCGGTCTTAGTGAGGAGGACTCGTAACTTTTTCATGAGAGCTCTTTTTTTCCCTGTTTCATGCAAGCTCTGTAAAGTAAAGCACATTTTAAACCACATTGTAAACCACATTGTAAACCAGACACATCTACCACACTATGCCAATCCACAGTGTGGCTGAGCTCTTATAGTGCCAGACACTTTTTTCCACTTTCCTGGTTTGTGCCACAAAAGCATGTACACAATAAATATGGTGCAAACATAGTACATAGTACAAACTATGTGAGGCAGAAACCCTCCATGTCTCCACATTGCTGTAAAGTTTCTGATATAAAACAAGCTTGGCATGGCCTAACAAACTGTGTATGTTAATATTTTCTGTTAAGAACAGCAGACTTAAGCTTTAACACCACCTGACTTTAACCCCAGAACGTTACACACCTCCCCAGGTTGAAAAGTTTCCACTGAGACAGCCCAATGTTTCAACAGCAGATATCAGCTTTTTTTTAAATAAAATGGGCATTTTTTTAGGTTTTTTAGAAAATCATGAGATTCCTCATTCAGTGATATCTAATCAGTAAATATTTGTCAGAAGTTAGACCGTGTAACATTAAGGCTGAGCTGATGGTACAAATATATTATTAAATATATATTTAAGCTTATCAATATTGGTTTCCAAAATTCAGAAGGACATTAAGGTATTGATTGCTATGAATGATTAATTTAAAACTATTCTCTATTCATTATTGTGGTACCTAAAGTGCACAAATAAATGTAAAATGAATTATTAATGATGCTCCATTTGTACATGACAGGGATTAAGTTCATCAAAAACCTGGTTTTGAATTGATGTGTCCAGATTTTGCCCCTTAAGATCTTGTTGCACCAAAAGAACTTTCACAAATAAACAATTGTCTAATCAAATAGTTAACAATCAATTCGTTTTATCTAACAATGCATTTTGTGATTGTCTGCTGTGAGCAATAAAGCCTCAATTAAAGTAAAGAATTTCAGTCAGTCAGTCAGTCAGTCATTTTCTGGCGCTTGTCCCAAGCAGGGTTGCAGGGGGGTGCTGGAGTCCATCCCAGCTCACACAGGGCGAAGGACAGGGGACGTACCCTGGACAGGTCGCCAGCCCATCGCAGGGAGGAGCGTGATGGGGACGGCACCTTGCTCAAGGGTACCTCAGGGAAACCTATTGGGAAGGGGTTCGAACCCCCGATCCTCTGATCATGAGGCCAACGCCCTAACCACTAGGCCACCGCTGCCCCCCGTAAAGAAATTCAATCAATAATAATTTATTTTAAAATAATAATTAAAGACATAAAGAATTGTTTATTCCTACAAAAAGATATTCATTTTAGGGTGCAGAATAGTTTTTATTGTGGCGAATGTAAAGGCCACTGTAACAAACTAAACTAACCTAGTTTTAAGGCTAGTGCTAAAGGTTTAGTCTTTAGGCTTTTAAAACAATACATTTAAAGAGATATATAATCTTACAAAGTTTTGTATTCCAATTGAATTTGTCTTAAATTTGAAATTATATTCATAAATATTAAATAATAAATAATACATCTACATTTTCATTATTGCAGTTTAGTGTATGACTGAATAAGAATGAATATACATATATTGTTTTTTTATATACTGGTGTTCGAGCACCAAAATGCAAGACACCAAGACACCAAGGCACTGTATTAGTTCAGTATGTTGTTCAGATGGGTTGATGGCTGTTCCGCTCGCTTTGCTCTTGGGTTATATCTAAATTGAATAAAGCGGCCTGGAACCAGCCATAAGCCTTGGCTCTGGTCTTTATCACAGGCGGCCTCTGTTTAACCCAGTTTCAGGGGCCTTCCCGTGCAGCAGCTGGTGGGCCCTCGCAGCCTGAAGAGGATTTAACCTGTGTGTTGGATCAGTGTAAGAGGAGGAGGGGCTATCAGCCTTTGGCGAACTGCAGCACCACATCCAAGTCAACACGATCAGTGCAGCTAAGGCTAATAAACCGGCACCCACCCCAATTAAAGCCCTCACAAATCACCTGCCTAAGCTGAGCCTGTAGGCGACAGTTAACAAGCTACATCTTAAAGAGCAGCTGCTTTCATAAAACTCACACCTTGAGACTGCGCTAATCAAGTAAAGCTGTTAACTTGCCATACTAAAATGGCCATGTAGAAAAATTTTAAGTTTCAGTTCCATTTCATTAGCGTTGAAGAGCCTTTATAGGCTGGTTGAAAACACCAGGAAGGAGCATGAATGGACAACACGTCATCACAGCTTACGTACTCCTTTCTAAATTAAATACCAGCAGTCTGTCTCCTGGTTTTTGTGTCAACTTTGTCAAAAAAAAAAAAAAAAATGAATGCAGCAGTGCTTTCTTTTCCAATGAAACAGCCACACTGGTAAAATGGAAAAAGTGGTCAGCAGAAAGAATAAAGGAGGATGGTCAATGATAAATGCATGACTTGACATGCTCCAGTTCACCATTCAAAATCCCATTCACTGACCAAATCTCAAAAAGTGCAATACAACAGGCTCAAAATATGACATAAACAACATGTCTTCCTTTGTCTTGAGATTTAATGGAAATAGATGGCTATTCTGAAGCAGGATATTTTACATTAACATTTGCTTTATATCTTCAAAATCTATATAGCTGCCAGACATCCTAGATATCATAAAAGATTGCAGATATGGGAACCAAATTGCTGTTTCATCAAATTAAAATTTATTAAGATAAAACGATGCTTTGATAAGACTGGGGGGAAAAAACAGGAAGCGGGAGACAAGACCAAAACCACAATCTTTTGTAGCCATTCAGGGAGAAAAATGAACTGCCTCATGGCTCAAGACCCTAAAGGCAGAGAAAGTTCTCAGAGAAAGTACAATATTGATTTAAAGGAAAAAATGTATTTGTGGTGGTGGTGGTGGTGCTGCTGCTCGCGGGAAGGGAGGGGTGTACAAAATTCATGTGGCAATAAAATAAGGGCTCCCAGAGTACAGATCCTTGATCTTTGAAGACTGCAAGTGTGACCATTTGCGAGGAATTATGTCATGGTTGTATCTGTGGGATTTGCACACAAAGAAGCGCAGTATGATTGTAGCCTAGCTTTTGTGTCTTGTGGGCGTGTGGTGAATGAAAATAGATGTACATTATGTTGTATTGGGAGAGTTATACTACCATCTGAGCCATCTGACATTTTTCACCTAAATAGTGGCCAGAAATGCAGGTTCCAAAAGCCATTTGATCAGCTATTACTAATGTAGGGCTTTCATGAGCTCTGGTGAAAATAAAGGATGTCTCAAATGATGCAAAAAGACAGCCTTTCAAATGTCAGTGACCAACGGGTACTGCTTGTTCTTCCTTCTTGCACCTATTTCATTATATTTACACTTCTCAGTGTTCATTTAACATGAAAATAATCTGTTTTCAGTCTCTGGTACATAACACTTCTATTCCATTTAAAAAATAAAGGCAAAAGAGGTTTTCTTTGTAAAAAGGCTGTTTTATAGTTTCTTTCAAAGGCAAAGATGGATTATTGAGTGAGCCACTGGGGTCAGTGCTCAAGAGCCACTGTCTGCTAGCAGATACTTCACATATACTTCACATTCACTGCAGTTGTTAACATTATTTATGGGAATAGTAGCCCTTGAATATGTCAAATCAACTTTATTAAGGCTGCGATAGGCTGGCGACCTGTCCAGGGTGTGTCCCCGTCCTTCGCCCTGTGTGAGCTGGGATGGACTCCAGCACCCTCCCGCGACCCTAATTGGGACAAGCGGCCCAGAAAATGACTGACTGACTGAACTTTATTAAGGAAATATAGAAAGAAAGGCCATGTACTTAAAAGCCTATTTTGTGTTTTCATTTATTATTGTCTGATAGGAGGTTGTTGCCTTTTAAATGTGATGTTAGCATTTACCTTTTCATGCGTAAAAGGATACTTCTGCCTTTACACTGCAACTTTTTAGGCTTGAAGGTCATTTTTAAAAAAATTAAAACTTGGACACAAAGATTCAATGGGTAATTATACATTCAAAATAATGTAATATTTCACTTTTCATGTTACAGTTTGTTTTGCATTGTTGTTTTCTTCGTTTGCAAATTCCTTTGTCTTGCACTTTACTGTCTGTTTCATTGTTAATTGTACTTACTATAGTCTGTTATACATACAGAGTTGTGCCAAGTGCAATGTTGTTGTGTGTTCTTAAGAATCTTGAAGAACAGTATGTGTGTGCATGTGATTAGAATAAGTGTTAAACAAAGGCTGACATGTCCCACACACAGAGTGGGCCACGTGCCAGCATTTATCTGAATCAGATGCTTTCTTTTTGGCTGGAATTCCTGGTCCCTTGCCTCAGTGACACAGGAGCTGTACAAATGTTAGAAAAAAAAAGAAAGAAAAAAACCCAGAAAAACCAGTGCCAGCATGCTTACTCTACTGTTTTGATAATGGAACTAAAACCAAATGTGTAGCCTGCTTGGAAATTTAAATTATATATCACTGGACTTATTTACTTTGATATGCCACTTGTCCATGATCATGCAAATAAAAATCTCATCTATTGATGTTTCCTTTTCAAAATCAAATGAGACAGAAAAAACATTTTTCACAGGATGACATTCACGGTCGATATGAACAAGGATTACAGTAAAAGTTTGATATAAGTTTGCTTTAAGGAGGCAGTGGTGGCCTAGTGGTTAGGGAGTTGGCCCCAAGCTCGGAAGATTGTGGGTTCAATCCCCTCCCCAGTGGGTTGCCTTGAGGTACCCTTGAGCAAGGTACCGTCCCCATCACTGCCCCCTGGACACTTTCAATAGCTGCCCACTGCTGCATGTGTTTGTATGGGTTAAATGCAGAGGTCCAATTTTGTTGTGGTTCACTGTGTGCTGGTCTGTGTCCTCGCAATGACAGGGGTTGTCACTTTAAGTTGAATTTTGTTATTTTACAGGGCCAATATAGAACCATTGGACAAGATGAAATCAAAAGCAAAGTTCATAACAAGATTTCTCAATAAAAAAAAATGCTAAAATACTAAATACTAAAAAAATGCTTATACTGATGTTGATTTGATTTCTTACCTAAAACCCAATTATTTTTATACTGTTTCAGTTGGCTTAGGTTTCATGTAGAGCTTGAAAATAAGTATTATGAGGAAAAATCTTTCCACTTACCAAAAATCGGATGCCTCCTTATTTAAATTGTCTCTAAAAATAGTTTCCTGGAAACGCATCAGTGAAGCAGCAACGCCCTGAATTCCATGTACATATTAAAAATTATTTTTAGCATTAATTGTGTTAATTTATTATACTGTTGAAATGAACTTTTTTCAGTATATAAGCTTTGCGCACACAACATTTAAGATTAGCACTAGACATTGTATTGTTGCCTCTCACAAAGGAGCCCTGAACAAACTTGCTCATAAGTGACTGAACAAATAAACACTGATTGAGCACATTTAACTTTAGGATAAAGAAAGAAAGAAATAAAGCAATAAATAAGGAATCATTTGTGTATTCTTTCATGGGGGAGCGGATCTTGAGGCACGAGCATTACAGGAGCTAATTGTGAGGGCTGGATGAATAATGAATAACGCAGGAGATTCGCTTCCTGGATGTGTGGTGAGCTGAGCTACAGCTCCCTGCTGAACCCACGGCTTCCTCTGCCTGCATCTGCCTTCAGGTAAAAAATCTGCCATCTCCTCCTCCTCCGCCTTCTACCCACCCCCACTTCACCCTCGCCACTCCTCCTCCACCAGTTTCTGGGGCTGCTGCTAACAGAAGCATGGACATCTTAGCTACAAAAATGCATGCGAGCATGCAATGCACTACAGGCTTGGAAGCTGAAGAGCAAAACAGATGTGTGTGTCACTCATAAAAAAAAAAAAATGTGGTAGATGAAAGAAATAAACCCCTCAGAGCACCAGTTTTAATTTTTCATTTTATGTGTTAAAACAGTGACATGTGCAGTCGTTTTTTACATATTTTGTAAAAATAAATATTTTGTAAAAAACAAGTCTGACCATCTATCTAAACTTATTAACAATCTAACTTAAATTACTTGTAAAAGATTTTATTGTCTTTAAGACCAAAGGTGCTTTCAGATTCATTAATTTGTAGTTTGTTCAGGATAACATTCCAGAGCAATGCAAATTGGGATAGCATTCCAGAACAACGGGCAGCGGTGGCCTAGTGTTTAGGGAGCTTGCTACAGAATTGGAAGATTGTGGGTTCAAACCCGTTACCAGTAGGTTGCCCTGAGGTACCCTTAAGCTAGGTACCGTCCCCGTCACTACTCCCCGGGCAGCTTTCATAGCTGCGCCCTGCTGCACGGCATGTGATTCATTCATTTGTAGTTTGCACAGGATCACATTCTCGAACAATGCAAATGTGTAAAAAAAATCCCCATTGTGTGTGTTTGTGCATGGGTTAAATGCAGAGATGCAATTTTGTTGTGGTTCACGGTGTGCTGTACTGTGTGTAAGAGAATAGTCACTTTCACTTCAAATGGACAAATTCACAAAACAACGCAGATCTTCTACTTTCTTCTTCTGTCCCTCTAATATACTGTCTGTCCTCGTCACTCCCAATGCGAATATGAGCATCTTTAACCCTGCCACCTCCAACTCAATGCCACTGTCTCATATAACATAGCCCATATGACATAGTTGGTCTCAACTCCATCTTGTTAACTTCCCTTTCACTCTTGCTGGTACCAGATCAATCCTGCCACTCTTCTCTATTCATTCCAACCTGCACTCTTTTCACCACATTTCGCTGAACTGATGACCCCAAGTATTTAAAACCCCCACCCCTACACACATACACACACACACACACACACACACCTACACACACACACACACACACACACACACCTTATGTGCATATTTGAAGTATTTCAGTTCTTGAAGTTAATGTGTTAAAAGCAAGCATAAGGATGTGATCTACTTTGATAAGGGCCAAATTGTGATAGCTAGACAACAGCAGAGCATCTACAAAGGAGCAGGTCTTGTTGGGTGTTTCCAGAATGTAGTGATTAATACCTACCAAAGTGGTTGAAAGAAGGAGAAGTGAAGCCGTGACAGGATCATGGCTGCTAAATCCATGTTGAAAGAAAAGGCTGGTCCATCTGGTCCAGTCCCAAAGAAGAGCTATTGTACAGACAGCAATCACACACATTAAAACCCCTGCCTAATTTTCACTTGTGCCACCAACACGGCTCTTCTTCAGCTGTAGCTCTTCTGAGGGACCTGACCAGAGGGGATAACCTTTTTCTGGGCAAACTTTGTCACAAGGCATCCTTCCGTGGATCACTTTTAGAAGGTACCAAACATTACAAACCTGAGACACCCCACTTCAAGACCTGCTGTTTTAGAGATGCTCTGACCCAATCATATAGCCTGCAATATTTGTTGTTGCTGTTGTTCAAACTAGGGCAGGTCCTTGCCATTTTTTCTGCCAAAACTTTTTTTTCAATTAAAAAATTATTATCCACATTCAGTTATGTTGTTGACATAGAATCGCTATTTTGGTAGTACATTATTATTGTTGTTGTTGTTGTTGTTGTTGTTGCTGCTAAAAATTATCACTACAAATATCAGAACTGATTCAATGAAAACTTATCATATTTAAACATTAATTATGTTTAAATGTCTTAATATTTGTTACACATATTGAAGTTGTGCAATTACAAAAATGATGGCCTCTAGTAGTGCAGCATTCATTTGTTGTTGTTTTTGATCTTTCCCGTGAATATTTCAGATATATTGGATTGTATCTGACAAGCACAGAGCAATAAACAAAGCTTTTCCTTTAGAAATCTGAGTGGTTTTGAAAGAGTACCTTTTTAGCACATTTGACTGACTGTTGACCTGCTTCAAGAAACAAATGGAAGGATTTCAGCTTGTGAAAGTGGAACAATGACAATTAGACCCAAAGCCAAGTGCCCTCAACCCTGTCAGCGCAGAGACTAATCCTCTTATATCCATTCACCACTAAAACTCAGCCTTTTATTGGTAAATACCCATATCAACTTTGTTGACTTTTGTTCCAATATTGCACCAAACCCGTCTTCCATATAACTGCAGAGGTTGAAAGGATATTCAAAAGCTAAAACAAGTAGCTCATCAAAAAAAAAAGAAAAAAGTGTGTGTCTGGGGGGGGTGGTAGATAGAGGATTCTGGAAACATGCATGTGTCGAGGTGTTTAATCTCTGTAACCACTTTTACTTCCTTCAACAAACAAATCTGATGGCAAGTGCTTGTTAAAAAGAGTCAGGCTTTTGTGGCTTGCATGCTTAGAGCATCTAAGCATGCATCTGGACTTGACTGTTATGCATCTGGACATGACTGTTTCATAAAAGAGAAGAAAAATAAAAAGGCCCATTATTCCTGAAAAGCTTATGTTTTGAGGTACAAGTTTGGTTTTCCCATGCAATTTTTTTTCTGCTGTTGTTCCTATTAAGGCTTGAGTTCACAGTGAATGCTGATCAAGCCAAGATTGCTTTTTAATTGCTTGGGCTGATAACTTTATCGCACGGTCTCAGATATTGCTCTCATTTTCAGCCTTGATCAAGATAACACTACATCTTAGTTAAGCCTATTGATTTTAGCTCCCCCCCAAACCCACCCCCACCACAAATGCCATATTTATCCAGGAATAATGTACTGAAACACACTCCTGTCAAAGCAGACAGCCAGAGAGAGAGCGAGAGATAGTGAGGTACAGTTTTAGTGAGCAGTGTGCCTATGTGCACTATCTGTATTAAAATCTTTTTAATTTGCTCCCGATGATTAGATTCCCTGGCATCTCTGATCTTGGCCAGGGTGCGCCAACTGATGTCAGACAGCACCTATTAACGTGACGTTTGATTTATTTCAATTTGATGCAGACCACACTACAGATATATTAAAGATAAAGCCTGCTCTTTTGTTTAATATGCTTGCACCAAAGTCTAATTCGATAGGATCAATCAAACTGGCATCAAAGTGATGTGTTCTACAAGCAAACTATTAGTCGAGCACAAAGCCCATCCTCACAGACGCCCAACAGCAAGCAGCAATTAGAAACTTGTTTACCTAGGATGCTCTTTCTTTGTTTTTCAGTTTAACAGCCAGACTCTAATATCAGACACAAAACTGTTATTGTTTAATATTAAAGAGCTCTTAGGTTAAGTCTTTCACATAGCACACACACACACACACACACACACACACACACACATATATAATCACACACTTTAAAATGTGATAAAATCTATACAATTGCATATTACATAATTAGATTATTAGATGACTTACAAAGAGTTTATATGATTATGAAAGTATCCACTGGTTCTAAATGGTTCACTGGTTGAAAACTGCTCCTGGGAGAAAAGAAAATAGAAATTCTTTTGGAAATTCTAATCAGGAATACAATGCGGCTTCGCCTTCTGAGAGAAAAGTTCATCCTTCAAGTCTCAAAGTCTTCTCAGTCAAATTGACTAACCATACTGAAAAAAAATCAACATATTTTATTTCATATTTGAGTTGAGACGCTGTATTAAAGTGGAGGGGGAGGCATGTTATAGAAAAATATATATATGTATATAGTTGGTGGAACTAAAACAGTTATTTCTGGCGGTACAGTCTTGCTTTAAATGAAATAAGATCATGAAGAATGTAAACATTGTTGCATCATAAAAAAGCAACATTTAATGCTCAGTTACTACATTTAATGAAAAAAAACTACATATGTCTGACAACACTTAGTTTGGAAAATGGTCATGCAAAAATGAATGATGTGGTTTAATTTAGATATTTTACAGCATCCCTGTCCTGCTCCTCCCTGTCCTTCGCCCTGTGTGTCCTGGGTTGGACACCAGCGCGACCCAGTTTGGGACAAGCGGCAGAAAATGGATGGAAATGGACAGCCTCAGCACATCAAGCTGGACAATTCCTTACTTTAAGCTGTGAAGTTATCCCAGTGTTAAATATAAACTTTTGGAAGTTCATGTGGTTTGAAAACATGAAAGTGAATATTCTTGTCATTGCAAGGTCACAGCACAGCACACAGTGAACCACAGTGAAATTGGACCCCTGCATTTTACCCATGCAAACACCGTGCAGCAGGGGGCAGTTATGAAAGCACCCGGGGAGCAGCAACGGGGACAGTACCTTGCTCAAGGGTACCTCAGGGCAATCTACTGGTAAGGGGTTTGAACCCATAATCTTCCGGACCTGTGGCCAACTCCCTAAACACTAGGCCATGAGAAAGGATTCTGGTAAAAGAGGGCAAAAAAGACAAAAAAAAATTCCATAAAAGTCAGACAGGCATTCAGTGTAAGTTGCTTTTTCAAAAAACTTACATTTTATGTTTTGGTTGCTATCAATGCAATGTAATGTTTTCTGACATTTGCCTATTTGAACATTTCTACATTATATGATCAGAAGCTGGTAATGCAGCAGGCATAAATTATTGTAATGCTCTCGGTTGGGGGCTGATAGTTCGAAACAAGCTATGTTCTCCGCCTGGAAGAGTGGGCAGATCCAAAAACCCCATTAACCAGGTGGAAGTACATGAATTAAAAATAACTCAACATGACTTTGCAGTCAAGGCCTGCTCCTGCCCACCATGTTATTCTGTGACTCTCTCCTTTCACATCCCTCCTTCTTTCTCTCTCTCTCTCTCTCTCTCTCTCTCTCTCTCTCTCTCTCTCTCTGGAAGGAGAAATTCTCTGAAATGAACCGTGTTCACATCCACCAATCTTGCCCAACACACACAGCTATCGTACATCTCTCTCTCCCCAGTGTACACTCCTAGTGAACCCACACTGCTGATGTCTTTACTCTGTTACAGCCCCACTTTTACGAGTATGTTTTCTGATGTGTGAATTAGACGGCAAATGGGAAACGTAGCAGAGACACCTCAGCCAAGTCTAGTTATCGAGCTGTCACTGAGCTGAAAGCCTTGCTAGAGAAGAGGTGGAATTAGCATGAGGAGCGCGCAGGCGCCAATTCACATGTGCTGAGCACAATGTGTGAGTGGTAAAAACTCCAAAGCTGCTCATAAACTCACGCACACAGACATGCTCTTACTTAAACCTGCAATATTCCTCTCCCACAGCCTTCCTGGGTGAAGGCGCTCCAGTGAAGAGGATAAGAAATTTGTCAGCATATGTGAAATCACACCATGCAAAAAACGAAAATCTTAAAGGAGGAGAAAATCAAAAGAGACTGGCTTCAGGTGTGAAATTCATCAAAACACAAGCCTGCAAAACAATGATTTTAGTTTCATTACCGTGGTGCTTTTTTTACATTATACAATATATAATTTTTTGTATTTACAATATATAAAATATTTACAATATTCCTACTGCATTGAATTTCATGTCCTGTCATTAGACAATTTCAAAAAGATGATTCAAAACTACACATTTAAAATTTCAGCTGACAATCAGCGTGACTCCTGTTTAAGTAAACCGGCTTTATTTGACTAGGCTGGTCAAACAATGGCAATAATGGCTTCCAAATGTCAGTAGTGAAATAGTCTTTATCAATTCTCAAATATATTTCTGAATACAGAAACTAAATATTACAGATTAAGAAATAAGATAAATACAAAGCTAGTGCCTCATAAAAAAGCTTTTGAATGAATGAATGAATAACCAATGAAAAAAAACCCCAAAAAATTCTGTAACTCTCAAAAACTCTCTTTACTTTCAAAAGTGTCTTTTTGAAAACATCTTTCAAAAGATGTTGCTCCAAATAGCATGACATTCTTGAATGTGCATGTTTTATTTACAGTCATGTGAAAAAATTAAGACACCCCATTAAATATTACATTTAAAAAATAAGAAACATCCACATATTGATTTCTAATCTTGTTTTTATTTATCTCTGGAAAAGAAAGTGATTTAATTATAGCGATACAACAAAAATTAACCTTGATTTATTCATTAAACAAAAGATATCAGCAAAAATGTGTATTCTAACTAAGGAAAAAGTTAGGACACCCTTCCCCCTAATGTCTAGTGTTCCCCCCTTTGGCTGAAATAACCGCAGTGAGACACTTCTTGTAACATCTACCAGTCTCTGACATCAGTCTGAGGAATGTTTGATCCACTCCTCAATGAAGAATTACTGAAGCTGTGAGATGTTTGAGGGGATTCTTGCACATACAGCCCGTTTCTTGCAAGTCACCCCGCAGCATCTCAAAGGGATTAAGATCTGCGCTTTGACTCAGCCACTCCAGGACTCTCCATTTCTTAGTGTTCAGCCAGTGCTTGATGGATTTACTGGTATGTTTTGGGTCATTGTTGTGTTGCAGGGTCCAGTCCTGTTTCAGCTTTAATGTGCCCACAGATGATCTCACATGTTCCTCAAGCACCCTCTGATACATGGTAGAATTTATGGTGGATTCTATGATGGTGAGCTGGCCAGGTCCTGCTGCAGCTAAGCATCTCCAAACTATGACACTTCCACCTCCATGCTTCACAGCTGGTATGAGGTTATTTTCCTGGAATGCAGTATTTGGTTTACACTAGACAGGTCCTCTGTTCTGGTGTCCAAATAATTCAAATTTATACTCATCTGTGCAGAGAACATTATTCCAGAGGTCCTAGTCTTTGTCTACATTCTCTCTGGCAAACCTCCTTGCACACTCCCATGCAAGTTGTATTCTCTCTCTGATTGCAGAGGCATGCACTTTCACATCAGCAGTAGCCCATACCCTGACATCAAGTGCTTGCTGTAGGTCCCATGATGATATTTTGGGTTTTTAGTCTTATTTTAGAATCCGGTGGTCTGCTCTCAGGGTGAATTTGCTTGGACGGCCAGACCTGGGCATGTTGGCAGTTGTGTTGAAAGTCCTCCACGTGTGGACTATTTTCCAGACAGTGGAATGCCTGATTGCAAATTCTTTTGAGATCTTTTTAAATCCCTTACCAGAGTTATAAGATGCTACAATCTCCTTCTTTCTGAAGGCCTCAGACAGCTCTTTTGATCTCGCCATATTGTTCACTCTCACCTCAACAATCAGGAGCACCAAACTAAATGTCTGAGGTTAAAATAGAGCAAACCTCCTTCAAAATGCTGAGTAACGATGTTCTACTCATGTGCACCTGATGTGCTACACCTGCTTGTGATTTGAGCCAATTTAATTGTGAATTAAAGGTGGGAGTGTCCTAATTTATTCCTCACCATAAATCACATTTTTTGTAGAATTACATTTTACAGAAGATTTTGAAAGTCTTTTCTTCCGTTTTAATTGCTTAGTTATATTACTTGAATCTCCCAGTATTGTTCAAATTGAGATTAAATATCCATATGTGTAAATAAGAATGTTACAAAAACACACAGGCTTTCATAGGGTGTCCTAGTTTTTTCACATGACTGCAGCTTTTAAAGAGAAAATCACTGCTTTAATGGCAGGATAATGAATTTTATTAGTTTATTAAAACATCAGTCAGATACTTGTGCCTACTAATTTTTAAACCAAGCACTATTAATACTTGACAGAAAGCAGTCTTCAATGTTAGAACTTTTCTGAGGCTGTTAATATTTAAAATGCAGTCTCAGCTACAAATTATAGTGTCACATTGAAAACATTTACTCACTTTTAGCGCTTTTATTTAACACATTTCAGTAGCATCTAAGTATTCATCATACATGCAGTGATATCACCTAAGGAAGTGGTCACTGCATGACAAAATCAGCAAGGAATAGTGGTGTTAATCTGAAGTGCCCATTTTACCTGATATATCTTTAAACCTGAAATCACTTTTAAAAGAGAGTGTCTAGATGAAACAAGAACCAAGAAAAGGTGAAAGAGGAGGGGAATAAACAGGTTGACAGTGTGGCCCCATCTACAATCATGAACAACAGGCCGACGAGGTGCACCACCACAGCCTGCTTTATTTTTTAATAGGCACTCCATCATCCTGCCCACCCTCCTCCTCCTCCCCCTCTGCTGGGTCGCCCAAACAGATGGGCTTTGTAAGGCTCAATGGCACATTCCGGCACCACAATCTGTCTCGCGAACCCCTGATCAAATCTGAAGAAAAGCTGCATCTCGGGCACATTGCGGCACATATGCACCGCCTTAGCTTGTGCCTATGTCAGGAAAATTAAAATCACTGGAATGTTTTAGAGACTGACGGCATGTCAACAAAATGAGAAGGGGAGGGAATGTATATTGGAATAATCGCAAGTCACTTGGGAACATTGTTCCCCCCATAGACACACACGCAAACCCACAAACCCCAATGCATGAAGATAAAGAGTTATAAAAAAGGACCTTGGCCATAGTTGGATATTAAATATATACCATTACAAACGTGTTTATCTCAATCCCTCCCAGCCACCGCTTACGGGTTCATTCTCTGTGACGCCAGTTCAAAGCGTGATAGCATTCACCATGTAACAACCTTATCCGAGAGGATTCCTTCTCATTGTCTGTCACTTCCCCAAATTGAACTGGAAGAAAAGTCTTTTTAGAAAAAAAAATGAGAGGGAAGAAACAAGAACTGAAAAACAATTTACCAAACCCTCCCAAACCCTGCACATCTTTACATGCCAGTGCCTTTTTCTTGTCTGACCCATTTTGAAATTGCACAAATACCACTTAAAGAAATTTTAGACCAGCGCCTGTGTTTATTTACAGTTTTTCCTCCAGCCTTTATCTCCCTTGGAGGATAACTTCACCCAAATCGCTCATGCCTCTATTGTTTTGTAGCACTTTGAAGGAGGAGAGAGATGTGTAATGGAATCGACCCTGAGTGTTCCTGAGCAGGCGAGGAAAAGAAATTAACAGCGCCTTTTGCATTTTTCATCCCTCCTGCAAACTCAAGGTGAAATAAGTGAGGTAGAGCGGCGCCGAGACGTGTAAAATGTGTTTGGATCCGGCCGCGGAACACGGCTGAGGAGAGTCATGAAAGATGCATGATGCCACTGGAGATGTATAAAGAATTTAGAGATATAAAGGATATATGACAAATAAATCAGGATGCAAATCTCACTGGGTGCCATTGGGAGTTCTCCAATGAAAACCGCCTGAATTATTAAAGGAGAAGAAGAAACATTTTATCAATGAGTACAGGAGTGGAAGAAGCACTTTTGCTTTCTTCCCCTTTTCAGCTTTGGTCAGAGAGAAGAGGGCAGAAGAGGGCCCTTTAACCAATTAAACAGCAAATCCATATTTGACTTAGAATTTTGTTGGCTATGTGTAGAAATGTCTGTGATCTTTTAGAAAACTAGCAATGAAGACCTGCCAAACCAAAAGAAATGTCCTAAATGCCATGATTAGCCTTACACACCATTAAAAAACTATTTATCCAACTCCCAACCCCCACACACCCTTATGTGCTGATGCCTTTCTCTTGCCTGACCCATTTTGGAAAATATCACTTTTCATCCACCACCACTCATGCTTCTCTTCTTCTGCAGTACCTTGAAGAAGGACAGAGACATGTAGCGGAATCAACCCAGAGTGTCCATAAGCAGGCAAGGAACAGAAACAACAAAAGTGAAATCTGACAACACAAAAATCTCTACAATTACAGTTTTATCAGCCAGCCCAGATTTATCTTCAGCCCATAAAAGCATAAAACAACCTTTTGACTGGCCAACTGAACCTTCACCCAGACAACCAGATCCACTAATAAGATGATTACGATGACACTGACTCAGTGCTTTTCATGCAGAATCAAAGAAAAATTCTCATAAATTTACAGAAAGATCACGACCACTCAGATTCTATTTTTTGTATTCATTTTTTAGAGCTTTAGCCAATGCAAGCCATAGGCCCAGCATTTATGTGCACTCTTTCATAGACAAGAAGGCCTTTCCTTAAAAAAAGGGTCATCATTCTGAAAAGAGATTTATATAATGGCCACATGCATCCAAAGCCAGCCATTTAACACTGGGAAAACAGTTATTCTAATGGGAGCGCTCACCATGGTGATCCCTGGTAGCCATACAGGACTGCCTTGGCATGAGTGTGAGCAGAGCTGGCTCCCTGATGGTGGCTCATTGATTAGTGCTGGAACATACCGGAGCTGTTGGGGCCATTAAACACTGTATTTTTTTTTTTTTTGCAGAAAGGGAGGGGTGTGAGACTGGGGGAATTGTGAACGAATGATTGTAAAGACTTTTTTTGGCTTATTTTCCCAGCCCACTCAGTAGCATAGTTTAATGGCACAGCTTGTGGCTTTTGATTAGTCATTAACTCTGCATTCACTTGCGGCAAACCTTTGTTTTTGTTTTTGGTGAGTTTCAATTTGGTATGAGAAAACAAATATTACAGGATATACATATATATATATATATATGTATGTATATATATAAATATATAAATATATATATATATATATATATATATATATATATATATATATATATATATATATATATAACAATTAGCACTTACTTACCCCTTAGCCTCTGCCTCTAGTGCAGGATCCTTGCACAGCTCATCACACTTGAATGAGAACGGTACATCATTTACATTTACATTAACAGCATTTAGCTGTAGCTCTTATCCAGAGCGACTAACGTTTCTAAACTACAGGTACAGTCCACCTGGAGCAACCAGTTAAAGGGTTTGCTCGGAACCTAGCCAAGTGGTGCTGAGTCCGCCTCAAGACCTGCAACCTCTTGTGTGTAGTCTATATGTGAGTATCCTACCAGCAGCACCCCGAATCAGCTAACATAATGCTGGCTTGCATCAAGCAGAGTGATTGAGAGAACGTTCATTTTATCCAATCACAGAAAGCAACTTTTTCAAGCTGTATCTGAAAAATATGAAAATATAATGGATTTGAGCAGGTATAAATCTGACTGAAGGAAAGCCCTGATATGCACGATCAGTTAACAGCAAAGTATATAGATGAATAAGGGCTCACCAATTGGCAATCGGTTGGCAAAGTGATAGTAGCACTCAGTAGGTCTTTATATTGTGTCACAGCAGTTTAAACTGTTAGTTTAAACTAGTACTAGTATACTAGTACTGTAGCAGTGTAAACTAGTTTTTAGATTCTACTCATAGCTTTGAGAGAGAATGTTCCAATGTATGTACCAGGAGCCAGAGTGGCTGAAGGTTTTTGATCTAATCAAGCCAAAGCACACCTGATACCACTGGTTTAATCTATTTTTGTTTGAATGACAATCTGGCATTTACACAAATGCTATTCAATTCAATTTATTCTTGTATAGCGCCTTTTACAACAGAGTTGCCCCAAGGCACTTTACATTGGTGGTAGATGGTGGAACAGGTAACAGTATTAGAAGTTAAGTTAAATGCTATGTTGGTACAATTGGGCATCTCTGATTTAGAGGACCACTACCACTGCTAGTAATAAACGAAGGCCAGCAGGTGCTAGCAGGAGTACTTAAATGATCATGACCCAGTCAGTGCTTTGGTTTTACTGTTAGCAACATTAGCATGTTTGGGTGAGTTATTCCATTGAGTTCAAATTGTCCCCACACTGCGTGCCACTAAGCAGTAATTAAACACTGACACACAGACATCCTCTGGCATATGTGAATGGCGGGGCTGTGAACAGGCCTGCTGCTGCACGGAGCAGTGCAGAGGCTTCCACCTTGAAAAGCAGATGAAAGACATTTCCTCCCTTAGAGGTGGCTCGGTGCTGTGTAGAGATCACCGGAGCCGGAGGCTTTTGTGCCGGACCCTGAGGCCAACCGGACACACACCCGCTCCTGGACCCCTGGCTTTGTCCGGCCTTGGAGGGATGCCACCAGCAAGGCTTGCGGGTTGTCGTGACAACCATGTCGCTGAGGTGCCGCTGTGGGGCTGCAGGCTTCCATTAAACTCTTTAAGATTACAAGACTGATTCTGGTGTCCAGCACTGTTGTGGCCAATCTTGTTACACCACAGATCATACAGCTCTTCGCATAATCCCTTAATCAGATTACCAGCACTGATTTGGAATATTTTAGCAGTGTCTGCACACTGTCTGCTAATAGATCCAGCGTGCTTCTCTTTTGTATATCAAAGGTTTAGTTATGATCTTTGTTTAATCATAACTATCAACAAGAGTCTAAATACAGGAGCAGGGTGTGGGTCTAGTTGGTTTAATTGCCATGGGAAATTTCCAAAATATCATCAACCAAAAGTGAGCCTGTTCTCATGTGCTTACTCACTACCCTGGCTGCCTGTAAATATATACTGTATAAACACAGGATGAATGCAGATAATGAGGATTTTAATTCAATTTAATTCAATATTAAATTAATAAGAACTTAGTTTTCAACCTTGGTTGCTAATTTTCTTTTCTCTGTGTATTGGGCAGCGGTGGCCTGGTGGTTAGGAGTTGAGCCTGGGTTGAAGATTGTGGGTTTGATTCCCTCACCAGTAGGTTGCCCTTCCTGGAGCAAGGAAGCGTCCCTGTCACTGCTCCCCGGGCACTTTCAATAGCTGCCCCCTGCTACACGTGTATATGGGTGAAATGCAGAGGTTGAGTTTAGTTGTGCTGTGCTGCATTTCACAAGGATTTTCACTCGCTGCTCCATGTTGTCACCACTAACAGCATGTCTGGCATGTCTGACCAAACCTGGGGACACTAATTGACATTCTGTTGTGCTGAGAGGCAGGTTCTAGACACCAGTTCAGGGAAGAAGCACCAAAAACTTAGAGATAACAAGTTTTCTTGAGTAGTGATGAACACCTAGACACAGGAATTTTAGCAGGTGCAGTGAGCTATACTGTGTTCAAAAAGCACTAATCCCATTTACATAAAAAATTCCATTACAACAATTAAAAAACAATTTTGCAGTGTGTCAGGCACTGAACACTGCTGAAAAAGGCCTCTGCATTAGGGAATACCTGGCCATGAAAAGTTCCCCTGCAGAACATTGCCAAGAGCTTCCTACTGTCTCCTAAATCAGGACATTGCCCAGAGCATCATAGTGTCTCTGTCCTCTTGCCTTCTTTCTAAATTACTTCCTATTTCACATGTAAGCAAAACACATAAACCCGGCCATACACCTGATGCTAAAAAAAACATGCCACCTCCGATCACTTCTCATTTTTCCAGCTCTTATCCAATAATGCTCTGACTAGTCCAACACTACACATATCCATTAGCAGCCAGCTGCAATGCTGATATCTTTTTCATCGTGCCAGCATTTACCATTTTAGGAATTTGTGCTACAATAGCTTTTTGGTATCATCAATTAGTTTCTCTCCTCCGACATCGGTGAGCCTTGGATGCCCAGGATTTAGTCCCCATTTCACTGGTGCATACTGGAAACTCTCACTTAGACTCTATTCAGAGGTTATCAGATCCTTAGCCTTGCCCATTGTTCCTGCTTCTAAAACATCAACTTTAAGAAGCGAGTGCTCACTTGCCATCTATCATATGCTACCCTCTGTCAAGTGCCATTATAACTAGATAAACCATGTTAATCACACTGCCTGTTAATGATTTTAATATTGTGGCTGCATGGGGTATATTTAACATATAACATCAGCACCTCAGTCATGTTGTCATACTTGTGCACTAGCATTGTCAGATAAAGTAACACTCAGAAACCTTCACAAAATTTAAAGGAGATTTATGCTTATAGGTATGAGATGGGGTGCAGACTAATGAGAGCACATATGTATCATGCCTCACTGGGTCTTTGAAAGTCTAGTTGCTTCCAAAAGTCATATATTGGTAAATCTTCAATCCAAGAGAAGAGGCATTAATGCAGGGTCTTGAACATACCCACCCACACACATGCAGCCAGACCCACAACCACAAAGTCTTGCTTTTCCAATGAAATTATACGTGGACAATGCAGAGACTTCCATAGTTCACACCTCGACTGACAGTCTAGTGACTTGCATTGTGTCTAGGCGGATTTCCATCCCTTCAAAAACAGATTTGCTTCATGCAAGTAACAATGGGGCAACCAATCCTCCTCACTAGCTCAAAAACGAAGGACAGATGAAATGTTCACTGTTATTCCAAAATTGCCGCTCTAAAGTAGTAGAATATGTTTTTCCTTTAAGCTCAGTGCATTAAAGAGAATTCCACCCATTCAAACGTTATCTTTAAAAATGGCTATATGTGGTAAATCAAATTCTAAATGCTTTAAATACAAAGTCTTTTCTAAATAGACAGAGGTATGACATGGAAATGTTCATAGTATAATGACTGTTGTTTTGTTTATAACCTAAAGTTTAGACTTTAAAATGCTTTAAATTAAATTCATGAGGGCCTTCCTTCACTTTGTTCCATTTCATTGAAAAAAATAAGAAGAACAGCTAAATGCCTGTTGATGCTTTGTGCAACCATAGCGATAGCTTTGAGAGAAAGGAGCACAGAAGACGGCTCCTTGACCGGCAGAGAGGGAGATTAGAGAAAACCAGAGAGATCAAGAGAGAGGAGGCAGAGAGAGAGAGATGCAGAAACAGAGAGATAACAAAAAAGAGAACAGAGTCGATGCATCCAAATATTTGCAGACTTAAGCCAAACAACTAAGTGGGAGCCAGCGTTGTGACTGGGTGTGTGTGAGATGGGCTGTCACGCATGTTTTAGGTTGAAACATTTAGACTTGTGGAGGTAACCATGGATTAAGTCGCTACATCAACAAATCAAGGCAAAAAGCCACAAATAAGATGAGAGTATCCTGTCAATGCTTGCGCTATAAAGTTTCCACCATGCTGAAAACAACATACAGTGGGTGCATTATGGTACGTGTAGTCACTTCAATGATCCATTAACATGTGCTCATGTTCTTAATGGTGAGGCAGAGTGAGTTTTGGGTAGCTCTGTTCAGACATGAAATGGGTAATATAATAATGAAGCTGTTCTTATGAAGTTCTTAGATTTGCTGTTAATGGCAGTGTGAGTGAATAATTATGCTTCATTGCTGGGATTGAGTAGATGGCTATTATAGCTCTCTCAGTCCAGCAGCCCCAGAGGAGCACACTACTGCAGTTTAAGCTTAACAGAGAAGGGGGAGGATAGATCTGTACTAATGACTCTTCTGTGCTATTTCTGGGTCACGATGTAATTGATTTACTGATTAGGGGTCTATCATGCTACTACAGGATTTAAACACCTATCTCCAGGAGATTAAAAAGAAGGAAAAAAATGAGACAAGAAAAAAGGGGAGGCTATTAAAAGAAAAGGTCCAAAGAAAAGTGAGAATTCTGGAACTATACTACACAGTTTCATTATACTATCTATTAGCTAAAGATGTTACACAGTTTAAAAAAAGTATTTTTCCCTTTAGATGAATATACTCTTTAATATATTATAGTATAACACGTATTAATATAATAACATTAGTTTGAAGAATAATTGAAGAATTAGATATTTATTTGATTACCGTGAGACTAGAGGCGGAAGGCGTCTAACGCCTTAAACGTAAGCTAAAGTGGTGGACAATAATAATCTATATATACCTTCTTATTGTATCAGGGCCCTTTTTCAAGTATCTGTGTTAATGTAGTATTATCTTCATGTCATTTAACAGCACTTAAATGAACCATTTTTACATTTTCCATTCATTTCCACACGACAATTTCATTACCTGTTACTCTACAGTGGGATACAATTTTCTAAAAATCATATGACACACTCACTAAACCCTATTTCTGCTAATTTGCTACACAATTACTGCTTTGAGATTGAAGTGGGGTTGAAAGCATGCCATATTATGGTGTTGGTCATTTTTTAAACCACCAACCAATTTTAAATTTCAATTTGGAGGGAAGAATAACATTTTATCCAAAACACAATAGAGGAGTTATTATTGTTATGCAGAGAGGAATGGCTATCTGCTATCTGCATTAAGTTGACAACCTCTCCCCCACCCAAGGCAGGAATTGTTTCAGTATCTCCAGGCCATTTCAGTATCTCCAACAACCATTTTCAAGATGATCTGATATATAAGACCAAATAATGGAGATGCCGCCCAATAGGCTAATTATTCATTATTAGTATTGTATATAGTTGTTAATCGGCTTAAATATAATGATTGTTGTTAACTTCAAAAATTGTTTTGTGAATTTACATAGTCATCAGAGTGAGGAACTGAACTGCAGGCATACATTAATGTCTAAGAGGTTACATATCATTCTTGAATAATGTGTTTTGATCCCATTTTATAGTATATGGATAGTCCCAGATGCCTCCCACTGTACAAGACAATTTCAGGTCAGGTGGATTGGAAGTGCTAAGCTGCCCCTTGATGAGTGTGTCTGAGGTGTATGAAGAGTGAAGGGAGATTTACAAGATGGTAGTGAGACCAGTTATATTATGAATTGGAAGTTGGCTTTGCATTGGGTGATAGGATGTACCAGGATTAGGAACAAGTATATTAGTGGGTCAGCATTAGTAAAAATATACACCAAATACCAATGGAAAATAAAAAATAAACGTCTAATATATATATATATATATATATATATATATATTAGACGTTTATTTAAATATCTTACTTTGAAAATATGTATATATATAATATATATATATATTTTTTATATATATTATATATATATATATATATATATATATATATATATGTTTTTTTTTTTTTTTTTTTTTTCAAAGTAAGATACTAAATGGCGTCTAATATGTATATATATATATATATATATATAACATAACTATATATATATATATATATATATATATATATATTGAATGTTTATTTTTATTTCCATTATTTTGTATATTTTATTAATGCTGACCCACTAATATACTTGTTCCTAATCCTGTACATATATTTCATATATATATATGAAAAACTACAAAGGAGTAAACATCTGTATTTCACAGTAAGATACTATTGCTTTATATCATGTACTGTTTATATTATTGTTCATGGTCTGTAGATGGACCCAGGATCGTTCTGAACATTGTAAAATAAAGACTAAGAAACTCAATACCATGGATCAACAATTTGAGTCTGGATTCTTTAGCTTATACTTAACTGTCAAACAATCTTTTAACAGACAAACATATTTCATGTGTATACAGTCTGATAAACTACCACACAATTTAGTGTAGAATTAATTTAAAATGCACAGAATACACCCTCATCATAAGATATTTATCATTGGAAGGATTAGTGATGTGAAGCATAAGACAGGCAGGGTTTGATGTTATGTTTGGCTAGCTCATGGCAGCCTTTTTTCTTCATGAGGGTTGTTCACAAGTTGCTGCAGGTACAGATTAGTTGCCCTGCTGATCAAGTGAGCACTCAGATATTGTGGGACTTTCCAAAGCACTTTGCAGCTCTTTTCAGCTCAGCTTTTCAGCTCTTCTCTTTACTAGTTAATGGTGCCTTATCGCCTTGCCATCTTGGAATTCTGTATCAGAAGACTTGTTCGCAGAAAGTATTCAATACTGTTTCGTTCTAAATAAAAGTGTCAGTGTCCAGCATAACATATATATATTTATTGCACAAAATCAGGCATAGTGAATTGAAACTGCACACAATCCACCAGTTCTACTCTCTGTCATTCACTCATGTTCATAGCCACTTAGCATATTTACGGTCGCAGGGTGGTGCTGGAGCCAATCCCAGCTCTCACTGGGTGAAAGGCGAAGGAAACACCCTTGACAGGTCACCAGTCCATCGCAGGGCAGACACACAGACATATACTCTTACACACTTTCACACCTAGGAGGCAATTTAGCATCTCCAATCCACCTGACATGTCTTTGTACAGTGGGAGGAAACTGGAGCTCCCAGAGGAAACTCACATGGACATGGGAAGAACATGCAAACTCCTATATGACCGCCAGTATAAACGGCCCTGCCTGGTGATTGAACCCTGGACCTTTTCGCTGTGAGGTGACAGTACTACCCCCTGCACCATCTACCGCCCCCCACAAGTATTATCTAAACACAATTGTCGGAGGTACCAATATTGCATGGTTGCAGGGTGCCTTGTTTCTTTTTTTAAAACTTTTTTGCTAAATGCAGTTTCATCACATATTCTCACAGCTACCGATGTGCATGAAATCTTTATCTTTAATTTAATTATTATGACTGAAAATGTATTTTGTCAGTGTCTATTTGCTATTTACAATGTGTGAAAATTTTATGATGATCGTGCAGCTGCTAAACAATAAGTGTTTATTCTTAGTAATGTGGTGCAATGGTACAGAAGGATCATCAATGATAATATGTGTGTGTGTGTGTGTGTGTGTGTGGATGGATGGATGGATGGATGGATGGATATTCTTTTTGCAACACACAACACAAACAGGCTGCTTTTTCAAGTAAAGTGGTGATATTAAATATATCTTGTGTTTAAACTTAGATATCTAAAAAATAGGAGATCTGTATGGGCAGATACTTAAAATTTCAGTATTGGTAATGATGAAGAACGTTACTAGTAGTGATTCATGCAACTAAGATTGCCATCTGGAGCTCTATTCTGTTGGCAGACACACTTAAATGAGCTTAAAAGTAAAGAAAAGCAAAGATGTTGCTTTTCTTCTCATACAAAAAAATACACTTAAGGTAGTGAGCGTGCCTGCAGCAGTGACATAGACACTGAATGAAGGTGTGAAAGCGCATCTGATGCAGTCAGACTTTTGGGGAAAGTTGCTCAATTATTCCCATGCTTTTGCTCATGTTTACATTTCCCACTCAGCCCAGTAACAGCAGGCAATATGGAGGCAATTTATGGGTTTTTCTCCCTCTACTACAAAATATTGTCTTGTGTTTGGTCTAGATTCAGGTCCAGCACTTTTCCTGGTGCCTGTCATTGCCAAGAGAATATTTTATACACAACGTAGCGTTACACCAACCTTGATTGTGATACGCTCCCAGTAGAAATCTCTGCTCAAGATGAGGCTTGAGAAGCTGAACTGCAATTATGATACTTTAAATAATTTTACAAAAGTAGAGCCACCATTAAATAATTTACAGGCTTGGGCCTTGTCAGGAGTGCACCAAAATGGTAACATCACTCAGGCTAAATGTTTTTCAGCAGCTTGCCCATGAGTTCAAGTCAGATATGTTCAAACACTGGTCTTTGTTGTCTTTTTTTTTCATTAAACAGCCTGAATCATCACAGCACAGACATGACCTAAGCTGTACAAGTTCATGCAGCATTAGTACAGTCAGACATCATTGTGTGCAGCTCACATTGCCATCTGCAGGGCACTGTGTAATTCTCCACGTTTTTCGGTGTAATGAAAAGAAAACGACTTTCAAAATAGAGTTCCCCCTAAACTTAATACACGTGTCCGGAATAGCCGTCCACACACAAATGCTGAATATTTGATGACTGTTTGCTAAAAAGTAACACCCTAAGAGTAGCGCATATCATTAATAACTAAGTCTCATCGAACTTATGGCTGGCCCATATCATATATAAAACATTGTATAAATGGGCTGAGGCAACTAACACTTTGTGAGCACTGAAGACTGTGGGGCAGAGGTGGGTTCTTGCTTTTAAGGTGGCCTTTTTGGAATCCACTGAAGTCAGAAAATATTGATTAACAAGCAGAATAGCTACATGAGCCTTTTCCCATGTTTTTATAAAGACTAAAGAGCAGATCATGACTGTTACACATCAGAATGTTTAAAGTGGGCTACGGTATAAAAGTGCTAAACTCTAATGTGCAAAACTGTCCGCTGGGAGACAAGCTTATCACGTTTTTTTAAAGCAGATGTAGAGCTGCAGTGTGTGTGTGCTGCTTCTGTATATTCCTTCGAATGAGACAAATATAGCTTTAAGACAAAACTGTACAGAGTACATTTAGAGTTTAATGATGTTTAACTATTCAAATATTGTTATACAAAGTAGAAACAATAAAAATACACATAACACAAATATTTTCTCACTTTTTTTGGGAAGCTTGTTTATTTCCTAAAAATTTCCAATGATTGGTTATCTGCCAAAATAAAAGTGTTTTATAAAAATTGCAGTAAGACACAATAACAATAAATATGAAAACAAACCTGAAAAACTGATATATATATATATATATATATATATATATATATATATATATATATATATATATATATATATATATATACAGTACTGTGCAAAAGTTTTAGGCAGGTGTGAAAGAATGCTGTAAACTAAGAATGCTTTAAAAAATGGATTTTCATCAATCACCAAAATGCAGTGAATGAACAAAAGAGAATCTAAATCAAATCAATATTTGGTGTGACCACCCTTTGCCTTCAGAACAGCATCAATTCTTCTAGGTACACTTGCACACAGTTTTTGAAGGAACTCGGCTGGTCGGTTGTTCCAGACAGGACTGTGTTTCAACCTCCGTGTGACATTGATGATCAGCAGCACCTGTTTGGTAAAATTGGTTGATCATACACCAACTATAATCCTACACAATCCCTGACTTTGTGCAAGTGTACCTAGAAGAACTCATGCTGTTTTGAAGGCAAAAGGTAGTAACACCAAATATTGATTTGATTTAGATTTTTCTTTTGTTCGCTCACTTTGCATTTTGTAAATTGCTAAAAATAAACAATCATTATTTATATTTCTGAAAGCATTCTTTAAAAAAGCCTAATGCCTAAAACTTTTGCACAGTACTGTATATATATATAAATATATAGAATATATAGAACAACTTGGTATTGAAATTGGTGTAGAAGTTCCAAAAACCATTTTGACCAAAACCAAAAAACATTGCTTAAAAAATTTCTTTTACCTTTGATTTACATTTTAGATCAGTAAGTATACAAAGTTTTATTGTCAATGTACAGGAAATGCTCTTCTTTTTGTTATGAAAACAAAAGTGGATTGAAAAAAAAACCTTGCTTTAATGAGCACAGAGTAAGGAACGATTACACCGTACAACAGCAAGAGTTAGCTCTTAATGGTAAAAACAGAGAAAGTCTGTTCGATGCTAATGAGTGGTGGATGTGCATACAGAGCGTAATGCATGGTCTGTTTCTTGCCCAGCCTGCTGAGCTGTGGTTATAATCATGAATAAATTGCAGATCTTCCAAACAGCCCAGAGCATCCGCAGTGTCACGCTACCGGCACATCTCTCCAGAGACGCCACTGCTGCGGATTAATTCACCTAAACATTTCACATGTCACCGGGAATTTGCACGTCCCAGTTTCAAAACACCTCCATAATCAAGGCCAGGTCTATACAAATATGACAGTCTCAGTTCTACCACATTGCATCTTTAACCTTGAAGTTGTAACACATTTGACAATCATTGGACATAATTTGTGTTGTGACTGAGATTGCTTGTGACAGAGTAAATGCCTGTGTTACTCTGTTCTGAATCTGGGTTTGTGCTGTGGCCCTGTCAGATAGTGTGCATGGGCAAGAGTAGAGTGAATCAGGAGAGAGAGAGAGGGAGAGAGAGAGAGAGAGAGAGAGAGAGGGAGAGAGAGGGAGAGAGAGAGAGAGACTGACCACAGAAGTGTAAATATTTTGATGATTGACATAGAGGGGTTGGATATTGGGCAGTATCATGAGCTGTGATATGGCCATGCTACCATCCTACCACCTGCAAAAACTGTTCCTTCATTCGAGTGGGCACAAAGCGTGTAGGGCCCTCAAATGCCCGTCCGCTTCGCCTCTGGCAAACTGGGTGTACTAATGCAAGTGCTGATACTGCACAGACACACAGGAAATCGGGTGGGTCCTAACAGAAAGTCACAGCCGTTTTTTATCCGAGTTCAAGTGGAGTAAAGCTCAGCCTATTTATGATAATGAAAAAGTGAAAGTGACTACCCATGTCATTATGAAACACAGCACAACACAACAAAATTCAACCTCTGCATTTCACCCACACACAGATGTGCAGCAGTGTTCAGCTATTGAAAGCACCTGGGGAGCAGTGACAGGGACGGTACCTTGCTCAAGGGTACCTCAGGGGAACCTACTGATAAGGGGTTTGAACCCTCAATCTTCTGATTGTGTGGCCAACTCCCTGACCTCTAGACCATTGCTGCCCCAATGATTCACAGCAAGGCATTTGCTGGACCTATGCTTGCTCTGTCCTCAAATGCAGAGTTTTTTAGCTACTGTTGTAAATGATGATTTACATTGTGAGCATTTGAAAGGTTGCACTGCATTTTTCGTATTACTGGTCATATGATAGGGGTGAACGATAAAAGTCTGATTATTATGTAAACCCTGATATTTATGGAATTCTTGTTATAGTAAACGGTCATTGGGAGATAATCTTAATCTTAAAATATCTTAATCTTAATCCTCATTTAATCAGCCAGAGTTGGTATATCTTATACTTTGTCTATCAGTAAAAAGTTTAGCTCTAAGACCTTTGAAAACTACACCTGATCTGCTCAAACACAACATTTCACAGACATGAAAAAAGTGAAAGTCAACTAAAAGTAATCAAAATCTGATGTACGCACTACAAAAAGAGATAAGAAGGAACAGGTCAGCTAACAGACTTTGACAGCTGCTGCTAGAATCATTATTTGCTCAGCAAAAAAGGTTTAGGACAGAGTAAGTCAATCTTCACAAAACACAGAAAAAAGAGAAAAGACGACTTAGTTTATGCCTTTTACAGAGAAAATGTAATCTGGGAATAGAAAAAAAATCCCTGATGCACAATTAGTGCTACAGGTTTATTCAGTAAAAAGAAAATGCTGCTGTTTGGTTATAGATTTTCATGTAGCAGATCCAAAGTCAGAGCTTGCTTTAATGAGCACAGAGTAAGGAACAATCACACTGTACAACAGTAAAAGATAGCTCTTCGTGGTTAAAACAGAGAAAACTCATTTACTCATAAAGGTTAAAATGGAGAAATCTCATTTACAATGCATGCAAACAAAATAAATAAATAAAACAATCTGGGAAAAGCAAAAATATTTCCTAATGCACAATTAATGCTACAGATCTATTCAGTTAAAAGAAAATGCTGCCGTTTGAATATGGATTTCCGTGTAGCAGGTCCAAAACCAGAGGTTTATCCCATGAATATTTGATAGAGACAGCCATTAATTTGGTTGTTATCATGCTTTATGTATAGCTTGCTTTTTATAATCCATTCCCAGCCTTATCATGCTTTATTGCATTTCCTCCGCATTCACTGAAATCAAAAATTGCTTGGAGTAAAATGCACTTAAACTGGGGGCAACTTCATCTGCTATTCAGTTTTTCCATGTACTGTATTGGCCAAGCTTCACAGGATTAAAGCACTCGTCTTTTCAGTATTTGCTTTTTGTTTTTATTCCCACTTCCTCCAGAGATCTCCGTTGTTCATGTCCTTTTTATTATGCACAAAGGGGAAGCCTTATATAAAAAAGACTTACAATGGAAGAGTCATTAAGAATAGCCAACTCACATGCCTCACAAGTGTAATCTGTTCCTGAAAGAAAAAAAAAAAAAACAGTGACAGCCAATAGAATAATCAAAAATTAAAGTCAAAATAGTGACTTTAGTTTGCTGTATATTTTAAGACCACATTAACACTGGAGACAACCTGCCTACTGGGAGGAAATTCACATTTCATTTATATCGACGATCATTTTGCATTTGTAACAAGTATTGCAGTAAAGACCAGAATGCACATTACAGGCCAGTACATACACTACAGATGAGAACACACACTAAAAGCCACAACACACACTAAAGGGTGAACATATACAGGCCAGAGCAAATTATATAGACCAGAGCACATACTAGAGGCCAGAAAACACAAAACAGGCCAGAATACACTTACTACAGACTAAAACACAGATACTAAAGGCCAGAGCACACACACCAGCCAGAAAACTCCCCACAGTGCTGCAGTGGTAATTTAGTTACAACAGCAAATGTCAGGGGGGTGGGCTATTAGGTATCAACAGGCTGTTCTTGAAGTGTCTATAAATGGGCAAGCAATTTAAATGTTTTAATTTATTTAAAGGGGCTAAATTATGATGGTTTGTTGACTGGGTGAGAATATTTCCAAAACAGAAGGTCATGCAGGGTAAGCTTTGTATGCAGTGGTTAGTACTGATCCTAAAGAAGACCTACTAGCACAAAGTGCTGGAAAAAGTTCATGTTAGCTATACGATGGGAAAAAAGCACAATGAATTATAACTAGCTGTATATAGCGCTGCGCAGCCACAGAATGGTCACAGAGAAGAAAGCACCTACAATGGACATATGAACATCAGAACTGGATCATCAAGCAATGAAAGAAGGTGGCCTGGCTTGATGAACTTCATTGCATTTTACATAATGTGGATGGCCAACTGCATGTGTTGTTTACCTTGAGAAGAAGTATCATCAGGATGCACTTACAGGAATCAGGCAAGCCAGTAGAGGCAGTGGGAAGCTCTGGGCAATGTTTTGCTGCAAAACGTTGGGTCCTGGCTTTTATGTAGTTGTTACTTTTACATGTTCCACATGTTTGCAGACCAAGTACACCCCTTTATGGCAGCTGTGTTCACCAATGGTAAAGGACTCTTTCAGCAGGATAACGCACTTTAATCTGACAGAGCATCTGTGGAATGTACTGGACAAACTAGTCTGATGCATAGAGGCCCCACCTCACAACTTACAGGTCTTGTATCTGTTACTAACGTCTTGGCATCAAATACCACAGCACACCTCCAAAGGTGATGTGGAGTCCATGCACTGAAAAGTCAGAGTTACTATATTATGGGAGTGGTTTAATGTTATGGCTCACCAGTATACGATACAGGCCAAAATAAAAGAGGAAAAGAGTGACATTTAAGGCTTGTCTAAGAAATGTTTTTCAGAGGCCAAGCACTAAAGCTGAATATGCACTCAAATGTGTTTCTTCCTGTTGTACTTCTTTAACATCTTCTTCTGGCTAAGGTGTCTATAGTAGACCCTAGAATGGTCCTGTGAAATGTTTTCAAATTGGGAACTGTCCCCTAAATCCCATCAAAATCTGGCATCGAACCTGCTAAACAAGACTTAAGAAAGTAAACTAAGCCTGAACAGCCTGAAGTATAAAGACAGACTTGTCAGCTTCAGCATGCACTCATTATGTATAATATGGCACCAACAGGCAGCTGCAAAGACACTGTATCTGATTTTCTTACTACAATTTTGTTTATAATTTTACATAATAGTTTTACATAATAACAGCTGCTTCTTAGTTTTGTTGATTTTTAAAATTGATATAGGAAGCATAAATTGAATCATTTATGTCCTGAAACATTGGTGCTAGTATCTACTGGAGCCATTAAACTGTTATTTTTTAACAGTGTCTTACTTTGACATTTTTAAATCACATGCTTCTAATCTCTCATTCATTCACTCATTTTCTTATTCACTTGCCCTAATTTAGGTTGCGGTGCTGGAGCATATCCCAGCTCTCACAGTGCGAAAGGCGAGGTCACCAGTCGCCAGTCCATCGCAGGGCAATACTCCGCTGACAACACTTAACATTGCGAGGTCACAGCACAGCACAGCACAGCACAGCACAGCACAGCACGCAGTGAACCACAACGAAATTGGACCTCTGCATTTAACCCATACGTGCAGCTATTGAAAGCACCCAGGGAGCAGTGACAGGGACGGTACCTTGCTCAAGGGTACCTCAGGGCAACCCACATGGAGGGAATCGAACCCACAATCTTCCAATCCAGAGCCAACTCCCTAACCACTAGGCCACCGCTGCCTTATACATCGTTGCATTATGGCTGTAATGCTGCTCGACAGGATATTTCCTTTAGGAGACCAAATCAGTTATATGCACACCATTTCTGTAGCTAACACAGCATTACTGGTCATCACCAATTTTATATAATATTCTTCCCACGGTTTATACAAAAAGGCCTATAGTGCCTATATTTTCAAAGAAAATATCACGCTGCACATTAAGGACGTTCATGATCTGACACCCAGGACCAAGTGCAGGTATGAGATGAACTTGCATGTGTGCCGTACTCATGCAGTGTGATACACAGGAAGAGAGAGCATGTTCTGTGTGTATGCTGTGTGCAGTACTCAGAACTCAGACCCCCAGGGCAGGCTGTTTGATGTGAATCTGTAAAGTGGATTATCTGGTGGCAGGAGGGTGAATAGTGGAGGTGCTCAAGGCAGGCTTCTCAACACTCAGTAGCCAGTCATCAGGGAGCAGGCCACCCTGGAGGACAACACAGCCCACACTGGGGTCTTGCCTTAATGCTCACTTTGTCACCCAAACAGGCCAGGAAAGATAATCAATACCCTTTGATAGCCACTATTAGGATTTTAACAAGCTTTTCCTCACGCTGTGCTGCTCCCAAGAAGAGAAAAGAACACCTGGCCTCACCCCTCATCTTCTCTCTCCTTCACTTTCTCCCGCTCTCTCTTTCTTTCTCCGTCTCTCATCCCAGTCGGTGTTTTATGTTCTTCTAAAAACCCTCACTAGACAACTGCCAGTTGCAAAATATTTATGCCAAAGCACTTTACCCACTTGCTTAGCCAATGTACCATGGTAATGTTTGTAAGGTGTTTATATTTCCCACAGTTTGCTTGCACCCGGCAGTTTTATTAGAGAAAGGAGCCCTTCCAAAGAGTGATTCTCTTCACTAAAGTCCTTTGTGGAACCTTCAGCTCCTTAACAACTTTGCATTGCAGAGGTAATTTGCCATTCTGTTAACTCAGACCAGACATTCTGATTACTCAAAGCGAAAATAAAGTGCAAATTTGTCATAAAATCACACTGTAATCTATATTAAGGCCTAGGATACAATAGCTTTTTTGCCAAGTGATCACACTTATTTTGTTCTTTATTAGGGCTACAGCGTATGGATGAATTTATTACAAAGATGACGTCCAGGAAGCATTTTATTGCTGTTACTTGATTTAAAATGTATGTACCCTCTTTCTAAATCAGTTATTGTAACTCATAGTATTTCAAAATCTTAATTAAATGTTTCAAGTAAAATTAAACAATTAAAAATAACATAAAAATATATGTAAAAATAATTAGAGGTGGTGGTCTGGCAGTAGGATACTTGCCTACGGATCTATGGACCAAGAAGGTCACAGGTTTGAATATCACCTCCAGCACTACCAACACTGGGTTCCTGAACAAAACCCTCAACCCCAGGTTGCTCGAGGGGAACTGTCCCTGTAGTTAGGAAATGGAAATGATAAGAGCATCAGCCAAATGCTGTAAATGTAAATCAGAACATTGTCGGAAGTATAATTTTTGTCTAATTAGATCATGACTTAAAGCTTTTTCAAGCATTATTTTAAAATGCTATGTCGCTCAGCCCTCTTCTTTACTGTGTTCTTGAACATATCTTGCAAATTGTTCTTATATTACATTAAACTTTTTTTATTTCACTTTCAAGACTTTTTCTTTTCCCCAAGAAAGCTCCAGACATCATGCGAGGCTCATGTAATCAAATCGAAACCACTTTGAGTAAAATTTGGCATTAGTGATTGGGGGCAGGTTGAGGTCACAACAGCAAATGCAAGCTCCTACCACTTTAACTATACCAGGATAGTTAAAAATCCTTTTCTGTACTATCCCTCACTCTAGTAATAGTCACCAGCTCTCAGCAATAAATTTACCTTTAAAGGCACCTTTAAACTGTGCTGAAACCTTTCCACATTCAAGTTCAAAGCTCTTCAATAACTCTTCTCTCCCCCCTTTTCTCATGTGATGCTGTGAGGAAGTTCTCCTGCTCATGGCAGAGACTTTGCAGCTCTACATACAACCACTAACAGCTCTATTACTGCCACCAGTAGGCGAGCAGCAACCTAAATCTAACTTGCAACATCTGCATTTGTAAGATCATTAAAATAATTGCTCCCCTTTCAGCTGTTTCCCGGCTGTTTTCTATCAGTTTCCCAAAAACCAAACGTTCTGTTCATCTTAAACGCTCATCCGAGCTTTTTTTAATCCTTGCAAAATTATGCGTTCACTTAGAACACATAATGCTAATGACAATAATTAACTAAAAATGGAGTCTAAATAATTACAGGCAGGGATGAAACTGCTTATTCGCAAGTTGATAAATTCAGCTTTCATTCAGAGCCCTGATCAAGGTGTATTGTGTTTCAGTACCAGCTTACTTTGGCAGTTCCAATATGGACCTTCCCAAAGGTTAAGTTTGATAGCTGTGAGGGCACTTCAAAAAGTAAAACAGACTACAAGTAAACTTGTTGGCTTACTTAGTTCTTCACACAAGACGTGGTGTTTAGAACGTTGTGCGTGTTGCTTTTCAGTAGTGTGTAAACTCTTGCTATGTTCCATCACCGTGACAGTAACAAAGCAAGGATTAGGGGCGGTGTTGACGTCAGCCATTCCCTGCTGTGTAAACGGGGCACAGGCAGGGCTGGCCTAGAGAACTTTGGAGTCCCGTAGCGGTGACCCAGGTGGGTTTAATCTCCCTCACACAGAGATTTTATAAGGCTTCATTACCACACCATGGGTCTGGATTCATTTGAGAACGTCACACTTAACCATGTTATACAGTGGCCAGATGAAGAAGTAATATAGTCTCCGACATTCGACCCATCATTCAAAATAATACCTCACCTGAAGACGTCACTCTGTGCTCCACAGTCAGCCAGGCATATTTTGTTTGTGCAATATATATGCTTCCAGCTCATCTCTTACTGGCCGATTCAATTCAAAGTATATTTTGACAGAAAAGTTGCCATGGGTTAATCAGGTGGTTCTACTTTTAACTTTGAAATGCTTGCACCAAATTATGCACTTGTATTTTCAAGTAATCGTTTTTGTAATGCTTTTATTTGTTTTGTTTCATTTATTTGAACTCTTATTTAAAGGTTTTTATTGTTATAGTGGTTTTATTCTATTTTATTGCTTAGTTTGTATGCCTATTTTTTCTCTGCAAAGCACACTGAATTTTATATATAAAGAGCTTGAGGTTGCCTTGGCTTATCTTGCCTTTGTAGCAAGGAGACTGAACTTGTGTCCTGACTGACCTAGCGTTCAACTTCTGATGTCCATCATGTCTGATATCGGACCTGGCAGACAGGTCAACGCTGCTACGTGCTGAAAGGGAGGAAGCAAAACAGACAGGCATTAACCGAATCTTCTTCCTCCGTCCATCTCCTTTTTGCAAAAGTCTTCCTCTCCATCTTTCTTTTCCTCTGCCTCCTCCCAGATCTTAATCTTATCGCACGACAATAAAAACCTGGCGATGGGGGCTTGGAGGAGGTGGGAGGAGCAGGCTAAGATTTTATGGAGTTTACTGTAATGCACTGTGGGTGAAATTATTCTGAGCCAAGTGTAATTATTTCCTCCTATCAATAGAGCAGGCCTACGTAACATCTTTGTTTATCTTATTAGAGAAATATTAAATTCTGTTGAGCCTGAGCAAATTGACTTTAGTGGCAAGGTCTTGACAAGAAGCAGACACAGAGCTTCATGCATCAGTAAGACTGTAACTGCATTACAAACACACACTGCTTCCTTTTGCAAGGAACAAGGAGTGGGCTGCTCACAGTAAAGACTAACAGATGAGAAGGAAGGAAGATGTGCAGGTAGGCACTCCTTAATTGCAGCCATCTTGCAGCCTGATTTCTGGACTTAATCCTTTAGTCCCTCAAACAACAGTGCAAACAAAGGGCTTAGGAGCACAAAGAGAGGGATAGGGAAATAAATAGATGAAATTATGTGGCATTGCTGAAGGGACCAGAAGAACATCTCCAATACAACAACCCTGCTCTCCTAGCTGAATACTTCACCTGCGCCAGAGCAGGTGTTTTCTACCTAACTTATGGTTCGGATTTAACCCCATCAGGGTCACTTTCACCTTGTCAAAAGGGGATCATTCCAATCCGAGCCAGCCTATGACAACAGATCGTTTGAAATAAAACTCTGAATGCAAAGCTCAGGCTGACGTGAGCTGAGATGTGATTCCCTCCCACACCCCTCCATACTCCCATTCCCTCTTTTCGCCTCTGTTTCCTGCACTGGTTTGCATTACAGGTCAGATGAGTGAGCTCAGTGGACTCGGGGAGCATGAGATGTGTATTAGCATGGGGTTAGACACTATGTAAGGCAATCCAAATTGCTTCAGTATGCTTCTCCTGCAACATGCGTTATCAGTATTAAGTATAATGGAGGTGTGGACTCCAGTGTTCCATTATTCCAAAGACAAAGAGAGCCCAGTAGAAAACAGGGATTATTATGCATCTTATATTGAAATCAGTAATTTTCTCCCTTCTTTAAATGTAGAGGATCAACCAATATATATTTCAAGTGAGAAGTTTGCTTCTCCTTCTTTTGTCCGGGGGCTACAAGATTAATGTAATGGAAGCATGTAAAACACCAATTAGCCTCTTGTAAACTGCACACCTAAAACATTGTATACTGGCCCATCAATTAGTTAAATAATCTATCTACCAGTAGTCAAAATCCTTTAGAGGTCACAATATTGTTCATGATTTGTTGGTAATTCCATTATATTAATAATAAACTAGACACCACATGCCTTTGCTGATCGACTACATATTGGGTAAACAGTATGTTGATTTGAATTAACGGTCCTTTTCTGTAGTCTATGCTCCAAATGAATGTTTCTGGAACTCACTAAATTGATGCGACTTGCAATGCAGTGGTGAAATTTTGGCTCCATTGCTTTAATGATTATTCGGTGGTATAGAGAGACGAATGGGCTGCTAGATAATGTTTCCTCCCATGGTTTAACCTGTTCATACACAGGGAAACAATCTGAGCAGGAGCAGGCACTAATGAGGGCCAGCTGCCCAGACAGGGCCTGAAGGAGCCACACAGGCATCGTTCCCAGCCTTGAACACTTCACAGTGAGCCACTCACACACACACACACACACACACACACACACACACACACACACACACACACACACACACACACACACACACACACACACACACACACACACACACACACACACACACACACAGGTGTTGAGTCATAGTCATGCAAACATTTCTTAGATCTGTGAACCCAAAACACGAGGCTACAAACGAGACCAGCACACGGAAATGAGCTCCTGCAAAATGCCATTGGAGAGGTATGATTTACAGATGCAATTAAGTTTTATCTTTGCAAAAATGTTCTCTTTATTGTTGGAAATTACTTTTTGGAGCATAAAACTTCTTAAAAAGTCTTCATAAAATGAGATGATACAATTAGATGACCACAGGGTCTTACTGTATCTGGTTCACAGAGAGAAGAGGAAAATCGGGAGGGCTTGGTCCTGAGAGACAGAGAGACAGAGAGGGGGTGATGGAGAGATAGCAAGAGAGACTGCAAGTGTGAAGAAGAGAGAAGCACAAGGGATGGGCTGAACGAGAGGGGAACAAATGCTGAGAGAAGAGCAGAAAATGAGATACGGAGAGAGAGAGAGAGAGAGAGAGAGAGAGAGAGAGAGAAAGGATTCGCCTTTCATGGTATGTCTGTGTCTACAGATGGATCTCAACACTCTCTGCACACTTCACCGTGAAAGCATACAGGAAAACAACACCAGCACACACACGTACGGTACACACTGTTTCCCCTCCAGCCCCAAACACTGCTGCAGCCTAATTAAGAGAACAATTAAGATCAAGGCAATCAGTGAAGTATCCTTCAGAGTCTTTCCCTGCTTAGAGCAAAGGAATACCCCCCATTGGATGTAGGCCTACGCATTCACTCAGAAAATGGTAAAAGGGAGCTCATGCTTTATGTCCCCATAGGAGGAAAAAAACAGACTGGCTGTGTTTTAATAAACGATACGCCCAAGGGGGACAGTGTTAGCTGTGCCAAAGCATAACCACTGGACATGATATGACCTTCACAAGAAACTGATATAATGTTACAATCCATGTATCAATTCAAGCATGCTAAAGCACTGAAAGAAAGAAACGATTGTGTTCTATATTAAACATACATTACAACAGCCAAAAGACCACTTTCATTTTGAATCAATCTCAATTATCTTTGTGTTTCAACAAATATTGTTTACAAGTTTGAAGTCAGAAGAATTTTAGGCCTGATATTCACTTTATCCATTTCCTCACCCAACAATGCCAAAATTATTTCAGGCTCAAAAAACAGATGAATCAAACAAAGGCAAAGCAGAAGTCAAAATACCTGCTGGCCCAAAACTGGCTCTCCATCTGCCCACCTCTTGGACTCAATGCTCGTGCAGGCTGTGTGTTCCTGCAACAAGAATCTCCCAGCCACGCTTCATTGGGGATAACCAAGCAAAAGTAATTCTGGCCTACTTTCTCCGCCTGGAGCAGGATGCAGAGTATGGCGTGCCAGAAAAAGGAAAAGGAGAGGAGGAAAAAAATGTAAAGATGGAGAGAGAGAGAGAGAGAGCGTGAGACAGAGATAGATAGATAGATAGATAGATAGATAGACAGAGAGCAAGAGAGCAAAAGAGAGAGAGAGAGAGAGAGAGAGAGAGAGAGAGAGAGAGAGAGAGAGAGAGAGAGAAAAAAGAGTCTCTATTTGCATGATTGCATGAACATGAATCTGAGGTTATTAGGATGGAGGGCCAAGGCGAATGCTATGGAATAACCACATAATTAGTATTGCTGGTTGGAAAGTAAGGACCCTCCATCAAAATATTTGGAATGATTCGCCTAATCCCCCTTCAGCGCCGGGCTTATGGGTAGTCTCCAGCCGCTAACATCTGGCCATCTGACTGTGTCAGGCTGAAGGTGCCAAGAAGGCTTGAGAGATGTTGAACGCTAATGGAAACCAGTGACAGTGTGCGTTCCTGCCAAACCTATGGGACATAGAAGAGCGGCTGCTGTTCTTAAAATAAGCATATTAGTTAATGCCGCTTCCTGCACAATCAGGTTTCCCTGTGGCCTGCGCCAAAAGCCTCGGCCCATGCTGTGGAATATTTTCATGCCACATGCTCTTACTGACAGGATGAAAAATGATACCTGGAATATGTAAATAAATCATCAAAATCACACATGAGCAGTCAGGCAGATATGCCCACTTGTCTGTTGGTCTTCAACATGCTATTTTTCCTCTGTTCTCTTTCCATTTTGAAGTTTCATCCATGTTGAATTTCTTCAAAACTAAATTACTTATCAGTAACAGAGTTTTCTTAAGATTCATTTTGTCGTAAAGACAGATGTGGTCCAATAGTCTTTAATGGCCTTAAAGAGCCATTAAAGATTAAAAAATGTCTGACTCATGTTTTAGCTAATAACAGTCTTGCTCATTGTAAAGAGCCTCATCAGAGTATGAATCATAGAGATAGTACAGAGAGACCTGACCCATGGTCACAAGGAGGCGTCTGATTATGTTCATTAAGATATGATGGACAGGGATGTCCTTGGTCAATCAAACCCCCTGGGCTGGTTCTCCTCTCAAGAGCAGCTATGGATTAGACAGAACCACTAGAAGAAAAAGAGGTTGGGCAATTCTTCAGGTCAGCCCTTGCTGTCAAACATGAAAGGTGTGTCTCCACTCATAGGTCATTTGTCTCGGACATCTCTCTGGACGCCTCATTGGACAGAGTGAGGACCTTCATCTCTCACCATCACAGGACCTCAACCAAGACCCTATGACTGATCACCCATAATTCAGGTTGGTGTCATGTTAATGTCCTTGAGTTGTCCAGGGTAATGGAACTGTGTGTGCGTCAATGATAGAAAGCCAATGAGTTACAGAGATAGTAGTCATTGACTGAGTGCAGAAAGTCCTCTTTGGTAACCCAAACAGCTTTTTTGTCTTGTTTTTTAGCTATAAAACACTATACCGGATGTCCAAGATCATGTTCTTCACATATTGCCCAGGTATGCTTATTTGTCACCAGGTTGGGTGTACAACTTGAAAATTAGGGTAAATGTAGGCTGCACATACCTAGAGTTTCCCATCTGTCTTGACTGTTCACTTAATGGACCAGGTTTATAAGATAAATGAACCATATTAGGACAATTCATAGATATAAAATTACTGAGTGTAGCCCATCTGCAATGGATCTTCTTTGGACCACTGCTCACCAGACATAATTTGGGTAGTGAACCACTCTCAGAAGCACCCTAAAAGACCTGCTGTGGTGGTTGTCTAGTGGTAGGATACTCTCCTATGGAACAAGAGGCTGTAGGTTCGAATCCCACCTCCAGCACTACCACCATTGGGTTCCTGTGCAAAAACCCCTAACCCCAAATTGCTCCAAGAAGACTGTCCCTGTCATCCGGAACTGGAAGTCATTTTGGATAAGAGCATTTGCTAAATACAGAATGTTAATCAGATGTTCTATGTAAATTTAATTCATTTCATTTTTGTGTTCAAAACAGCCCAGCAAATAAATAATAACCGGTCAGTGCAAGGCCTATTGTGGTCAGCAACTTATTAGCAGCAGTCAGTAAACATATACACTGAAATTACACTTCCATAAGTGTACCTGCAGGAACACAACATATCCAAAGAGAGGAAAAAAGATATAAATCAGAACTTAACATAAAAAGTCCTTTGGGTGAAATTCCTCAAAAGAAGAGTGTTTTTTGTTGTTGTTGTTGTTTCAATCTTTCAATCAAAAGTATTTCAAGTTAAGCAGCAGCTCCCAGACAATATGCATGAGCCACTGACAGCACATTAAATACACAGAGTAGCTTAATCGGTGCAGAAACAGTAAGCTTGTGTGACAATGGGAGTGAGTATGTGTTCCTGGTGATCCAATGGAGCAAGGCTCCTTTTCAATTAGATCAATGGTTCTGCGCACCTATTTATTTTAAGGGTCAGGCCTTTGTTTAGGTCCACTCTCCTGCAGCAGTACTAATTGAGGTGTCAAGGGGCCTGAATGTAGTGCATTGCATCAACTCAAATGAACAGTACTCACATCCGTCACTGCACCAATCAATTTTTCATTAACCCACTGAACAAACCTCTCATGCCGGTGAGTACAGATGGGAAAAGAAGTGTTTATTAGATACAGTGTGAGATATTATTCCTCTTTGTTACAGTATACTGGAGAATTCTGAAAGTTAAACATGGTTGGCGTTATCCTTGGAATGCAGAAATGATATTCAGCAAAGAATGGCAGGATGCTAGGGTTACTTTGGTGGTTAGAAGAAAGATGAACTTTTTCATGCAATTTTCCAAACAACCAGTGCTCTTACCGTAACATGTAATGAAATGAAAAGTACCTGCCACTGTTGTTTCTGACATCCGCAGCATGACAGGAGCTGTTGTCATGTGTAAATGATTCTCCCAGCTAGCTGTTTAGCTTTGTCATGGCTTTCACCACATGGTTTTAAGTGTTACCACTTATTAGAGGAAAGAGCACTGAATTCTAGTATGGAAAGTGGAATCCCATAACACACCAAAGCCAGTGAAACAGAGTTAATATAAAAGAGCAGTCATGTTTTTTTTTTAAAGCTCTACCCTTTGCATTATGCATTCTGGGGAGCCTTGGGTTTTATTAGCCCATTAATGAATGCTCTGGAAATGAACAGCGGCAGAGGACAGTGGGGTTTCATCCAGAGCTGTTTAAATACAGAAAACAGTTCATCTGAAATATATAATATTGACCCGATAAAAAGTACTTTTCCTTTTTAGAGTCCTAAGAGATTTGCAGCACACAATGTTACAGCAAATGTGGGTTCTCCTGCATAATAGGAAGGTATAATCAAGAATGACACGAGAGAGAGATGTAATTATCTTTTTTTTTTTTTTATCTCTGCAGTCTCTTTAGGGGTGTGACATAGCAACCTTTCAAATGGAGAACATCTCTTCCATTCATATGTTATGAATGTAAGGAAAAAAGACTCACAAGCTCGCAGAATAGTTTCAATGGGAAGTTAATGGAATGGAAAGAGTTATAGTGGCTTCTTTGGGCCTGTAAAATATGAATATTAATATTTGCTCTGATTTGTTAGGGAAACAATGATGCCTCCTAGAGGAATGCTGGTCTCAGTGGTAGTCCCCATTTGTGTGTGGGACAAAGGCAGTCACTTCATTCCCTTTCCTTTGTGGGGAAAAGGGGGCTTTTGGGAAGCTCCCTGAGGTGTCCCTCTCTGCTTAGACAGAAAATCATCCCAAAAAAAAGCCTGTCCCCATGGCAATTGCCATGTATTCCCATGAAGCCCAAGTAATGTTGGCAAGTTTACAAATTCAGTACCAATCAGCACCCAAACCAAAACAAATCCAGGAAAATACAAAGGAAGCAAGGAGTTTTATGTACTGAATTATTCCCTCAGAAGCCCAAATAACACCTTTTTTATCACCCTTGTTGACACTGAGGAACGTACTGTAAATACGGGAAATATATAAAGAGGGGCCATACAGGGTTAAACACCACAGATAAGAGCGTCCATTTTTGAGGAACCGGATAAAATCCATTGCTGCTTTTTCAGCTTTTACGGTAAACCATAAAGAAGGATTTTATGTACACTCAAATAGCTTGAGATCACAGTACGCGCATGCGAATGAGATTGAACCAACAGGGAGCTGTATATCATGTCGGCCAGCTAGCAAAGGGAGGCTGGGGTACTAATCACCGCATTCACAGACGGGCCCTAAAAGCCTATAGGAGTCATCGGGAGTGGCCCATCTGAAAACTCCATTACCCAGCTGGCTCCATGCTGCACTCCTGCAGGGAGAAGATGTTCTTTTAGCATTGAATATAAACATAGAGTTGGGTGGCTCCAAAAATTGCTTCTTTGATCTAGGCCCTCATTTCAAAGGTCCAGTTTTTATGACTTTGATCCCCCTGCCAAGGTGACATCTGAGTACATTCCTGCAAGTACACCACTGAAATATAGAAAATGACAAGAGAGAAAAGTATTTCTGTGTTTATGAGTTGGTTTTCATACATTTTCAGAACAAAAATGACTTTGTGAAGTGCTATTTGAAAGGTGTGTTTCTTTTTTTGCAACCAAACCTTTAGTCTGGTTACTGAGTTACACATACATACACATACAAACGTGTGTGTGAACGGCCACACATCCTGACAAGGTAGAAAAATCTGTCCGTGTGAGTTCAGGTGAAAAGACCTCTACACACCTCAAAAAAATACCTTCTCCTGAGCCAAAGAGCTGAACTCAGGAACACTCAGGATGTCATCTCCCAGCCCCCTTCCTGCAGTGCAATCAGAATCCTTTAAGAGAAGCCCATCACATATTTACAGGGGTGGAAGGAGATACCTCACCTGGAGGCTGCTGTGCAGCAAGCAGGAGATAAATATTAATTGCAGGTGATTCATTGCCTGCAGCCAGTAGAGGCCTGCAGCACTGCTCCAGCTGTTGGTGGGGGAGGCAGGGGAGGCCCTGGTCCACTTCCAGACCTGGGAGCCACAGGCTGGCCTGGGCAGAAAAAGCCACACATGAGGGTGGCAGCCAGAGCCACCAGACTGTGTAAGCCATGCTGGGCAGGCAATGAGGCAAAACACTTCTCCACATGTGGAGGCAGTTGGACAGCAGAGGCTGGGACTGCATCCTTTCTGGATCAAGTAACTGGCGCTGCTGCTGCACCGCACTTTTCATAATATTCATACGTCTGGAATTTTCCATCATGCTTTCTGTCAAAATCAAAAAGCCCTATCATTTATCCTTTTAAGCAATATAGCACTGTTGAAAGGTTAAGAAGTTTACAGTCAATTTTCATGATTTAAATATAATAATTAATTATGTAACAAAGTACTCTATATATCTAAACGCTGTTAGATGGATAGTTCTACAGCATAAACACCACTCCAGTTCTTTGCATAAGAGAGCAGAGAACACAGTTCAGCTGCTCCACAGTCCAAAACCAGTGGGTTACTTCACTCTAGCTTGCACTTGGCAGACTGAGGTTAGTCTCAAGTGTGTGTATGTTCTAGAGCTTCCCATTTCATTAACTATGGTTCTTTTTGGATATTACACAAGCTGTGAGTTTAATTGAAGACCATTGACAGAAATGGAGACACCTTAAAGTGGCTTAATTTACTAATTAGAAAGAATGTCTTATATACTTTTATTTTTATATATTATGCATCAAACAATGGGAAAATAAAACAAAACGACAGAGGAAAAAGAAGACTGCAAACAGTCTCTTAGATAGTAACACTTCACCAAATGAAAATTATAATAAGCATGCATTCCTTATTTTACGTAGAAATACAAAATCTATGTTGAGCCCAAAACTATGACTTTCTCTTCATTTTATGAATGAAGCTATGGGAAAGAAATAACTGAAAACTTTAGAATAACACTTTAAAAAAGCTCTTCACTCAACTGGCATTTTGAAATGTTTCAGTTATAATCTATATTGGAATGAGTGATGATGAGAAATAAGAAATGTGATGCCAATCTAATCTCTCTTCTCTCTCCTGCCAGGGATGTGCTGGATCTGTAGACATAACCAGGTGTTGTGCCCACAGCTGCTCATCTGGCATGAACTCAAAACTTAATGTAGCTGGTCTGATTCTTCCATGCTGAAGGAACCAGGTGGGTCATGCAGGCTCTGTGGGACAGGAACACTACAGACCAGCACAGTTGACTAATGAAATGGAAAGACTGTATACGTAGCAAAGTCATGATGATTCTAACAATAACAATGTAGATTTACAGGTGAAAGAAGTGTCACTAATGAATAAATTAATGCTGATACAGACAGCAGCACAGTCATGAAGAACTGCCAGGGACCAAATTCAGCAGCAGTAAACTTGTTATTGAGCTGAAACAGTTAAAGGGAATTTGTACTTCCCAGTTAACTGGCCGTATGCAGTGCAATGCTTTCTAAAGTACCTAAACTGTAAAATGTATCCTTCTTCCAGAGCTGCAAATGGCACTGCTTCAGCACAGTAAAGCTGCCACAAAGCATAGCCTCCAAAAGAAGAATTAACTTATACACAGAACATGTGGATGGTCACCAAAGAAAGACCCTCTTTCCTTTCCCTCTCACACCTTCCTCTTCCTGCAAGCTCGCTGCTCATGCCAGGCCGAGAGAGAGAGAGAGAGAGAGAGAGAGAGAGAGAGAGAGAGAGAAAATGTAATACAGCATCTTACATTATCTGAAAAAGGGCCTGGTCATGAATAATTGAGTGGATCGCTTTCGTCTAGGCCGGAGCTAGAGTGCTCTCCTCGTCTTGTTCCTCTCCTCGCAGTCTGCAGGCTAATTCACTGGGGAGAGTAATTTATGGACAATTGAAGCTGCAGAAACATCTCTTGGAAGGCAACTGGGGGATCCATAGCAACAATTCTTCTGGGGCATATTAATCCCCTGTTTTATGTAGTGCTAAGTGTACAATAGTAATCAGCACTGGAGCACAGGCTGCTGATCATTAAGGGAAAAAGCTATATAAAGAATTCATAATGGGATTAGCCTGCAGCAAGAGAGAGAGAGAGAGAGAGAGAGAGAGAGAGAATGAGAATGGGGGACCAAATTAAATCACCCATCAAATTGCACCAAGGAATTTTAATTTACAGGTTAATGCTAGATTGTGTAACTAATCACAGCTAACATTTTCAATGAACCAATGAAAAAATTGCAATTTTTACCAGCTCGCTCAGCAAAGCTGCACGTTCTCATTAGCAAAACCACTCGTTTTTTTCACTCTGCCCTTTTAGGGGGTACTGAAGGTTCTTCTTCATACGCATGCCCATTGTTTAACTCAGAAGTGTGACAATAAACATCACCACCTAAAAGATCATTTACATCACTGGTATATCAATGTCTTTTTTGTAAGCATATCAACCAGATATTCCGTTTAAAAAATGCAGAATCATGCATAACAATGGAGTGCTGTCATGGAGTGGTCTTTTGACTAATTATTGAAAAAAAACCCCTAAATAGTTTCTAAGGTCCTACATTTAGCCAAACCATTTAGCATGTGTGATATGACTGTGCGGCCCTGACCCATTTAAAACAACAAAATAAGCAAGCAAATAAAAACACAGAGGAAGAAATCTTAGTTTAAACTTCAATTTGTGTTCAATATGCAGAGCTTTTCTTATAGTGACACCACTCAATCAATGCACCCCCAATCAGCTTAATTACTCTCAGCCACTCATATCTCCTCTGGCATGATCACTTCAAGGGGTTTTGGCAATTGTGGTGGGATAAAAAGGGCAAAAGCAGAAAGAATCACTTCAAATACAAAAACATTGCACCCTTCAGCAGCTCTGCAATAACTTTAGTCAAGCATTTCCAATTATGATTATATTTCCAGGCCTCCCTCAGCCTGGGGAGCTCTTTATCACTGCTGCAGGCCGAGAATTACTTTATTGCGGCTCCACCTCGTTAGGCTGAGTGCTGCTAATGAAGCAGCCCTGTGATCAGACAGAAATCATGCTGGAGGAAGCCTGCATCATTAGGCTGGCCTTTAATTACAGTGATATATGGGCAGCCATTGCAGCGCTGCCTTCCCCTTCTATCGTCCGACCCCAGAACAGCACACAGCAGCACAGCAGCCCTGCTTCGAGCAGAGGAGAATGAATAATGACCAAGTAACAAGGCAACACTACAGCGCCATTTTCTTATTCAAGAGTTGATGTTAAAATTGCCATGGGTATATATCCATTTAATAGAGGTTCAGAAGATGAAATAAAAATCAGCATTTTTAGTGTAAAAAAACACAGGCATGATGAAAATCTCCAACGATTTTTTAAAGCTGACATGCTTATCGAAATTGAAAACCACACAATAGATATTTCCCAACTGTGTTAATTGGTTTTGCTTTAAGAGGCCATCATTTTCTTTCAGGACCATTAACTGTAATGCTCGTGAGCTGAAGATTAGTTCTCGCTGACTAAGTTTGCTGTGTTGTCATTAAATTCAATTTAACGGCGCATCTTTTTTTGCTAATTGCAGCACATTTCTCTTTTTATATGTCCATGTTGGCTTTACTGGAAAAGGGCAAAAGAAAAAAAAATCGCAGCTAGGTTTTGTGGAAGAAAAAAAAAAAGAAACCTCTGGCTTTACATTACTTGGTGGACCTAATAGCGTTCTGGTACTTTGATATGCAAAAGAAACATTTGCAAGTAGGCAGGTATAGCTCATTATTAAATCACAGAAATGGGATGCAGAATTGGGACTGCTTTTACTTAATGACATGTAAAAGGCTCCTGTGGAAAAATACCTGCATTTCAGAGCAAACCTCCAGAGAAGTGTAGCAGCACTTCCTGAGTACCTGAATTAAATATGAAATATTGAACAGCATGGGAGTGGTTTTCTAAGTTTATTATTTAGGCCAGTGGGGTCTAATTGCTTTAATGCAATGGATAGCTGGAATGGTGAGTTTAGAGCTTGCGACCCTGCTCTGCCGGGAAGGTACGAGAGAGCCACTTTCAGGCTGCTGCACCTGCATGGAACATTAAGAGATGGCTGCATCCCAGCCCAGCCTGGGCCACACATTAAAGGTAGACATTAATTACTTTTTAATTTGTGAGGAGGCCTATTAAATTCTTGCATATTTAAACCTAAGCTATCTACCTCAGGGCCTGAGTCACAGAGAAAAAGAGCTTACAGAATTTTATTATGGCCTTGTGGTAAAGCCAGAATATACAGTATAGTTTCCAAATAAATCACCTTCAAAAGACTTGAGCACGAACAAAGGCCATGGAAACTGATAATAAATGAAACCTTAAGGGCCAGTCTTTTATTAAATATTTACTGCTTTCTTGGAAACAATAGAGCTACTTATATGCTCACTGTAGGTTACTCAGATATAGTACTATGTAAAAGTCTTGGGCACTTAAGCAAATGGTTTCAAACTGGTTACCCTGGCAAATATTTAGTTTTTACCTATGCAATAACCAAATGCATCGTCATAATAAATTCGAATTCAGTAAGGATAAATTCCACTAAAACATATTAATATAATACCTTATTTTTTTAAGAACACACGTTTGGTTCCAGATTTCACACCTGATTTGACTTAGTGAAGCACTGATTAAATAAAGGTAATGAAGTGGATCTATTAATTATACTGGGATCTCCTTGAGGAGAAGTTAAACACGTTTTTGAAATATGGGAAACTGTTAATCCATCTATATTGTTAATGTTTGTGTTTTTAAAACTTTGGCATTTTTTTGACAAGTGCTTACTGCACAGATAAAAAACATTTTGAATCTGTTTAACTCAGGTTTCTTAAAATTTTGCAATAATACTAATAAAAGAGTCTTAATTTCATTTATAGTGCCCTTGTTTCAAGATTTGATAACACCCTTCTAATGAGAGACTTTGTGGCAGACGTTCTGAATGTTAAAGATTTCCCCCCCCAAAAAAATGTTTCCAATTTTCTACAACTGTAAACTATTGCCATAAGTGCACCCTGGTATTGGTAACTGAAGCCAACTGAAGCCTGATCAACCCAAATCATCTCAAACATGGTTTTAAACCTCTGATATTTTTCAGATCCTGCCAGGCTTCTGCTCTTAAATGTCTAAATCAATCAGCTCTTTTGCATGTCTGTTAACTTGGTAATGATAATGACATGAAATACTGAACTGTTCTTTATGTACATCCATGCAAATATCCATATGCTGGGCTATAAGTGGCAGCATTTCTAGTCTAATAACATTTTTTAGTATAGTGGTGGTAAGATCACTTTTTGTGAATCAAAGAGCTTTTTAGGTGCAAAGCTGTTTTTGTTGATGAAGTAACACTGTAGCATCCACACAAGCTAATTTTGCCAAACATTGCTCAAGCGGAATCTTTTTGTTGCAGTTGAAAAAAAATAATGAATTAGTATGTGATGCCAGTTCCGTAAACAGATGTATAAGCGCAGCGACAGAAGCACTACACGAGCAGACACAACCTGCACCATACTCAACACCTCAATCACTCACTCACTCAGTCACTCACTCAGTCACTCACTAACTCCCTCAGTCAGTCAGTCACTCACTCACTCACTAACTCACTAACTCCCTCACTCCCTCACTCACTCACTCAGTCACTCAGTCACTCACTCACTCACCCACTCATTCACTTACTCACTCAGTCACTCACTAAGTCACTCACTCACTCACTTACTAACTCACTCACTCAGTCCCTCACTCACTCACTCACTCATTCACTTACTCACTCAGTCACTCACTAAGTCACTCACTCACTCACTCACTTACTAACTCACTCACTCCCTCAGTCACTCACTCACTCAGTCACTCAGTCAGTCAGTCAGTCACTCACTCACTCACTCACTCACTCACTCACTAAATCACTAACTCACTCAGTCACTCACTAACTCACTCACTCACTCAGTCACTCAGTCCCTCACTCACTCACTCACTAACTCACTCAGTCCCTCACTCACTCACTCACGCACTAAATCACTAACTCACTCACTCACTAACTCACTAACTCACTCAGTCCCTCACTCACTCACTCACTCACTCACTCACTCACTCACTCATTCACTCACTCACTCACTCACTCACTAACTCACTTTTGTTTTGTTTAGTTTTGTTTTGTTGACATGCATGTCTTTAGATGGTGGGAGGAAATCAGATCTTCTGATGTACTGTAGTGGAATGTACAGTTGTGTACAGTAGTGTAACTATTTGCTTGTCTCACTACACTTTCCAAGAAACTTGCCCAACACTACAAACATGTCTTCAAGCAGACAGTCTTCAAGCTTCTGTTTCACCAATTGATAGTTATCTGAAACATTAGCCATGTTATACTGCTATAGCTTAACCCTAAACTGTGCTGACAGTACATAATAGTTTGCTGTTTTGCACTCACACTATCACAAATGTGAAAAGCTGCACACAGTTATATTAAAAATCAAAGAGCTCATGTTATTCTCTAGAAACTGAAAATGAATTGTCAAAATAATGCTCCTAGTAATGAGAAAAGAGTGGAGTGAATTTATCCTAACCTAGAAGAGCAAAGAATTTGCTAAATTATTGCTTCAGCTGCTAAGTGTTAATATGGACCAGAAGTGGAAAATTCAGGTCCAGAAAGTACAAATATTGTTTCAATTGCATGGACACATGCTGGTGGCTTGAACGCAAAGGGGAAAACAAGCCGTTGGAGCAAAATACTAGAGAGGATTTGTACTTTCTAGAGCTTAATTTTACACCTCTGGCAAAGACAGAGGACAAGACCCTAGAGAACCATTAAGTTCTGTCAGTTTCTATGAAGAGCAGCTAATAATCCCCAAAGTGTAGTTTTGTTTTTTTGGTATCATAGGTTTCACACTGGAAAAAATTCACAGAGTTTTTTTTTTCACTTATTATGAAAGCATCTGGAGCTTTGCTCAACGCTTTGAATACATATATATCTACAGCTTCCTATGAATTATTTGAAACTTAAGAAGCACTGGATTATTAGTGTACCCATGTTAGAATCTGTTTATAGATCCATCTGCAACAAAAACCGTGCTTGCAAATTTTTGCAAACTTGCAAATTATGAAAACTTAATTATGAAAGCTTAATCAGTCAGTACTACAGCAACACATATAAACAGCACTATTCTGCCAGTCTCTGGTGCAGAAGTGAGCTTGACTCTCTGATGGTGCTTAGGAACATTAATCGTAGGCACTGAATCAGTCGTGAACTCAAATCCAGATGGAAATCTGTGCGGTCATGGGAGAATCTCCTCAGGGTATTCTATTGAAAAAGAAAGGGAGCACCAGTGCCAGGTGTGTCGTCTTCCTCTGGTGTAATGTTAGCCCTAGCCTTAAGGTGAAGTCCACATAGCACAGAAAAAAGCCTCACTGACTCCAATGCCTCATTCATACAAACAACAGTAACTGTATCAGTAGGGGCTCTTCTGGCCTGCTGACATAATAGCACTTGAGAGGAGCTGAAAGGCAGTCTGCGCCTCAGACGACAAGACAGGGAGAATTAGATTCACACACAATGAGAAAGCTCTTGAGCTACAGTTCATGTTCTTCAAAGAAGGGATAGCAAAGTATGACTGATGGGGACAGCGGAACGGGGTAATTACACCTTGAACCACTTCAACTGGACGGAACACTTACCAGCTGTAAACAACAACATTCAGCGTTGATCTAATCAGTTGTGGCTTGAATATAGAAGAAGCATTTTATAATGCAGTCAGGAAATTCAATCAAATGATGCTATTCATCCTAACATGCACACTAGCACATACACATCCACTAAAAAAAAATTGAAAGGACATTCATTTAACAATGAATATACCACACTGTGTTTCAGGCACTTGGCCAAAGCTTTTGTTCCTGCGCCCACTCAGCTACATCAATCAGCACAGCTAGTGTCAGAGCTACTGCTGTCTATAAAGTGTGATCTTCAGCATGTCCATACAAATACTTCATACAAAGTATTTCAGCTTTATTTAAACTTAGAACTTAATAGTCATTGATTCCAAAAAGCATTGCATTTAATATGGTTTGTGAAAAAAAGTGTGAAGCATGCAGAATCTAGTAGGTCATGGTGTTATGTGTTAGTTTATTTCATTTCTCCTTTACATCCCACACGCTCATTCTGATGACGTTGTTTACAAGTTTACCCATCGACAGGCTCAGTGTGGATGACTTGACAGACCCTGTTCCCAGGCTTTTGATGCCTCTAAACAGCCACTGCTGATGTGGAGCAGCTTCATTCATTTGCATGTCGATGGCAGGCAGATTAAGGACATTCCACTGCACACAAAAAGCCAGCCAGTGATATACACGGGACAAAAAGAAAACCTCAGCCAATTTCACTCTTGCACCCTCAGATTCTCAAGTCAATGCATTTCCCATCCCAACTCTATTGACAAGGAAGGGCTGGAACAATACCAAAGACGCAATGTAGGATCAATCCTGCTGTTTGATCCCCCTTGCACGAAAAAAAGGCTGGGAAGAAAGAGCCTAAACCCTGGTGGTAAGAATAAGCTCCAGAGTTGTGGGGCAGCAAAGGGAGGGCTGGGTCAAGGCAGAGAGTGGTGGGGGGTTGGTGGCCGTGCGTTAGGGAAAATAGGCATGACGGGCAGCTGGAAAAAGTAAGCTCATTTAGAAAATCGACATCTCCAACAGAGATAAAACCAATGATGATTTGTACTGTATCTTCGGGGGATAAAAGCATTTCTATTGGATTTCATAGAGCCCAGCATGAAAGAGATGAACGGGATGGGGGGATAGAGACTGCTACATTTCCCTCTGAGAGTGGGGTCCCAATTCCCATAATAAGTGAGAGGAGTTAAACAGCAGTGCTGAGTGGGCTTGCTCTTCTCAACAGGCTGTCTCTCGCACCTCTACATGTGTGTTCCTACATATACACACCCACACACACACTCACACACACATACCTACACACACACACAAGAGAAACTTGCTGACTTGGTTTGTGTAATGAACCTATTAACCTATATCCTAGATCCAGATGACTACTAAACTCTACTGATATTTAACTGCTAATACACAGAAGCTTGACCGAACCAAATCCAAAAAGGACTGTATCACTATGTTACTAAGGTGAAATCAGATCAATATTAATTCCAGTATAGCAGCTGGTCCTCTATATACTTCCTAACGTAATCATAAAATGCCATATAGTCACATAGCCAAGAAAACTGAGTATAATAAGCAGAACAAAGGCCTTTACTGAAGTACTGAAAATCAATCGTTAAAAAAATGAAAATTATTAAACATTAAAGAAATATGCTCTAACATTACACAATTTACTGCCGCCTCCTCATCTTCCCCTATCTATCCTCCCTCATCTGTTTATTGGCGTGTTGCACATCACACGCTCCACCTTGATCGGCGTGCACTGATAAATGACACCAAACAGGTGAAAAAGAAATATGACAGCAAAGGCCCAGACCTGCTCATCAGGCCAGCCAGGCCCATGTACAAAGGCCCCAGGCTACTCAGTAAGAAATGAGAAACAGGCTACCTTTTTTTTCTGCCACTGATGTTTATTGATTGGCGAGTTCATAGAGTCTCTTAATGTTCTGCTTTCATGTCCTGGCTTTGTTGCCTGGGTGCTGAACAGAATATTGCAAATTGATCTGTCTCCCTGGTGTCTTTTGTTCTTTGGGGAGTGAACTACTATCCCGTTAGTCTTGATACTGTCATGTCCTGACAATCCTGGGCCGTTGTCTCTCTGTGAATGGTTCTGCTGGATGAGAAAAAGAAGCATGGCTAAATACTAGTCAGTGAGGTGATTAATCTTCTACACGGTCCAGAAGCTCAGCTGATGAGCTGCTCGTTTGATGATCTGTGCAATAAATGGACACTTTAGATTACCTGACCAACACAACCTGCCTACACCTGACAGCTGGCTAACTTCTTGCCCAACACCTTTGAACTAATTGTCAATAAAACACAGCAAAAGCTTTGAGCTATCAGACAAAGTTAGGGAATATTTTGCATTCTTTTATGAAATGAGAACAGTTGAGAATTACCCACTGAAAACCAAACCTGTCCATCTTCCAAACCCAATATATATGAAGAAAGTTATCACTCCACACTATTCTGATTGGGTTTCAGTTCTCTCAGCAAAATCAGAGAAGCAGCCTTCAGTCCCAGCCATAATTACCCACAAAACACTTGCCTACCTTTGTGGCATTACTGTAATTAAGATGGGATGCTCTGACGGCCCTAAGTCTCAGATCTTGTCATGGTGTGAAAGTGGTTGAAAGACAGCAGTTGGCGAGGGTCCGCCATCAACCCAATTCCTTACACTGAGCGATTATGCAGCCATGCTAATTGCTAGCAGAGGGATCTTTAATAAATATTTCACTCAGCGTAGCATCATTACTGCCTAATGCCGCTATTAATCTCCACCAGTAATTTCTATTCAGAAGGAAATGCTCTTTTGTGAAGAAACCAACGTTGCCTGTAAACGAGAGAAGCAGGGAGTGAGTTACTTAGCCGTAAAATTACATTTAGTTGTTAACACTGTCTCCCTTCATAGGCTACCATTTCACAGTGAGTGGCACTATCTCAGTGGAAACCATGTAGCGTCTCTAATTAATGTGCCTATTAAAAATAGACCTCTCATAATGTTTTAAAAATGTGGGGGACTAAACCTTTCTTCTCAATATCTTTGCTGTTGTCTTATAGTTGTATTTCTTTCAGGGTCCGCCAGTGCAAATAAGCATAAACACCCTTCCACTAAAAGAGTGCGACGGTAACCTTGTGCATCTTGTAAGCTGTGTAAGCGATCAGCTTTCCGGGTACTAGGAGTTAAAAAGCCTATTAAAAAGGCATAGAAATGGCAATATTCTAAACCCAACATGAAAAAGAAAGCATTACTGGCTGGCAGAAATAACATCCTCTGCATCTTAGAACCCTGGGGTGTTGATATTTCTTCATATATAAGAGAGCTTGTTCAATAACATTTGCACAGCCTTAATGCTGTCCAACCAAATTAGAATGGGAGATGATATAGAAACAGCTTGCAACTGAAGAAAATCCATTGTCATGTACAATATAGGAACAATCAATGCACTACCTAACATTTCCCTTGAAGTGTTAAAGCTTCACAGTTCAGATTTTTCATGCATTTTACCATTTTTCCCTGGACTGCTCATGACATTTGTGTAGTTGCGTTTGTCAAAAACAATCATAATATATTTTTATATGATCACTTTCCATCCTTTAATCCTTTAGAACGAACAGGCCGTTTTTCCTGCTGTGCCATCAAGACATTTAAATGTCTCAGTTTTTAGTGTCTATCACAGACTGGACCTCTTTTTAAAAAGTAGTCTGAACCAAAACTCTCATAAAACGTTAGTGTGGCATCGTGGGTCTAAATTATGAATAGGTAAACACATGTAAATGCTAAAAGATAGCATATTACAAAAATCTTTACACATCTAAACAGATCATTAAAATATATGAAAAATGTTATTGCGCAGCAACTTAAGTCCACTGTTCATGTAATATAAGAAAATAAATATTTACTTTCTTTGAGGTGAGTAACCTACAGCTGAAATCTGACTGGCCGACAAAGGTATGTATTAGAAAGGCCTTTTCTGTGTCATTGGACTGATGGATACAGCACATTGTTTTATCTCTACTGCTCTAGAATAAAGGCTCTGAACCTTTGCGGCTAAGAAACTCATCTAGATGTGTTGTGTTCCAAAACACAAAAAATGGACATTAGCAATTAACAAGAAATACAACACATTTTCAATGGAAGTAAGTAGAAAATTACTCTTCAAGTATCCACTCATCAAGCAACACCATAAAAAAAGAAGCAGCATCTCTCAAAGCAAATCCCAAACAAGCAAATCTCTCACTCTGTACTGTTCAAGCCAAACCAAGGTGGAACACTTCTTGGAGAACGAAGTTGTGTACTCCCAATTACCTGTCAGGGGTGACAGATGGTCTCAATAATATATTCACATTACGGCTGTGGATCAATTTTTAATCAAGCCCAGAACTATAGAGGAAGTGAGCTAAAATGACCCGCGAGGAACAGCTCTTATTCTCCACCAATCAAATTACTGCCTCTCACAATAAGACATAATCATGCCCGCCAGTGGAGCTTGAGCTAATGGCTGAAGCTTGAGCATCATGTAAAAAAAAAAAAAAAAAAAAGGTCAAAGATCACAGGAAAGTCGACCTCATGGACGCATTAAGGTCCAATGATGAAGTGATTTGTTATTGCTTGTAAAGTGTAGTTTCTTTTGGTGAAACCAGAGTGCGGGTTGGCCTCCATTAAGGCCTTCTTTATCAGTGTGGGGCAATTTGCAGTGAAAGCGTTTCCATTTGTAATAAACTAGTGTAGTCATAACTAACACCTTTAGAGGATAAACACTTCCTTAGTGGCTAAAGTAGGAAAAAAAAATTGTAAAATGAATATGTGTAAAGGTAATTGCACACAACAAAAATAAAATTACCAATAAAGCCTCCCTGCCCTGCATTAAACCCACAGGCCTTGAAGTTCTCCACCGTTTAATGGATTTCACATAACTACATACCCTCAATGAGTCCTTTCCCCAGCATGAGCCCACATTAAACCAAGCTGGGCACTAGTTTATCACAAACAAACTCATTTAGGGATCAGAGAGTGTGCACTCAGCGTTGAGGAAAAGAAATAAGGATTTGCATTAGAGTTGCATTAGCACCAGCAATGTGTTTTGTCTGAAATGCCGCACACAATAGTTCTGGGCTCTATACCTGGCTCTGTGTAAGACATGGCTGAAGGCTGCATTCCAATGAATGTGGCTACAGTGCACACACAACCCACCTCGCCGCCTCCCCAAAAGGCCTTTGATAGAATCATTCCCTTTAACTGATGGTGAACCTTACGTTCTGGCATTTGGACAGGGGGTTCCCCTGTGCCTGTTCTTATCAGGCCTTCAAACAAGACCTGAATGACCGGCCTTTCAAAGGGGGAAGCTGATAACTTGCTTTAGGCAAAACAGAGGAAGACCCTTCAGACCTGGCCCCTGAAATCATTTCAAAGGTTCACTGGGGTATAATGGCATTAAAAGGAGGCAGGGCCTTTAGATTTGGTTATACTCAAATTGCTGCTGCGACCTCACTCGACAAGCCTTTAAACTAACGTTGTTAGTGAATGGGCCGGGAGATTATATGTGATTAGGCCCAGTGGCTCTTGGATATAAATGCGAGCAAATGGGTTTCAGAACAAGTTTAGTCGCTCCATTTGAAAATCTGAAAGAGAGAGAGAGAAAAAGAGAGAGACGGATGGGGAGGGGTCACAAAGAAAGAGAACAAGACAGAGAGAGAAAGAAAGAAAGAAAGAAAGAAAACAAAAAAGGAAGCTGTTGTTTAAGTAGAGGGATTGACTCTTTCTATATGTTATGATGATGAATATGCTGCCCCAAAAATAAAAAGACAAGAAATTCAATAAAAAATTGTGATGCTACATTTTTCTAAGCTAGCTATCAAGATTTCAGAGGTGATGATAAAGATATTTAACTGACACGCATTTTTTCCCACAGCCAACTCCCTTGACATTAAAGAAGGTATGCACAAAACAATAAAACATGCACCCCTGCTCCCAGGGCATATGACTTGGGGGTTGTGATCCTTTTTCAAAAGCTATAGACCGCTAGAGCATGGCAAAAGTCCTCTAATGACCAGAAGCATCCCGTAGGGTCAGCAACTCACCTCTAGCCTTCTCAAAGACTGCTGCCTCAATGGCTTTCACATCCAAATTCTCTCATATTATAATCTATTCAAGCCATAATAATAGGAGTACTGCAAGTTGGAGTCTCCCTAACGAATCTATAAACCACAGATAAAACTCTTTTTTTTTAACTCTAAAAGCTCTGCTATAGGTGAGACTATATAGAAATAACTTACTAGCACAAAAAAACTCATTTTATAATATATTTTACAGACTACAATGTAAATTGATTAGGATGACTAAGATGTGGCTCTGCTTGGCTACCAGATCAGACCAAGGCAAATACACAGGAAATGGTTACCTGCAGCATTTCGAATACAGTCATGAAATTAAGTGCTGGCTATCTTCTAGACATTTTTGGTAGACTTTCTCAACTGTATCTCCATATAGCACTGACATTGAACATTTCTTGCATTGTTTAGATGGTTTTTAAATAAATCAGCCTCCTCTGGTGGGTATATGCTGCAAATGTATCTACATATGTGCCCTGTTACTAATGGCAAATGTTTCAGGCAACAGGTACACATAAAGCATCATGGCACCATATGTGAATTTCAGTCAATGGGCTACTATAAGAATATTGTATGGAGGTGAAATGTCTTAAACTTGGCTCTTAGGGGGGGAAAGTGTAGTAATAAAATTTAAATAAAAGTTAGATTTCTCTGTCATGGTGATGTGCAGTAATATTCAGTGATACAGCCACCATAAAGTTCTAATTCATTATAATTGTGAACTTGCCTATAATAAACTATCTAAATTTCATTAGGGGAAAGTTTCAAAACTCAAAAAAGTTACAAAAATCAAATAGAAGTCACTGCAATGTTACTATTAATGGCATCTTTTTAGAAAATGCAAAAATTAGTGTTATGCTACATTTTATAAAGATTATCTTAGATAATGTCCTTCATTTGTTACCATAACTGGAATTACCAGAATGTAGCAAAGCAGTTTGAACCATGATGACTCATTTACCCATGATTCATTATATTAGACGCTAAACTGGTAATTGTGCTGTGTTACAGATGTAGCTTTACCACGAATGGAGTGTGACTGAGCAGACTAAACAGCAATGGGGAGCGTACGGAGAGGAAGAAAAACAGACGAATCAGACAGATATGCTACATATTAAAGCACATTAAGCCCATTATATCATTTCTGGCTCCGTTTTCTTTATCCTGTCCTTAGGGAGTCTGAATGAGTGTCAACAGATATCATTTGTGGTCAGATGTGTTAATGTATTTATTCTTGGTTTACTGACGTTAATCTTCTGACATTAACTCAACAGAGTTTATGTCAAAATGACAAGTAATTGCTTCGATATTGACACCTTCATAATGGCTGAAGCCATAGATTTCCACTGACACCACCAAACAGCCCAAAAACAAATGGGATAAAGATTAATTAGGGAAAGTAATTACCGATCGTCATAGTAATCAGCATTGCTCATTTTCAGTATCACGCCATTACCATTTTAACTTTCGATAAAAATGAACAATGAACAGGACACTGAGGAATACTTTAGGCAAAAGGGTACTAAACAGGAGAGTGTGTATGAAGAACACAGTGTGCATAGGTGGTGGTAACGCTGGGTAATCGAAGCGTGCTCCTCCAGACTAATTACAGCACGAGGAGCAGGCAAGCCACATGCCCCAGTCCTCTGATGTGTTTTTCATGTTAACACTTCCCTTTGCCTCAGGTACATTACCCACTACCAGCCCCACAAAGCCCCTCTTAGATGTATTATGGGAATGGCATCGTTTTATTTTTTGATTAAAGTTTTATACTTTTGTATTTTTCTCCCCCACCCTCATCGTTTCCATTTGACTTGCTTTTTTCCTTTATTTTCTTTCACTCCTTTGTCTTTTTTTTTCAATGCAAAACTCAAAAGCAAGCAGAACAATTCCAGAACTCTGGTGCATTCCTCAAGCTTTGGGGCATTCAGGGCTAAACAAGATATGGTATAATGGAGATTATGAGACACAGATAAATATTTTAAAGGACTAAAAAGGCTGATATCATTTCATATATTTTATTTTTCATCATTAATTTTACACTTTTAGTAACTTATAGCAGAATTTGACTGACGTGTTTGACAGTATTAAATAATCAAATCATAATATTAATAATCAAATCTCACTGTTAATCACAATCTGAAATCATCTAGATAATGCTTGAGAGCAGGAGCTTCCCAGAATACTTTTTTAAATGCAGTTTGACTTTAACCAGAGTGGTGCTCTATGTTCAGATTTTTACCATTTTTGCCTGCAATGTTGCACAGGAGAATGGAGCATCAGTCAGAAACTGTCCTCTCCTTAAAAGTCTTCTGAGTGTTTCCAGTTATCTTCCTCACACTAATCATCACTGTTCTTTTTGCTGATACCAATACATTTTTGGCATGACAATACTGGAGAATCAATATCTGTCTCCCCAAATTCTAGGCCGACTATTGAAACTGACATCTTCAGATTCTGATACTTTAGAATAGGTTGGGTATGTTGGAGGGTTGGGCTGCTTTGTAGTCCTACACTGGAGCAGCTGTTGGATGTGTATGGTGGCTGCAGTGGACGAAAGATGGAGTGGCTATGCTGGATGACCCTGTTGTCAGTTCAGGTGTAATTAATGTCTCAGCATGCAGCTCCAGGGAAGTGAGAGGAGAGTGGGCAGTGGAGTGTTCCCCTGAGCCCAGCAAATGCTGCCCTCACCCAGCCACCAGCCACACAGCCTCGGGTGTCTGTGTTACAACCACACACACACACACACACACACACACACACACACACACACACACACAGCTTTAGCTGTTTAGAGGAATAGAACATAGCTAGCTATAAATGGAATTTCATAGCCATTTGCATGATGATCAATGATTATTAGCAACATCAACTTTTTAAACTCTAGCATTCCTTTAAAAAAGCAGCTTAGCTCTTGTAAAAATAAAAGCTGGAATCACTCAATGCCCTTTAATAGCTTATATTTTTGTAGTTTTGTGATGTTGGAGGTATTTTAAGTGAAACTGCCATTTAATGAGCATCATTACTGAGTCTGCTGCTTTGCCAGCACTTTGCTTCCTTTTCAGACTCCTATCTGTTCACAGCATGCCAAGGACAGATATGCGTGCTCGAGATCAAATTCTACGACAGTTGTGATCACTGCGTGGTGCCAATTTCTCAACATCTCATTGGTTGCCTTGGGATAGGCAGCACCATGGTGAGTGTGGTGCACAAAGCAGATGTCTGAGGGCTGCACAGGTGAGAGAGGGAGCAAAGTGGCATTCATCTGGCATTCTCCAACACATAATGAGTCTTAAATAAAGGAAGTGAGACTAAACCACACTGAAACAATATTTCAAGGCTGGTGCACGTACACAAGTATATAAAATACAATATAGTGTGAATATATTTTATATTGTGCATTGATACCTTTTGAAATTTTAAACAAGTGTAACGTTTTGCACTTTAATTGGCAAAAATGTAAACTGGAGTATTTCGAAATTTTGACAGAAGCATGAAACAGGTGAATAAACCCCAAAATATGAAACAAGTGCACAAAGTCAATGGATACACAGATCTCCCAGTGTGGGTCGGTCTACTGATGACAGATGTGAGAGCTCTGATGAATCAGCAAACTGATGAATCAGCCTCTTATAGTACAGACTCAAACAATGACACATCATATCCAACACCCTAAAGCTTGAAGCATTGATCTTTCTATTGATCTCCAGCAGATGTGAGCATTGTAGTGGAGGAAAGGGATACAGATGCTTTTTATATTTTCCTTTTCTCCTCATCTTCAAGAATCAATGGCCTCACACCAAGGGCTAATTGCTAAAGCCAGGTCAAACAACATAAGCTTCTCTCTCTCTCTCTCTCTCTCTCTCTCTCTCTCTCTCTCTCTCTCTCTCTTTCTCTCTCTCTCTCAAAATAGCGTCTCAGTTGGCTCTTGCTTGTTGTGTTGCCATGATTACTCAATTACACTTGATTGTTCAATAATAAGAGAAATAAATTAATTAAAACTCACCTTTTCAATGAATTTACAGTGATTAGGCTACAATTTACATGGTAATAATAATGCAAACTTAATAATAATAATAATAAATGATAAATGATACATAATAATTAATGTACACATAAATACATACTAATAAATAAATAACGAATGCAAACATCTATAAGAATTTATGATGCATGATTGCATATATTTTTGTTTGATTTTTAATTAAAAGTGTCCTTGCTTTTCTTTGTCTACTAAAGTATTTGGAAATTGCTGAAAGGATATGCTTGTTTTGTTCATTTTGTGTTTGACCTTTTTGAAGCTGTGATTACTGCCAAAAAAGTTTCTTTCACTAATCTTTAACACATATACAGAACGCTAATGGTAAGTGCATTTCTACATAACCAGATAAGCAGCGGATAAGCTGATAAGCTTTCTGGGTAGATTTTAATACGCCTAAAACAGAAACTTTCACACATACGGCACAACCACCCACACAACCAACCACACTAACTCAGTGAAGTTGTTAAAATATACATCATAAAAGACGTGGGATATTTCTGTTCTGCTTAAACAGAGAGAGCCCTACAGGTAAGAGGGTGAACGTCTGCAGGGATGAAATATTGATGCAGTCCGACAAGACATCTAAAAGTATTATGAAGGCACATAAGGTCCCCAACCCCCACAACACATATACATAGGACAGCCTAATAAGAACGTGACTTTCTCCATAATATGTCCCATACTATAAAGCATCCCAACAATGCTCTATTTTACACCTACAGTTTTAGGCTTTACTCCCAGTCCTAGTCTAAGGAAACTAAGGGTTCTAGAGAGGGAGCTTCTTATGAGTTGAAAGGATACTGGATGCCCATACCAGCCCTGTAGTACTGAACATGTTTTAAGTATCAGCACAATGAGTTTAATTCGGTTGAAATACTTTAGCACATTCAGGGCTAATAATGCTGTTGATCAGTGTTCTTTAGATGCTGAACATTTCTATAATATTCTCAGAAAAGTATGCAGTCATGTAATGCAATTAATCAAGAAAACAGTAAATATCATCATATAAATTACCCCTAGTTTCTCTTGAAAAAAAAGGCACAGACTGCAAGCTCTAATTCATTACCAAATTTGCATTTGTAATTATAAGAGACTGTTTATAATTTGAGTTTGGGGAAAAGGTAATGTTTAAATGTTTAAGCCTATACATTGTGGGCAGCGGAAGCCTAGTGGTTAGGATTTAGGTTCCGTAACCGGTAAGGTACCATCCCCATCACTGCTCCCAGGACATTGGATGTTTGGTTGCCCCCTGCTGCACTGTTTGTGTATGGGTTAAATGGGGAGAAGCATTTTATTGAGGTTCATTGTGAGCTTTGCTTTGTATTAAATGTCAAATAGTCACTTTTGCTTTACTTTTGGAGCAGCGATGACCTAGTGGTTAGGGAGTTGACCCTAGGATCGGAAAGTTGTACCAGTAGATTTCCCTGAGGTACCCTTGAGCAAAGTACTGTCCCCATCACTGCTCCTTGGGTGCTTTAAATAGCTGCCCCCTGCTGCACAGTGTGTAAGGGAGAAATGCACAGGAAGCATTTAGCTGTGGCTCACTGTGTGCTGTGCTGTGTCTCACAATGACAAGTAGTCACTTTCACTATTTCACTCTCTATTTTATTCTTAGTTTGAAACTGAGCCGTGATGATGCAGACAAATGAATGAAGAATGTATATGGAATGTAAATGCAGTTTACCACAACATGACTATGTTTAAAATGATGTGATTACATTATTACATTTGAATAGGATGGCAAAAGAAAAGTATTCTTCACTTCCAAGGTTTAAAGTGAGTAGATAAAGTGGGTGTGCTAGATCAGGGAAAGCACAATATAGTGCAATCTTACACCATGACCATGAATGTGATATAATGGTACATGCTGTTCTACCTTAAGCACTATATTGTAATGATAGTAAAGAGTGATCCACACACTGTACTAAATTTCTAATCTTCCACACGGAGGGGTCACAGCAAGCTTTCTTGACACTTCCTCCTTCCCTGTGTTTCCTGCAAACTGGCATTCCAGTTGTTAACAGGCAGCACTTCTGTATGACTAAAGTCTAAATATAGGCTTAAGTAAAAGTTTGACAGTGGTGCAGGTTTGTAAATGGTGTCTGTGTGTTGCAGTGATGATGTGTGTCCTGTGAGGACGACCTTGCAGGAAGAATGCGCGTTTGGCTTGCGAATGGAGAGAGAGGTGTGAATAGGATCGCATCACAGAGACCCGGCTGCTTTACAGATGCAGCGATGCAGACTCCTCTCAGATGACCCTTTCTGTGACCTGCGAGACCACTACACAAATCGCCACCAGAGACCAGCTGGGAACACTTCTTCTGTGAAATGCTACATCAATTCACATGCGCTAACGCAGTCTTAAAATACAGCGGCAATGGAGCCTCACTCTACCTCACATCCTACACTCTCTTGATTCCTCAGCCTTTATTCACCATTTCCTGTACAAACAGCCCACACATTGACCATAGACTGCTCATCAGTTACAATGCAGTGGATTAAAGACGAAACCAGTTGTTGATCAACCTGATAAACCTTTTTTTTCTGAACCTGAAAAAAAAACACTATTTCCCAGTTCCCACTATTTCAAGTTCTGAATTTTTCCAAAAACAAAACAACTGAAGAAGATAAACTGGTGTCAAGAAAGGACTGAAATAGGCGAGCCTGAAGAGCTCCACAAAAAGACCTTTCCATTATGCACATATGAAGGGAACGTTTCCTGTTCTATTGGTACATACATTTCTGTTGGAATTATAGTGCAATGCCTGTGTCACCAATAGATACTCTTTAAAGGAACTGAATTAACTTATTCGAAGGTGTGTCTGAATACATTTACACATATTGCCCCCTGAAAAATATTAGGCTGTTTATTGAGCAGTGTTTGTTTTAACTTTTTTCTTTAAAGCTAAATCAAAATAATAAATGATCAAATATGGTAATCTGCTATCACTGATAACTTTTGCTGCATTTATATTTGCATTTTATCTTTTTGCATTTACATGTATCCTAATCATAAGCAGTGTTTTGCTTTGTATTGCTTTATTTTGTTTTGTTTTGTTTGTTTTTTTATTTGATTTATTTTGTTTTGTTTTTTGTTTTGTTTCATTTTGATAATGTTGCTGCATTTATATTTGCATTTTATATTTTTGAATTTACATGTATCCTAATCATAAGCAGTGTTTTGTTTTGTATTGCTTTATTTTGTTTTGTTTTGTTTTGTTCTGTTTCACTTGTTTTATTAATAATGGTTATTTACTCTAGTTTTTACTGAAATACTATAGATATACCACTACTACTGCAAATATGTTTCCATTTTTGTGGAAACAACCAAATGTTTTAAATGTGTATATATACTGAAATGTAATTAAAAATGAGTTTTACCGTAAGCTAGATTTCATTGCTGAATTTTACAAAGAATTTCTGTGCGATTCCTTTAATTGTAACTTATTCTTAATGTTTTACAGCTTGTTCATATATTTTGGAATCATCCAGGGCTCAGGTCACAATTTTTGACACAAATCATGACTTTTTTCTGAGCTGAGCTTCGACTTTTTTATAATAAATAATAAAATAATAATAAAATATACTTTTTTATATATAAAAATAAATAAAAACTTATAATAATTAAAATATGGAGTACACAACAAACGAACAGAGTGTCGAACAGAGCAAAGTACTGTTAACTCTATTTTAAGCAAACCCGGGTTACTTTTAAGTTCACACATTGAAACATTTTTGCAGTGATGCATAATAATAATAATCAACAATTATATGTCAGGATTTCTCCAACATCTACATGGTCAGAAAACACTGCAGCTGACCAGTGAATGCTGATTATTCTTATATTACAAGAATCTAATCAAAATGCATTAACACTATACTACAGAGATCCTCCTATTGCTTAGCTAAATCATACAAAGACACAATCTGAAGTGTAGTAAACCTAACTAGGCTATGAAAACAATTGGACTGCCATGACAGACTGGGTTGATTATCTGAGAGCCATTAATCTGAGGAGGCCCTGTGCGTGTGTGTGTTTGTGTGCGGCAGAGGAGCTGTGATCTGAAGGAACTGGCAGGGCCCCTTTGAGCATGGAGAGACAGGGGTGGGGGAAAGGGGCCTGGCCAAGTGTTGCTATGTCTCTTGAAACCACAAAGCCAGAGGGAAATGAATAAATAAACATTGCCTCCAAACATGCTGCCTTTTCCCATGTTGTTGGCAGGGCAGGGAAAAGCCGGGAGTCCAGTGGCTGCTTGCACATTAGCAAGACAAACAGCACTGATGTGCCTTCCCCCTGCACGCCTGTGTCATAGCAGCGCCTGGTGAGAAATCACACAAGCCCCAATCTTAATGGCACCCAGCTCACATCAGAGACAGCGAGTCAGCCAGTGCTGATTCGAATCATTCTGAGAAGCACTTTCAATTATTTAGCTATGGCAGAAAAGCGGCCAAAGCAACAAACGGAGCCTCTTTAAACCTGATGCGTTGTGACAAAGTTAAATGCTTGCACAGTCACCAATGAAATATGGATATTTTGTTGTGTTTATGAGGTATTAATTTGTCATTATGGGCCTCTGCCAGAGTCTGTTCATTGCATTCCATCCAGTCCATGAGCATGAAAGAAAATGAAGCCGCAGCAGCAGGGACTCTGACGATGTGAGATTGGGAAGGATGCCGCGGCCTGAATTCCCAACGCACTCTAACGAGGTTGAGAGTCCCCCAGCGTGTGCTCTGGGAAATCGGGCTCCTGCACAGCCGATGGCTCTCAGACGCTGCTGGCTGCTTATTGCTCACTGTCAACCCTGAGATTACATTCTAACCTTGACCTCGCTGCCATTCGTAAATCACCGGCTGGGTGCCACCAGCACTTCATTGCAAGCCTGCTATCCTGGGTGGCCACAGGATATTAAGAGTGGATATGAGCACTGAATGACGCTGCTGGTAGAATTATAGCATCTTAGACAAGACTGTGCAGTTAAAGAAACACTTTAACAAAATAGATCAAATAAAATCATCGCTCCAAATGTCGTCAGATTATGTTTCTGACATGTGATCACTGAAATGACAAGGTGTGCATTTAGTGTACTGGTGTTTTGAGGCTATATTGATATTAAGTGTTATTTTCTAGCCAAAAGGTTTTTTTTAGTTACAAGTTCTCCATGTTGTAGCACTCAATGCTGGTCTTGAAACTGCAAATGAAGGATCTCAAACTAGCTTTGGTCTGAATGATATTTTAATTTGGTCTTAAGACCAGACCCCTTGCTTTGCCTGGTAAGTATAAGACAAAAGCAAAAGCCACTTGCTGAACGCGTAACTGGAAAAGTTACCACAATAACAGCAGATTTGCATTTTTGATTTTCTTTCATGAGAGAAAAGCTATGCAAATGCAAGCATATTTTAAATCAGAGGTTTTGACACCTAATAGTTTCTTCAAGACGTGTGTAGAAAATACCCTTTTGAAAGTGAATAAAAGTGAAAGTGACAACCCTTGTCTTTGCGAGGTCACAGCACAGCAAGCGTGAACCACAACGAAATTGGACCTCTGCTTTTAACCCATGCACACAAACACCGTGCAGCAGTGGGCAGCTATTGAAAGCGCCCGGGGAGCAGTGACGGGGACGGTACCTTGCTCAGGGGTACCTCAGGGCAACCTACTTGTGAGGGAATCGAACCCACAATCTTCCGATGCTGGGCCAACTCCCTTTTCTAAGTTATGTGAAGCTATGTTACTTAGCTTCAGTTTATGCATGTCAAAATATAAAGATATAGGGCTATTCATTTAATATATTGTACATTAAAGTTAAACTGTCATTAGGTTCTGGACTGAGTATAAATGGGTAAAGTATTACTTATTCCTTGGGTAAATTATTCCTTAATTTGGTAATGATCCTGAGGTGGCTTCAAATGATGTTTGTTGCTTTATAATTTCAGGGATATAAGCTATAAAGGAGTTGCTGAAGAAGTTATTTTGTTAGTTATGTAGATGAGTTAGCTATTTCAGAACAATGAGTGGAGGGTAATTTATCAGAATATGCAGACTGATAAAGAACAGTGTGACTCACATTCTGGCTTCAAGCTTGATAATGACTCCTAAGCATTCATATTTTATTCATGCAGTATTGTCCCTTAGTACACACTTTACCATTATCTCATCTCAGCAACTGTAGCATTCCTTTGTATGGGGCCTTGGTGAGGCATGCACCCACACGCACACACACTCACACACACACACGCACACACACACACGCAGACACACATGCAACGCACACACATACACACACACAGCTCCAGGGACCCATCTGCTTCCCCTTTATTAATTCATCAGGCTTAACCATGCAGCTTTTTATTACATTGTTAGGTCTGAATTGGAATCAAACACTTCTGTGATTCCCTTCTCTCCTTAGATCTCTTTATTTTCTGCTCTCTTCCCACACCCCGGTTTTCACAGACATCTCTATAGTGGCTGAGAATATGCATTAAATATATATAAATCAAGGGCCAATAAAGACGAATCAATATCTCCTATAAAATGCATGGAGCTAAATTGATTTAACTGCACGAAATATTACACTTGAAAGGGCTAAGAATTCTTAGACCAACAGTGAGGAATTTACTAAACAAACAATCCAGGGAGGCTTAGACACTTTGCTACTAATATAGTAGATAAGGAGACAAAATAGTAACTACAGATAAGGCAGCACGTCAGTTTCATTGTTTGGTCCTCAGCAGGGCTTTATGTCTAATTTCACATTATGTTTGAGATGGGCACTGATTTGCAAATGGCTCTTTCCCTCAAAACTGTCTGAATCTTCATAATGGCATGTGATTGACAGCTTCATGCCAAAATGCCCTCTCACGAAGTCAACTGACTCTGAAGCTGCAGAGGTGGACAGAGAGACTCTCATCTCTACTCAGTCTAGCATGGACACTATTGGTTTCAGTAAGACATGCTTTCATTTCCTCTGCACAGAGAGTGAGACTGACTTCTGTCTCACTATAAGGATGATACTGCCCTCCAGTGCCTAGTCAGAGTATGAGGAAAGAGCCTCATGAGACACATTGCTAGTGCTTGTTGTTCAGGTTCCTTATGTTCATCATGTACAGCTTTCTGTATCTTATCTGGCCAAAAACTGCTGATCTTACACTGATAAAGCAAAGTGCACCGCATATTAGAAAAAATGATTTCATTTGGTTTCATTTGGTCTTTGGCAATTTATTAGTTTCAGTAGGTTCACCTGGCACCTGTTTATCATAACATGCTTTGGCAGCTGTGAAAAATGAAAAATGCAGTAAAACATGTTCTGTCATAGTTTCAAGGCGGACAGTAACTAGAAAAATGCACGGCAGGTTGGAGGGGCAGTGCATAACAACCCACAAAGAGATTAAGGAGAGAGGCATTATTTCTAAACTGACTAAAATCTTCAGTGGTTCCCTGTAGTTTCTGTTTCAGAGAAGCATAAACCACTGTGCCACTCTCCAGTTTGACACTGGAAGGACAACCACAAGGGTTGATCATGGCCCTGGTTATAACATATTTAGCACTTTAGGCAAATAAAGCAATTTAAAGATGAGGAACGGCTGGAAAATTAAGTCTTGATACACTGGATTCACCAAAGCTGCAAACCAAGACAAAAGGTGAAAACCGTGATCAACACATCATAGTTATCACAGTCAAGTACACCTATAGCTGTCTGCCCTGTGACCTGTGAATGAGTTCAGCTGTAACCATGCTGTAAATTTAAGAGTCATGCCCAAAACACATCAGAGGCAAATGTGCTTCATTGAGTAAGAGGCCTCTAGCAGTGTGTGTAGACTATAAAATAAATACTGCAAATCTCACAGAGACCAGTCTGGACTCAACACTGTACACTGCTGTTCACTATTTTTAATCACTTTCAAAAAACCTGCAATTATTTTTTTTATGAATTGAGGCAGACACTTAAAACATTACTGTAACATAAACCTCACCTTTTAAATATTCAGAAGGATTCTGTTAAAGAATTCTATTCATTGCATTTGTTTTAGAATGAAATAAACTGAATTGAATTAATATCAACATGAATAATCTTTTCATGTCATAAAATTTTATTTTAGAGATACCTTTTGTGTTTTTTTTTTTTGTTCATATATCAAATATATTTTCTTGGGCACTTAGAAAGAATAATATTATGAAGATAATAAAACTGTACTGTTTGTTTCACTCTTTCTTTTCATCAAAGATCCTTTTCTGGATGTTGATTTTCTATAATAATGATCACTGCTTTCACTGGTACAATGCAACAATGCCTTTTGACATTTTATCATTTAAAACTACTAATGTAGTAACACGAGAGACTGCAAATAACCAGCACCAATCAACGGTCTCCTCTTTTCAAATTTGAGAGCCATGGGACATCACAGTTACTCATATGTTTAACAGCTAACCACTGCTAAGACATTTATACCTTATGACACACATTCCGGATGTTGAAGCCAGTAAAGATTTCAACTTGAGACCCATCTCTGCATGTTAGAGGATAATATTACGTTTATGAAGTGAGGAATTTGGTCCAATAAGCCGCAGTTGCTGAGTCAAACACTAAAACAGAAATGTAATGTTTGGCGTATATGACATTACAGTACTGTTTTAAACTTTTACAAACCTGTTTATCAGATAAATATATTTGTCAGCTGTGACAGTGAACTAATGAAGGCTGGCTGAGCAAGCCTGGTTAATACGCCAGGGCAGGACATATGCTTTATGTGACACAGCATCGATCAACAAATACTAACAGCCAGCAGATTCCAATGTTTTTGGTGAAAGGGAAATACATCACATGGACGCATCACATTTTGCAATTTATCAGATGACGATGGGAAAGAAAATGCTGATTTATTACTTGACTTTCCATAAAATCCCAAAAATAATGATCAATTGTTGAGGCGGATTAAATTTACAGAAGTTCATACTTTCTTGTTATTTAAAAAAATAATGTAATATTAAAAAACTTTTCATTTATTTATTTATTTTTTTTTAATATATACTATATATGAGCATTTTTGAATTGCAAAAATGCTTTGAATGAAAATTTACAAAACTTTCCAATGCTGAGAAATATCCTACACAGGGAACAGCCGTAACACCTCCACTCTCCCTGCAAACACACCCATAGAACTAGAGCCACACAGTCCCAAGCCAGCCCTCCGCCTACGGGGACTTTTGTGCAACTGGGGTGGGGTTGGGGGGTCGCGACCTCCGGCAGCAGCACATCAGCAAGGCAAACGGCTCTTTAAGCCACTCTTCTCCTCCGGCAAACAGCCGTGTCATCGTGATCGCACCACGGGAAGATGGATATGTTTTGACATGCTGGCCGAGGCACTTCCAGACAGCGTGACATGGAGAGGAAATGACATGGGCCGATAAGGCATGCCAGGCACTGCATGATATCATGACCGGCTGCGACAGAGCATGTGAGCTGGACTGCCAGAAGAACATAGAGCAGAAGAAAGTCTCCTTAACTATGCAGCTCTGCAAGCAGATGCAGAACATAAAACGCAAAAGCGTCAGCCAAGAGCCAAAAGGCAGATGCAAAGTATAAACCTAACCTCCTCAACACTCCTTATGAAGAAATTCAACAGGGATGAAGCAAAGGAATTTGTATAAAAAACGGATATAAAAAGTACAACACAGTGCAAATCAATCAATCATATTAAGTACCATATCCCCATCCGCAGCACAGCGATGGTTCAGAATATGGAGATCCAACTAAAAGAACATCAGAAACTGTATGCCATATTAATTCCTTTAATTGGAGTTTAATTATTCAGTTATTAATCTTAATGCTGACTATGCAATAACTCCAATGATTTCTTAGCTTACTACTATGAAACTAACATGTAAACTATGTCATTAAATTAGTCAGGACCTGATTGTTCCACATCCAGGATTTAAGGTTAAATGCAGTGCCACCATCATTAGGACACACATTATTCCCATGTCACATTCACTACAACATAAACATTTGCTAAAAAGGATTTTTTGTGGAGATTTGCTCTTTTTTGATGCTACCATAATTTGTGACATGTGTACAAAACTGTGGCAGTGTGGATGGTGGCGGTGTAACAGCGGATCATGAAGAAAGGACACTCAATTATGTCATCTAAATCAACTGCGAACAACAGCCAATCAGATCACATTGTGGGTTGAGTGAATCACATTGTGGGTTGAGTGACAATTCTAAACAAGTTCAGTAGGTATTTGTCATTTCAGCCATGTGCCCAACAGATTATTTATTTTATGCCAGGTCCTTGATGCAACATTTAAGCTACAAGGTGAAAACACATACAGGAAAAAAGATTAAATGAGTATCGGGACTAAATATAGTACTGTATACTTGCAGCAAAAATGATTTAGGGTAAGGAGCTTAAGGAGGTTCTGAAAGCTGGCCATAACACATAATAATGACCAATATGTATGATTTTATGTATTATGTATGTGCATACGATGTATGCTTTACAATTCTAAATTAAAATATATTAATTATAAAACCGTATTGTAAATTGTAAAACATAGAAATTCTAGAAGTTCTATAGAACAATAGAATTCTATAGAAGTTCTTAAGGGCAACACTGGGAGGACATTCTAATTCTGAAATGCTGTTTAAGTCAGCAGGACCATTCTGAGTAGAGGAAAGTGGTCTTCCCTGTGAGGGAGGTTATTATTCGTTAATATTCCAATTACAATGTACTGCATAATGTTTATATGGTGTAATGTATACATCACTATATTATTTAGTCTTCACAGTAGTATTTAGTATAGTTTCTAGTATGAGACAAAATATCTCTGTCTGTCTGATACAGTAGGACATCAGCCAACACCACCAAACATGGTGTACCTAGTCACAAGTACTACACACCACTTCTGGGCAAAATAGGTACACATGTATACACATGTAGACATGTGTAAGCATGTATTGAGCATCATGAACACAGCCAGAGTCAGAGAAATGGCTCAAACACGTAGGACTGAACCATATACAGCTATCGTGACACATTAATGTTATGAGATCTGAAACATTTGTGAGCAACCAGGACATCTGGATTTGGCTGCATTCAACTATTATTAAATCCAATCAGTTTTTCTCATTTATAACATTGATGCATATTCCACTGCATATCTTAACTAATTTAACAACCAAATTTAAACCAATGCAATTCATACATTTGAAACCAGGCTGAAAAGGGCTTTAATGCTTTTCAACGCGAGTCAAAAGCAAATAGCAAGGACAGAAGGGTTTTACGCCTATCCCGTAAACAGCATTCAAGGTGGGGGGGCTGGGATAGATGGGGGAGGGGTGATAGAAGGAGCCAGGAAAGGGGTGTCATTGCCATGGGGAAATCTCATTAGTATTTGCTATGCCAATAAACAGAGTAGAGCATAAACTATCCCGATGTGTGAATATAATGTGAGCGGCTGTCCATAAGAAGAAAATCTGCGTGACACGGATTCAGCCTCACTCGGAAGAGCTGCTTGGTAAAGCTTGGGGGGTTGGGATGGGAGGGGAGCAATCTATGCTATTCTGGAGGAGAAGGGAATGGAAATAGCCAGCTCCGGCTGAACTAGAGAGCAAGAAACGTAAAGAAATCACTTTGGTATCTAAGAACATTACATTTTTCCCCCAATGCATCTTTTTGTTTTTTTTGATGTGAAGGATTTTCTTGAAGAACACTACATTTGGGTAAATAAATGAAATAGTGTCTTTTATGTAAAGCTGATTACACTGCAGTGCCACACAGACCCCTTTCAAAGAAGAATAAAGGTATGACAGGAAGGGCCTCAAGTGAGAACAGATTCTCTTGCTCTCTTTCTAAATAAAGATCTTAAACGAGTCTGCCTCAGCCTCTTCCTCACATAGCAATACAAAACAGTATGATTTTTACTGCCTTCCAAATCCCGATATGTCCATGGGGCGTTTACTTGAGAAGATTTAGTTCAGAAGGTCAGAAGACCGCAACCTGTTCTCTGCACTTTCAGACGACTTTTAAGATGTTTTCCACCTCCATCTCTCCCTCCCTCCCTCCCTCTCTCCCTCTCAGGATAATATGCCGATATACTACATTTCCTGTGTTAATTTGCCCCCTTTCCATACTTCTCAGGGCAAATCTGGCTGTTTATTTTACTTAAATAGGGCACTAATTCACCCGGTTTGTGTAATTAAAATGACGCGCACAACAGAGTGGCATTTTATTTAGCAACTAATTGTGCTGACACCAGGGAACAGGATGTTTTATGTATTCACTTTCCAGGAGCTTGGGGTGGGAGAAAAAAAAACAGGATCTCTTTTCCTCCTTAATTTGTAGCTTGAATTTTAAACAGGCCAGAGTTAATCAGGCCGAGCTCTGCGGGGGAATATCAAGTTACCTTTTAACATCACAGATAGACCCAGTAAACACTCCATTGTCTTGATAGCCTAATTAACTGCCACATCTGCTGATGACTCCGACAGACAAATGTAGTTAATAAACTGAAATTTTCAGTTCAGCTTTAACGATGAGTAATACGCATTAAGGATAAACTCGCATAAATGAACTTTATGATAAACACTCCAAAACAAATCTCTGGCCCATTGGCTCTGGCTTTACAAATGATGTGGTTGCAATTTAGCCCGTAATTACTAACTAAAACTAAACGTATGTATTGAAAAGGGCTTAGAAAATGCAGATTCCAAATCTGTAAATGGCTTGGGAGACACACCAACAGTTATCAGGATTCAAATCAAATAATCCATCTGGTTTTGAAAAAAGGATCTTAACTTTCACTATCCTTCATAGCCAAGGGAGCGATTGAGATGCTGAGAAACCCGAGCAGAGGGCCAGATTTCACTTTATGACTATCACCGATCCAGCTGGCAAAGGAAGCGCATTTATCTTGTGTGAAAAGGAATCTCCTTTGCCTGTGTTTATTGTGAAAAGAGGTGAAAAGTACTTACACATTAGGACTGCTATGCAATCTGGGTCGCGCCGCTTGAAATCATAACCAATTATCCCGAGGCCTAGCTTCTCTCCCTGAACCCCTCGCTGCTGGGGATCCGCCAAGCCGAGTGCTGGGAAATTGGATAGAGAGCTCCGTCAGTGATAGCGGAACATCTTGCTGACACTTTGACTAAATGTATCTGAGGTCTGTGTTATTCTAATGACCTCGTGACATTTTGCTTTAACCACCATTACAATTACATTTGACTTTTGGTCACAGATTGAGGATTGGATACCCCCAGGGAAGGAGCGAATTGCTCGATTTGAGCTGCTCTTTAAGCAGCATGGGAGAAATCAGGCTACTTTCTGCACTTGGAGAACATTCAAGTATCTTGCATAAAATGAGCAAATTCGCCTCTTTTTCATCACAAAAATAAATCAAGCTTTTCAGTCTTTGTTTCATAGGCTGTACACCACATCCAGCCATTGTTCTCAATTAGACAGAGCGACTGACACCCTCTTCTATATCTTGCTTCCTCTCTCCAGGAGTACATGAGAAGAGAAGGCTGGAGCTTTGAGGCAACGTCACTGAGAAAACCTTCCCAAATTACCTTTTCACACATTATCAGAGCCTGACAGGCTGTTGTAGCAAAGGTATTTCATCATCCAATTTCAACAGTTTTGCAGCCAAAACGTGAGAAATTAGAGGGACGAGGAAAATGAGCAGAGGAGGTATTTCCATTAAAGATAAATCTCACATTAAAAGAAGGTGGTCGGGTATTAACCCTTATTGAGTTCAGCTCTGCACCTTTTTTCATATATATCACCTCTGCTGAAGGATAGTTATTTGTCTCGGGAAGTTGTTTGCGCAGTGGACTGAGAGAGTTTCATTTCAGCTGAGAAACACACACAAACACCTGGGCTTTGAACCCCATTAAAGTCCAATCTCAAAAGCAATGGACGGAGTCACAGACGCTCCTCCAAACCTCTCAAATCAGGCATCAGAGTCCACACCTCAACTGCCCAAAATATTTAGTGCACAGTTAAAAAAAATTTCAACATCTCTAAAATACAATCTAGCAATGAAAAAGTGTGTTTATTTTTTCACCTACAATGAGGTGTGGAACGAAAAACCCTTTAATGTCATTTTGAGAGGAGTCGGGTTTATATAAGCATCAGTTATAAGAAGCATTATAATCTTAATTCCTGGTTGAATTATTTATGATCAAGCGTGACGTTTCATCACTGATTAGTGTCTAAACTTCAGATTTGTGCTCCAGCTCACCTCCACTTCGACACATCACTCAATCTCTCTCTCTCTCTCAATCTCTCTCTCAATCGCTCTCTCTCAATCTCTCTATCTATCGCTCACTGTATGTCTGTCTCTGTCTTACTCTGTTTTCTCTCTCTCTCTCTGTGTTTGGCTGTCTTTCTTTCTCTCTCTTTGGTTTCTCTCGCTCTCTCTGTATGTCTCTGTCTTTGGTTTCTCTATCTATCTATCCATCTATCTACCACTCTCTCTCTCTCTGTGTATGCCTGTCTGTCTTTCTTTGTTCTCTCTCTCTCTCTCTCTCTCTCTGTGTGTATGTCTGTCTGTCTTTCTCTTTGTCCTCTCTCCCTCTTTCTGTATGTCTGACCCTCAATCACTTCTCTTTCTTTGTCCTCCCTCTATCTCTGTCTTTCACTTTCTTCCTCGCTTTTTCTTGTTTTCTTTGTCCTCTGTCCCTCTTTTTCTGTCTCTCCTTCTGTATCTGTCCCTCTCTCTTCTGTCTTTCTCCCTCCCTTCTCTCTCTCTGTCTTTCACTCTCTTCCTCCCTCTTTCTTGTCTTTCTTCTCCTCTCTCTGTTTTTCTCTTTGTACTCTCTCCCTTTTTCTTTTTCTTCTGTCTGTCTGCCTCTTTCTCCCATCATTTCTCCCTTTCCTTTCTGTCTCTCTCTTTCTTTTTGTGTCTTCTTAAATAAAGAAAACAGGACAGCCTTCTCTCGAGGTCCTGATATAAAATGTCAAAGTTGTCTGAGCGACAATAGAACCCAAAGATGTCTGCTCTCCAGTTAACATCGCCTCGATGCGGAGTGATTAATGAAGCCTCGTCGTTACCAGCGGTCCTCTCCACCGTTCATTTAAACAGGGTGTGTTCAACTGAAGTGAGTTCATTAGAAAAGGTTCGGTTCGGGGTGATTCGGTTCAGTGGAATAGCCAGCTCGTTTGCTAGCTGCGTCTCATAACCAATACAAGAAAAGAAATCCTCTAACGAGCTTCCGGTGAGGGGTTCCCGTATGAAACGCTGCAGCGTTCACACACTTCCTGTTTGATAGGCGGTTTTGAAAACTTTAATAACAGAAAATAGCGGCTTCTATCACAAACCCCGCCCCCTTTATTTGATTGACAGGCTGAAGCAGCTCAGAACACTTCCTATAGTGTGTGTAAATAAAACTTTCTACAGTCACACATGGATTTACTGCTTTTAAATCTTTAGCTCATTATCAGTAATAACCTACAATAATAATAATAATAATAATAATAATAATAATAATAATAAGAGGTACTGAAAAGATGATATGTAATTATAAGTCCATGATTGACAAAAGCAGATAATAATGATGTTCTGAGTGGAGAGCGGGAGTTAAAGAAGTAGAATAAATATTATTTATTAATTGAATTCTTCGTTGTTTTAATAATAATCAGAATTCAGGTGATGGTGCAGGTGGTGCGGTAGTTAGATGTCTTCTCACAGTAAAGAGGGCCTGTTGGGTATTTTTTGTGGGGTTTTTTGTGTGATGGACTCGTGGCCGGTCCAGGGTGATTTTATGTCTTTCATTCTAAGAAAAGGCGCCAGAACTTCTGCAAGTGCGGTTTAGAAAAGCCTGGTTGTTGGGTTCATATTTACTTTATACAGGGGGTGAATGTCCTTACAGAGATAGGAACACGTTCATTATTTTGATTTCTTGATGACATTTTTGTGGCTCTCATAGAAAGTCAATGCTCTCTTTTAAAAACAGCATGAATCTTCCTTTTTATTATTAGGGTCTACATGAGGGTGGTTCGAGGGCAGGCATGGTACTACAAAGGTATTCAGGAAAACCCACCATAAAGACTAGTGTGTGCATGTGTGTGTGCTCTCCTGTTAGAGCGTGGACAGTTCAGATGTATGAGCCAGAGTCGCAGATTTCCCAGGCTTCCACAGATGAACAGCTATGTATGTAGACGCAGGCCAATTGGAAACGGAAAGCTGGAGTCTCCTCTCTGGCAAAGGAGCATTCAGACTAAACAAGGCTGACCCTTCTCTTGACCTGGCCAGTCTCCATGGTGCTTTTGCCCCTGTGGCCCCACCAGACCCCACCAGTCCACCCCACCCGTATAATGAACTCCAATGGCAACCCCTGTCTCCACACCCAAGCCCCACACAACCTTGTGTACATGAGAGCAAATTATTGCCTTCATTACAGTGCACACATCAACTTGGGGGTGCTGGGTGGGGGGTTCGCACTCAGGAAAAAGAGAAAACTCTAACTTACCAAATCTGATTTTTTTTTTTTTAGTAGCAGTGGTGATAGGGATGATATTATATGTGAGTAATTAAACATGATATTGACAAAAAAGACTTTTTTGCTCTTGAACATGCCTGCATGGATCCCTTCCAATCAGTCTACCCCCTCCATAAATGACACAATGCTTAAGGATTGTGGGAGGAGACTGAGCTCACAGAATCATCTTGATAGCAGAATAGTCACTTGGAACGATTGGTATGAAGAAAGATATACCACACACATCAAAAATATGTTTTCCGGTTCATGATGCCACTGAGTTCATAATGACAAACTTCCCCAAACAACTGTATCTGAGATAACGCTTCACCACACTGCACAGTTCACACACATATAAACCACAACCAAAGGTTCATCTGTGCAGAGATCACACAGCCATCACAGACGTTTGCTAACCCCAAGCTAGATCCGGTCCTCAGTGGTTCAAACCACAGAAGACCACAAGAAGCACCTAGTCTGCTCCCACGGGGACAGATTAGCAGGGCCTGCTTTTTGTCGAATGCAGATTCTCACGCCTGCCATGCCTGAGAGCAAGCTGTTGAAAAAACAAACCCATTTTTACCAGCCAAAGATTTCCTACTAAAAGGGAATTTGTTAAACTCATAGATGTAGCTTTCTTTCTTTTTAAGTTTCAAGTCCATGCATGCCGCATTACTCACTGCTCACATGTAGTCAAGGTTTACTGTGGAAGCCTTACACAACAACCAGACCGTCTTGTTTTAACCGCACGTCTCCAACCAGCCTTCACGCCGAATCTGATCTGAAGCCCGACCTGAGGGCATGTCAATAATGGTGTCACTTCTCTTGCAGAATCACAGTTTCTAATCCACCGTGCCATATCTGCCTCGCACCACAAATCATCTCTGATAAATTCAAATAAACAAAGAACTCAAGGCATGTTCTACCAACCTGAGCTAATCTTCATCAAAACAAAAACAGAATGGGCCTTTTTTGAGACCTTTCATTGGCGCTCTTTTGGAAAACACTTCGGAGCACAAGGGAGGGTGAATTTTATCAGATTAGACGTTGGGCATGAACCATCAAAGCGAGCAGCCCTGCGGCTTTAATAGCTGCAGCACAAGTAGCCCTAAACAAGCTGGAGGCCCTTTTTCACCCGGCGGCTCCGAGCCACTGCGCTGATGGGGCTGCATTGATGTTCAGATTAAGGCACGCCTCTGTGATCAAGTGCTCAAACACTAGATAAAAACGAGAGAAACACCCTTTAATCCTCCCAAACTTCCCTTTAAATAGGATTTTAAGGCACATCGTCTCAAGTGACTTCTTTTACAATGGTCCAGTGTTTTGGGATTAATTCTGGTGGCATCGCAGATGTGGATTTGTTAACTTTTTGAAAGCTGTCATGTACCCGCACAGCAATTATCCTCAGGGGTTGATCGGTTCACAGTGCTGGACGGAGCTTTGTCTAAGCCCTCCACTGACCATCTAGAGACATGTAAAGCGAATCAAATGTAATGCATTAAGATTGTGGCGGACCCTGGCCATCAGATGCCTAAAAATATATGAACGCTCCTGCAATGGATGAGTTTCCCAGACATGGATAAATCCTAAAGTTGGACTAAATTAATCATTTTAGTCCAAATTCAGGTTACATCTGGGTCTGGGAAACTGGATCAAGAATGACGATGGACAAAACTGTTATTAAGCAATGGCACTGTATTATTATTGGCCTTAATGTTATTCCTGCAATGATTTAACATGTTCAGCCTTCTTATTGCACAGTTTTGCTCTCTGTTGTGATGGCAATGACATTGCAAAGAAATTTCAAGTTTCACAAAACTCAAATATATTTCTCAGTGTTAAGTAGATCCCCGATTTGAATAAAACCCTCATCCCTCTTATATAGATCAGGCCAGTTTAGTGCACAGTGCCAGCTGAAACTGAACATGCCAGATGTTTTTCATGCCTTTCCTGGAGCAAGCTTGTTCTGCAGTCAGTGAATAATTCAATGAATCATGCATAGGTAACATGTACATAGGTAAGTGAACTAAAATTAGTACGCGGTATAACCTGACATTCTTTGTTCAATGGATAGCCATGATTACTGCAGAGGTACTGTGCAATAATGCTTCCTAGTAAGGTTTGTATGTCCTTTGAACCCAAGTTACCTTTACAATGTGACCAAAGTCGTCACCAACTGAAGAATATGTGCAACTAATAAGGGCAAATAAACACCTTTTTAGCCCATTTTATTGATTTTGTGCATTTGAGGGTCACAGAGTTTAAGGGAACTCAGCGCTCTAAAATAAAACCTGAATAGACTTCACAAAGCCCATATTACACTGATCCTTCAAGCAAAGCAAAATTAGGCCACAATGTTTGTTGAACAGGGGAAACAGTGATAATACTCGTTCACATGATGAAAGGCTTATTGATAAGCAAGCTGACAAGAGACTGGTTCACTGCTCTCAGATCAATAAGCTAGTGTGCAGTGAATTGAAAGGTCACTGCTTCTTGAGAGCAATTAAGTAGCTGAAGGGATCGGCTGTGCATCGCCTCTATTAAAGTGACCATATTAAGTCTGCAATCTGGTCTGCAATCAAGGTTTGCTGTTCCATAAATAGTTGGAAGAAATATATATATATATCTATATGTACAGTACTTTGCAAAAGTTTTAGGCAGGTGTGGAAAAAATGCTGTAAACAAAGAATGTTTTCAGAAATATAAATAATGATTGTTTATTTTGATCAATTTACAAAATGCAAAGTGAGCGAACAAAAGAAAAATCTAAATCAAATCAATATTTGGTGTTACTACCTTTTGCCTTCAAACCAGCATCAGTTCTTCTGGCCACCACAGAGCCCTGATCTCAACATCATCCAGTGTGTTTGGGATTACATGAAGACACAGAAGGATGTAAGGAAGCCTACATCCACAGAAGATCTGTGGTGAGTTCTCAAAGATGTTTTGAACAACCTATATATATGTACAACCTTTATATATATATATATATATATATATACACACACACAAAAGAGAACATCAGAAATCAGCAAGTATGTTTTCATGCCATTGATTATATATATGGAACAAAAGGGATGTTCTCATGTTCTCATGTTCTCAATGTTTCACAAATTCTGTTGTAATTCTTCAAACCTTAAATGTGTTAATCAGTTACACATCTTTTCAAAGCTATGAAGCTGTAGAGTACCTTGTACATACATATACTGCAAAATGGTGTGATATTATTGAGAAGATAAACTATTGAATGATGATTCTGAAAATATTTGCTGAAATGATCTGGAGTTATTTCTCTTTCTGAACTCAAAGACATGCTCCTGTACTCTCAGTATTTGTAAGCTACTATACTTGTCAGCAGAAGTAGCTCCTGCTTTAGTCTTTGTCTCCACCTGTTGGACTGAATGATCTCTTGCACAAAACAGTTCCAATTCAAAAACTGTCCTCAATACTGTTGTATTAGGGAGGAGAACTTCATAGTATAAACTTTTCATAATAATTTATTAGAAACGCATGTCATCTGTGATGAGCTTCATTTCACTTACTTTCCTTAAAAAACTGAACTCATGAATATCACTGTTCTGAGTCCACACCAGAAGCGAAGGTGTGTTGACGCCTCTCTCAGGCTGGGGCTCATTAATCACCTGGCTGAGTGGGCTGAGTGGTGGTATGATGGAGGCAGGGGGGCTTTGATTATGTCCTGATTAAGGCTCAGTTTGGGCCTGTGTATGTGTCTGTTTACCATAGTGATTACGCCGCCCCCCCAGCAGCCCACAACGCAGCTCCACAGCAGCTGAGAGGTGGGTTCACAGCACACCAGGAAGCCACAGAAAAGCTCTGTTTGAGTGTGGCAGTGTGGGAAGTGAATGGGGCTGTTTATGCAGAGGAAGAGACATGGCGCTGAGTGCAAAACGCACACACTGTCCCGCATCCTTATCATTACATGCCATTCATAAACATGTTAATGATTAAAAGCTGCATGAGACTCATGTGTATGAAAAATCTTTCCAGTTATATAAAAAAGGCTTCTTTCGGACAAATATATAACCTGATTCAAAGATAATCTTCCACAAAATGCATACAGTCAGAAGGATTCAGTAAAATATCGAGATATATTTTTGTATCTAGAAAAATGAACAGAGAAATACATGAGCATGCATGAGCTATACTGCTGTACATGAGCATGAGTTCATCAGACCAAGTCAGTGTCAGCTAGAGGGATATAAAGCCCACTTAAAGAAGCTGGTGAAGCAGTGGAGCTGCATTTGTTGTAGTGATGGAACACCATTTAATAGTTTTAGAATGAGCTGGATGAGAGTGATGTTTGTGATCCAGCACTAAAAGTCCTGATTTATTTTTGAGCTGGGATTCCATTGATGGTCTGTAAGTCCCTAAAGACTAGTTTGAGAGCCACGGAATTATATCACCAAAAATATCCTCACTATTATTAAACTGCTGGGACTAGGCCCCAAGATCTAGGATGGGTTCGAATCTCTGCAAGATATCGTCCCCAGCACTGCTCCCCAGGCACTGTATATGGCTGCCCCCTGCCACGGTCTGCATGGGTGAAAAGCAGAGGTTGTATTTCATTGCATTTCCCTCTGTGCTGTGCCGTGTTTCATACTGGCAAATAGTCACTTTCACTTCACATCTAAGGAAAGTTCTTGTTGCTAAACGAGTAAGAGATATTGCTGAAAAGTTGAAATAAATGTTCTGTGAATGCCATTGATTTCAGAAGAAACTGGATGAGTATGTGTCTACAAACTTTTGGACATTTAAATCAGCAACGTAATAGTTATAGTGATTCTTCATTTAAACAGTGGTGTATATATGTATAAAGGTTCCTTTTTACACGATTCACTGTCCCAAACGCTGTTGCACACATCAGGAGTTCTATCGTAAATAGGAGTAACCACATACGTAGTGTTTTCTTTTATTTTTTAAACAGTCTGTAACAGTGTATGAGAGGCCTACCACAGTATATTAAACCCTGCTAGGCCCTTATGCGGTTAGTGGCAGTCAGCTGTAAACAAGGTCAAGGCTCCCTTTGCCTTGATGCTGCAGTCATCCTTTTCCAGTACATGAATCGCATGCACTGAGGACCAAATTGAATTTCCACGCCGCCTCCGCTACTCCCCACCAAGTCCATAAACAACGGCGGACAGCATCTGGGCCAATTTATGCGCATTTCAATGGAACCTCCCATGGCTGAGATTGGCACCTTGTAATTGTCACAAACATTTGAGCACGGTCAAGGTGACATCTCTGTTGTGGTCCACACGCATCCGGCTCCTTTTTAAAACACGCCTACGCAATCTACTTGTTCTTTTTCTTTTCTTTTTTGGTGGGGGTTGGATTCTGTAGCTCTGGTCTGTATTAAAATATGGAAAGATTTGAGCTGACTCCAGCACTTCCAGAGCTACTGGCTGAGATGCATTAATGATTGATGGAATGAAATATCCATTGCCTATTGATCATGGCTTGGCATTATGTAGTGAGATGTGTATCAGTCTGTTCCTGATTAACCGTTAGGTAAGACTTTGTTGACGCCTCGTTTCCCTCGTCACTGAAAGACAGCCTCCGCAGAGATAAGCCTCAAAACGACCTTGTTCACCCTGAGCTCCTTCTGTTGTTTATTTAAGTGACCTTTGCACATTTCAACTCTGTGACTGTGATGGATGAGGCCTGGAACTGCACATATAAATGGACACAATGAGCTGCAAACTTTGCTTTTGTCCTGCAAGTGACAAGCAATTTGCACCTGAGGAATGTATCATTGTCTCCTAAAAAGACAAGAAAAGCACATGCACATGAGAGTCTTGAAAGCCTTCTAGCACTGCGAGGAAGAAAGACTTGGTAAGTTTGACGGAAACTGGAAAGTCGAAAGGTTAGGTCTGGTCTTAAAGGTTAGTGTTACTGTTCAACCCGTTACTCTTGTGCAATGAAGTCCACCTCCATGTGACACCAAACCAGGACTTCTGGCTACACTGCTCTCAAAGCAGCTTTCTTTGGTGCAGTCAAAGGGCCTAAACAAAAAATGTGTCCTCTCTGACCCAGTTGTTACCATGGGACCAGTCAAACTACATATTTCCGCCCACTCTGTGTAACCCGAGGGCAGTGCTGAGTGTAATTATACATCAGGCACACAGCCTGCTCCCGGTCCTCATATAACAGCCTCAGCCTCATAGCTATTCCAGCACTCCACATGCTCTTTTTATTTAACCTAAATTCATTTAGCTTCTTGGAACATTACCCTGCCTGTGATAATGCAGTTGGACAGTCAGATAGCTTATGAGTGACTTTGATTCGCTCATAATGAACAAACTGAATTGTATGTGAAATTAAGACAATTCCTTATCCTTAGGATAAAGCTATAAATCAAACCTAAAATATCACCACTGTTCCCAAAATGGCCCTTACTGTGCTTACATTTGAGTTGTGGAAAATAATTTTTATTATCATTGCATTACATTAAAAAAAAAATAAAATAAAAAAAAAATTCTATGATCGAGGCTGTAAAATGTAGCAGTCACTGGACATCTTTATCTACACAGTGGTGCTGATATGTGAACTCATATGATGAGCTACCTTGTGAAGCTATTGACTTTATTTAAGCTACTCTTACCAGGAGAAAACTCTCAGTACCAGAAGACTGAAGCAGCTGCAGAAGCATCTTTCCTGCCTGATTTATTGTGCATGATGCTCCGCTGGTTTACCGTTAAACCTGGCCCTTTACTGCTAAACATTTCAAACATTACAGATGTTTTAGAAAGTCACCTTGTTTTTATGCTTACTACACTGCAGACAGTTCAAAGATGTCTTGGTAACATGACTGTTAGACTCAGTTCTCATTTGAATGTATTATTGTCCCTTTCTCAGTCCTCCACTAGATGGCAATACATTTAAGGCTTTGCATTTGTGGAAACTCCATTTTAGTCATGTGGAGCCCTGGAAGAATGTGGAAAGGATTTTCCAGACTGCCACTTAACATAATGATATTGTACAACATCAACATTTCAGCCCTCTCATTGATACACACATGCTTTAGTCCTGGTCTTTCCTTTGTAAGAATGGTGTAATATATGGAGATGGAAGCAGATGAGTGCTGGAAGTTGGATCCCAGTGTCAGACTCCTCTGGGATCTGAAGCACCAGTCACAGCGGAAGTGCAGGGCATTCCACACACATGCTGCTGCATTTTCCTCTGCAGTCATCCAAGGACAACCGAACGTTGCCGTAAACATATAATGGGTGAAGGAATTTATCAGAGATTTGTATTACTCTGTACATTCAAAAATAAAGGTGCCAAAGAGGCAAAGCCATTTCAATGCATGAGATGTGAGGAACCTTAAAGAACTTCTTCACAATATAAAGATTCAACAGCCACCATCAGTTTCTGCTGGAAAGCTTTTCCATTATTTGGAAGCTTGTTTACATATGTTTTAAAAACCACCTGTTCTTCTAATGCATTGCACTAAAGAGCCCTTTTGACACCTTTAAAGTAAAAAAAAACACATAAAACCATAAAACTGATCAAGATGTTTAAAACGGTTTTAAATTAAGATTCCATATAATACACTAAAAAAAGTAAAGAGCAACAGCAGAACTCTTTTTATACAATGTAGAATCATTTTTGAATCGACAAGAAGTTTTCATCATACACCCCTAAAAAGTAACGTAAAGACAATTTAAATAAATGGAGCCATGAATACACCCTATGACAGAGAAACTACTGTATATAGTTCTTAAAATGTATTAAAATTGTCACTATTGCTTACAAGACAGAGATCTTTTTTGGTCTTTTATAAAAAACATTTACTAAGAGCTTTGAAAAGAACACTTCCTTAACACAGTAAACTATTTAAATTATTCCAATGGATCTTTGTTTTCTTTCAGTTCCATATTTAATCATTGCTTTTTTAAAGAACCATTAAAAACAGGTTAAATGTGTACACAGTGTTGTTTCATGGGTGTGCGTGTGTGTGTGTGTGTGTGTGTGTGTGTGTGTGTGTGTGTGTGTGTGTGTGTAGGTGCATGTGTAGAATGTCCTTTAAACTTTGCTCAACTTAAATATAAACTGCTTCGAGGAAAAGTTACTGATATACTACCAAGCTGTGATGTATTTCTGTTCCAAATATATATATGATTTAGATAAATCAATACAGATATCATATATATATATATATGAGATATCTGTATTGCGTTTACTGTGTTAAGGAAGTGTTCTTTTTAAAGCTCTTATTAAATGTTTTTTTATAAAAGACCAATAAAGATCTCTGTCTTGTAGCAATAATGACATTTTTAATACATTTTAAGAACTATTTGCAGTAGTTTCTCTGTCATAGGGCGTATTCACGGCTCCGTATATTTAAATTGTCTTTACTAAAAGCCGAGAAGAGCATTTTAACGGGTGTATGATGAAAACTTGTTGTCGATTCAAAAATGAAGAATATATAGGTTTATGCTTTTTGTTCTTCTTTGCTACAACAGTCAGAAAACTGCACTTTTTTGGAGTTCAAGAGGGAGAGAAAGAGGTGGCATGCAGACTGCAGTGAACGTGCCTGAAGTTTGAGCAGGGGGCAGCCGGGGGCGTAATTACATGCTAGACTGTCAACCACACCTCCCCCAGGCCTCCAGGGGACTGCTTGTAAAGGAAGGAAGGAAGTCATTTTAGAAGCATAAACAGAGAAAGCCTCAGCAAGAAAAAAAAGAAGAGAGAAAGAAAGAGAGGGAGTTTAGGAGGGGTAAAATAGACCAAAGGCAGATGGACAAAGAATAAGGAAACATAAATGTGGCATGGAAGAGTGGAACCAGCAGAGGAAGAGGCACAGTTTCCGTGCCTGGCAATAGTGGAAGAGCGGCTTTATAGTTGCTTGTCACACAATGCCTACCTATTCCTCAACCGTGACCATCTCCATACCAGAGCCATGGGGGAAAGGGGGGAGCTTAAGCAATACATGGTCCTATTTCTTCCAGAGTCTTTCCTTACAATGGACGATGAAAGGAAATAATATTTATACTCTTTGCAATGTGTACAAACCTAGCGACAGATTTAACTCAATGATATGTTCTGAAATGTAAACTTTGTCAAACTCCAAGAAATCTATTTCAGTTCTGATATCTTAGTGATAAGGTCTGCTTTACGTTATAATGTCCCCATCACACCCTCTGGAAAATACCCCTTCTAAAGGACACTGTCTTTAAAAAATATTCTCACATTAACACTGACTTGAGGTCACTAGGTTCCATAAATGCTTCTATGCATTCAACAATATAATACAGCAACATCAGTTACTCCAAGTTGCCCATTGTTGCCAAACAACTTGGTTAATAGTGGGATTTACTGGGTGCCAAAGCCATAGAGTGTAAAAACCAATTCATTGGTAAAAGCAATATCAGAAAGAAACCCTAATGCATTTACTTCCATATTGTAAAATGTTGCATCATATATTGTCAATAAGGGCCTGTAAGTTAGCTTAGAGTTTTACTTAAGAGTAGATGGGGTGGAAAAAGAGAAATTGTAATGCTGATTAATATTATTTTCCTCTGCCTGCTGGTGCACAGTGACACAGTGACTTGTCTGTCACAATTGACAGCTTGCTGAATTCTGCAGCGGTGGCTGTAATTGAGGTACCCTTGAGCAAGGTACCGTCCCCGTCACTGTTCCCCTGGCGTATTCATAGCTGCCCCCTGCTGCACGGTGTGTGTTTGTGCATGGGTTAAATGCAAAGATCCAATTTTGTTGTGATTCACTGTGTGCTGTGCTGTGTACTCACAATGACAAGAATAGTCACTTTCATTTTCACTTCCACTATACAGTACATTTAGCATATATGATGCCATTTTCCTATTACAACTATGACTTTGTAAGTGAAATGCATGTAGGTTTTTCTAAACCACTTGTTCCTCTGGTAATGATGGGCTACAAAACAATAGCACATCCTCAGAAATCTGACACTAGGTTCTTAAGAAATCCAAAGTGCACCTCCGGAAATCCTGGGTTTGGACATTTGTCAGGCCTCAAAAACTTGCGAGACAAGAGAAAGCCTGAGAGACATTAATGACATCATCAATTAATAAGGCCTGAAGACTATTTCCTGTGATTGAATGTTTATTTAATTTGAAGCCCCTTTAAGGGGCAGCGGTGGTTAGGGAGTTGCCCCCCCCCCCCCCCCCGCATCGGAAGATTGTGGGTTCAATTCCCTCACAAGTAGGTTGCACTGAGGTACCCTTGAGCAAGGTACCGTCCCTGTCACTGCTCCCCGGGCACTTTCAATAGCTGCCCACTGCTGCATGGGTTGAATGCAGAGGTGCAATTTCTTTGTGGTTCACGTGTGCTGTGGTGTGACCTTGCAATGACAAGGGTTGTCACTTTCACTTTTTTCGCAAGCTGCAGGAAGTGTTTATTTTAATGTGAGCACAGTAGAGCCTAAAGGCAATGTGTTCAACTTAACGAATAGTTCAACAAGTGCATAGCTACCCTTTTACATTTGTTGTGATCAATGGCTTTTGTAGGGGGTTATAGTCTCAGAGTCACTGAGACTAAAAGCTAATGGGCTTTGACAAAAACTCAGTGCTTGTTGGGTTCAGTCCACTGAGTTTTTGCATTTGTCAAAGCTAAAGTCAATATCAGTCAGAAGTCAAAATGCATTTCATTCCATATTGTGAAATTGGATTTTCAATCACCATATGGTATCAGTAAGGGTCTATAGGCTAGCTCAGAGTTTTGCTTGACGATAGGTGGGATGGAAGAAGAAAAATTAGACTATTTAATATTAACCAAAAGGCACTACATATCAATCAAATTCAGTTGAGAACTTGAGAATAAAATGCTTGTGTTTAATATGACCATGGATGCAACAGCTTAAGGTTGACAACTCAAGATGACTTTACGATAAAGGAAAATTTCGTTTTTTATGTATAATGATCCCCAAAGATCACTGAAAGATATAACAATTAGTGTAAAATTAAAAACAACTGAGCATCTCTACTGCACAGGCAGATGGTAAATCTGCGACATGCTTTGGTGAAATAAGGGCCCGAAGGAATAGCTAACGTTTCAAATAGAGACCCTTTAAAAGGATACATGGACATAGCTGTCCTCAGAGGCATTGTTTAGACAACATGAGATGGTTTTCGCTGTGTGGGCACTGTATTTAGAATGGGGAATAGGGTCAGCGTGAGACACAGTCAATGGCCTTGTATATAAAGGTTCTGAGAGGAAGAGTGTGTTTGGAGTTAGTGGTGGTGTGTTTGTTGGTTGGTTTTGATGAGGAGAGCCCTGTAGAAAGGAGGGGGAAGTGAGCATGCGCATGCACACGCACACGCGCACACACACACACACACACACACACACAGGGGGGGAGTGTATGGAACTGTGCAGGGGACAGAGGGGTATCATGTTCACATTTGTTTCAGATTTCAGCCATGTAAACAAAGGGAGGCAGGCAGACACGCCGGGGCCCGTTTAAATTAGGCCCCAATAAGATCTGTAAACCCCTCTAACACACGCATACACACACTTCAGCCCAGGGCTGTTCTCAAACTCCAAATCCATTCGAAAGCAAGCCTTTGATGGGCTTTGGGTTTTATCTGTCCAACAATTATTTTTGTTTGCACAATTATTCCCTGGTCTGAGCTGGAAGATACAGTGGGACTTTGGTGGGATTGGAAGGGAGAAGTAGAACCCTGCCCTTACTGCCGCACGCACACACATGCAGAACAAAAGGAGGAGATGCAGCAGAGCCCCATTGATATGACATCTTTAAGGGCGTTTGGAGGAGAAAGTGAAGAGCGCAGGGAGTAAGATCTAGAGAGAAAGCTGCATCTCTCCTTTCTAATCTCAACCAACTCCAAACAGGCAAAATCCACATACACAACCGTTAAGGCTATTAAAGTGCTCTTTAGCTTAGAGGCTCATTATTAAATGAACAACTATTAGGATTGAATAATTATTGTGGTGTATAGAATATTGATATTATATTTAAAAAATGGTTTACATATGGGTCCTATACGTGTCAGCCCTGCGATGGACTGGCGACCTGTTCTGGGTGTAGCTTCACCTTTTGTCCCATGAGCACTGGGATAGTCTCTAACACCCTCCACGATCCTGGGCAGGTAATAGAGGAATGTATCTGGGCTTTTTATGACAGAATGTAAGAGGCTTTTTTAATGCAACACAATGCCGTCTCCAAAAATGGTTTGTGTCAAATTCAAATTTGTGTTCTGTGGTGTCAATTTTAAGTTTTGAATCCACACTTTTTTTTTCCCAATTATGATTAATAGTTAAAGATTTAGATCTGCTATTCAGTGACGACAGTGAATTATGATGTCTCTGCTCTGAATCATTAACAGTTTATGTTTTTGCGAGTGAGAACCGGTATGGGTCGTTGGATTTCAAAGGTTGAAATACAGAAGGATTTGTCTCAGTATAAGAGAATGAGAGAGATATTAAGGGAAAGAGGTGTTCCTTGGCATCGTTATTAAATGTAAAAGTGCATTTTGTTTCCCTGCAGACCTGCAATAAGCTGCAAGGTTTGTAGCTGAGCTATCAGGCTCTGAGGAGCTTCGTCAACCTTCTTTGCAGCGACACATGTAGCAACGGGAAACAAGCAGCACAGATCAAAACAGACATTGTTCCATTTTCTGGAAGCAGCTTCTTGTGGGTGAAACATGAATTGAAAGGCAGAGTGCAGAATAGAGGGCGTTTTGTGTGGCATGGTCAGTCACGGATGTCCAGGCAGTCTTGGACAAGAGTCAAAGCCTCCTAGCCCACCCCCCAGCTTTCTCTCTCTATTCCTCTGTCTGTCTGTGTGTCCATGCAGTGCGTGCCACCGTGCCCGAGGGTGGACAGCGATGCACCGATAAGGCAGACGAGGGGGGTGTGGTGGCCTCGGCTGACCACTGTGGGAAAGTGGCGGCTCCTCCCTGTCCAGGCAGAGGATGTGGGGGCCCGGGACTGTTATCTCTGCGCAATAACATCCTGCTACGTGTTGTGTACTACAATGTTCCCTCACAGGACACAAGCAGGACACAAGCAACAGCAGGCGGGTCAACCGGAGGAGAAGACAGACATCAGATGTGAATTCAGGGATGCAACGTGTTCTCTGATCAAAGGTCTAAGCCAGCGAATCCAAATGGATCTCTGTTGTGTATTTAATACAATGACGCTGAATGAATGATCCCAATTTGAGTTTACACTAAAAAAAGGTTTATTTATGATTTTACTGTTGTTATTAATTGGGCAATAAATAACTTCAAATCTTTAGGAAGCAGTTGCTGCAAAAAAACGGACAACAGTGAGCTGCTGTATCTGGGGAATACGAACGACTGATGAGTCATGCAACTATAAGACGGATGGAGAGGAAGGAAAGATAAATAACAAGCCAGATTTGAGCTTTAACAAAGAAATGTAGACAAGCAACAGCTTACTGTTGTTTTTTGTTCTTAAAACTGTTTAAACATTTAAAGGTGACCCAATGATTCAAAGCAGTTACTGAATAATGTCTTAAGACCAAAAGCAGTAATAAAAGTCCAAGATTCAGGAGATTAAAATTGTCACAAGGAAGTTTTGCTAAAGTGTAATTTACACCAAGTTTACAAGTGCAAAGGACAATCTGAGCATCTGCAGTTATTTAAAGTCTGTATTGATTGTGTCCCTTTTTTGTTGGCTGTCAAAAATCATAAGGCATTTGGAAAGACAACACAAAAAGCTCTAAACACAACATTTCTTTTCTGCCGTGTGGGAGTTCTCGGTTTGAGCTGTGAATGAGTAATATCTATTTTATCATTTTGATATGGTTACCAGCAGCGATACCTGCTTACTCATTTTGTAAACATCAGTAAAATAAGATTTTACAGTGTAATGAATAAGAAAAGGCTTTAACGTTAATATAATATGCTTTAAGCTGAAACTGCTGCTTAAGACCCAGCAGGTCAGAAGGTCCATTGGTCAGAGTGGTAGACCATGAACTCTGACCTGGAGGACCCGCACGGTGAATCAGGGTCAGGACGGACATCCAGCCGCCTCCTAACAACACGCCACCCGCTGCAGGACGTAAACAACAGGTGGAGAAGCAGCCCAAACAGCAAACAGGAAGGCGGCTCAGACAGCTGTCTCACTCCCACCAGACAGGAAATCTGGGGCCAAAGCAACATCTTTAGGTTTGCCTTGATGTGCTGCTTTCCAAAGCATTGTAGTCAGAAAGAAGGGGGAGAGGCAGTGGGTTGTTGGTTTTTCCGACCGTTTTTAAACATTTAGCACCTGCTTGAGTATTTCAAATCTGGGCTTCGATAAACAGGAGCTACACTTTGAAGAATAAAGGTTCATAAATGGTTAGAGATGCTTTCGATGACTTTAAACTCTTTCACAAACTCTTCTTTTAGGAAGTTTCAGTTGAAAGGGTCATTATGGAATCAAAAGGGTTTGCTCGAGCTTGTTAAGTGTGCAATAAATATATAGGCCCAAAGGAAAAAGACCATCTTGATGTGCTGGACCTGAAAGCTTAAAAAGTCTGTTCTCTTCTGAGCTGGAAGCAGAAAGGCTTTTTAGAAGAAATAAGGAATAGCTTCCTTCTTTAAAGAAAGGAGGGAAAAAAGTGACCTCATTACGAGAAAATAACATCTTAAATGTTTGCACATGTGGAGTTTGATGCTATTTGCAGTCACTGAGCAGCAGAGCAGGCCAAGCCTTTGGGGACATTCTTCCCAACTCAGACCCCCAACCCCCACCCACTCCCCCTTTTTTCTTCCCCCCTTCCCTGATAATAGTCCATATGCTTTTCCAGAAACATCCTGAGCGAAACAGCTTCGTGTCTATGGTTTTCGCATGACTGCGCGGTTATAAGGAGGCCCATCTGGGGCAAAAGCTTATTACCCCCCACCCACCACCCGATTTATTGATGAACATTTTACTGAAAGACAACAGTCTATAGGACGATTTAAAGAAGCAGTCGGGCCAAAAACGAACTCTCACTGTCCCCAGATATAGTCGATCAGCTAAGACATGTTTGGTGTTTCTTTAATCCTGCAGTGTGCAAAAGCTGCACAGCTAAAAAACAGCAGCCATCTTTACTTCACCTGCTGCATTTTCACAGATCACAGCAGATCATACAGTGGCAGACACCTCATAAGCAAGTCTGAGATTATCTTAAACCCACCATGTTTCTGGTCATGATTTAAGAAGGCAGTTTTCATGGCAACTGCAACTAGAAAAGAAGCTTCCATCACTAGTTTGGTTCAGTGCAACTAAAATCTGCAAAACTGAAGACACCAAGCATGCCTTGCATGACTGTATACCTCTGGGCCAATGGACTGAATTTTTTTATCCAGACTATTCTTTTAATTGCTGTTTCACTAACACATGTAAGGCACGGGGCAACAAACACTCATTGCACATGTGAACAAAGGCTTAACAACAGTACAAACACAGGCCATATTGGGTTTCTCCCATTTTTTTGTTTGTTTTCTTGTTGTTTATTGGGAGCTAAGACACACATGTAGAACTACTTACTGGCCAGGCCACGCTTCTGGTAGTTCTGATATGATCTACTGGTATTTACAAAGTACTTTCTTCCTTTCCATCCTTTCATCAAAGCAAAGAGCTACATTGATCATACATGTTAGAAACGATTAAAAAAAATAGAAATAAAAATGTACATCATACACTTGATATAGATTTTTTTGCTTTTTACAGAGGTAAAAATTCTTATTGTAAAAAACAAAACTAATCAATACAATAGGGTTTATTTAATGTTTGTGTTTGTTTGTTTTTAGTATACAAGGAGATAGATTAACAATACGCTTCAGGCACTTTTTTAAAACAGGTAAAATGTGTAGTAGAGCAACGCTGCACCAAGACATACATACAGACAGAATGCTTTTGGTTAACTTTTCCACTTTTTTTTCTTTTTTAAACCACAGGTAAACCGGGCTCTAGGTGAAGAGGGTGATGTCAGTATTGCAGAAGCCAACAGAGATCCAGGAAGGACCTGCGGTGGATGAAGGGCCAAGTGACAGCTGACACCTCTGTAAACCACTGCAGCCAACCGTCCTCCATCACCTCAGACACACACTGCCAGAGTATATTCTTCCTCCCTCAGACACAGCAGTGCAAGTACACCGCTCGTAGCAATGTGCAAACACAAAAAAAGAGCCATGTATTCATTCTATGGGCGTATTTTGCGACACAGCTTTATGATGAAAGTTTTAGATTCCGAGTTAAATGAAGCTCAGGTTGAGAATCTCAAAGCAAGGAGACTGAAGCAGCTGAGAAGATTAACTGCTAATGAGTGCAAGGGGATGAATCATATGGGCTTCCCATATAGAGGTGTCCCAAAACTTTTGACAGGCAATGTACAGTACTGATTGTTTCACTGTTTTTTGGTACATGTCTAAATAAGCATGAGCATCATCTCAAAAGGATGTCACTCTAAAGGACAGCTCGGTCAGCATGTTTCTGAGGTGGATTTGGCTTTCAGTGAGCAGGCTGGACATACTAAACACAGACGTTAAACCCATGTACTGTACATTCATAGACAGGGAGTCGTCCACATGTATCAGTTAAAGCAAGCAATATTTGTGTTGTGGATGGTCCGGATGGTTCACATAGAATGAAATAAAGCTGACCGGATGACTGCAGTGTCACTCATGGGGCAGGTGGGTCAGAGTGTCCCAGGACAGACTATACACACGTACCAGAGCTGCCTCCCAGATTGTACGATGCGTTTTTTTTTTATTTTATTTATTTTTTTTTAATTTTCCATATCTCCTTCTACATTTTAAACACATTCTCTTGATTAAAAAAGGCTCATCTAATGGGAATCTCCATTTTTAATAAATTAGAAAAATATTCATCACTTTGAATTGATTATTTAAAAGAACACACAGGAACGCATGTCTGTCTTACGAGCGAACGCGATGTGTTCACGAGACGAACCCCATGTCGCACTCAGAAGTGTTTACCGGTGACCCTACTGTCATGTGGTTTTCACCAAAATTAAGGCTTTGAGTAATATTATAGTGATGAAGAAACTGGAACTTTTGGCAAAAGGCCTTCTATTAAGCACCCTGTGTGCAAGCTTATTTACTTTTTTTCGTGTCCACCATTCTGTTCTCGTTTTTTGGCTTCCTACAGAACAGGGCCAGCTTTAGAAACAATTCGAGAGGAAAACATCTTCCACTCCTTTCTACAAGTATTGTGAGTCATGTAAGAGAAGGAAAAGCAGATACTAGTTTTGCGCTTCCCCTCTACAAAGGAATTTACACAGCTCCAGCTGAGAGTTCTTCTCTCATATGACTCAGGTTTCCCAAAAAAAAAACAAACTACATCTCCTTGCTTCCCTCCCTATGGCTGGTGATTCAATTGACAGAGAAAATAAACATGACAAAAAAAATCTTTGGATATTCAATTGTGATGATTCAAAAGAGCTCCTCATCTGTGTGTTCTTGTCAACAGAAAGGAAAAAGTCCATTGTCTTCTGAACAAATGTGGCTATGGTAATAATTCATTTGAAACAAGTACATATGAGTATACATTATTTACATATACTCACAATGCAGCTTATGTAAATTTGGCTTAAATACAATAACAATACTATGCTGTGATACAATGTTCTCATTCCTTTACAACGCACATGCAAGCTTCAGCTAGCACACACACACACACACACACACACACACGCACGCGCACACACGCAGACAAACCAGTCCCACTCAAGCATACTGTCGACCTCACTACAGGTTTAGTGTCTCAGGCTAATCTCAGTGTTACTGTTCTGTATGTTTAGGGGGCTTCAGATACAATAACCCGCTTCATCGAGAGACTCCTGTCTTTGCTGGCCATGCCAATACCCCCCCCCTGCACCACCACCACCAATCAACTGATCTTCAAATCCAAGCACACTCAATGTCGAAAACAAACAATTCAAGTTCTTAAAACTTAAAATCAGTGTACAAATATAAAGTACCTGCATAAGTAATGCATGACAAGTAGGCTTGAAAGCGCCGCTTGAAAAAAGAGCAATTTGTTTCACGAAAGAACTGAAGAGTTATAACCAGAAAAAGAGAAAAGGAAGGGACGTACACAAGAACACAGATACAGGTGCCCACACCCACACATATATATATATTCATATATATACATATATATATGTGTGTGTGTTTGTGTGTGTGTGTGTGTGTGTGTGTGTAAAACAATTTTCAAGCCAGTTTAATGCACCATTTTTCTTCTTTTTGTCCATCTGGAATAGGGCTGAGATTGCCATGAAAGAAACAAAAAAGCATCAAGAAGCCCCTTCACGTTTCCTTCCTCCTTCGACTTCCACCACACCAGCGTCCCAAAGCGTGTATGTACCAGGGATGGACATGTTAACGTACAGCTATATTAAACCTGCTATTTGTTCAGTGAACTTGGTGTTCTAACAAAGCGCGCGTGGGTTGGAATAACTCAGAGTTTCCATTCGTAACAATTCCTCTATCTTGTTTGACTGCACTGCTGAAGAAAAAAGAAATACGAGTTATATCTTTATCTGCTCCTGCTGTTGGGTGTAGTTTGTATTTCTTCATTTTTTTGTCAGTTGTGCATGTCATTTCAATTTTGACATTTTCTTTTTATTGCCAAATTGAAGGAGAACTTAAAGCGATCTAGTTTATGAGTTCGGTCCCTGATGACACTGACTGTGCATCAATTACTCAGTTAAATAGACAAAAAAAAATGTTTGGCACAGCATCTGGTGAGATGTCACTTCAGTATGTGTTGCTGATGGAATATATGTTACTTAAAATATCAACTCCAGCATTCCTCCCTATTAAATTAAATGTGGATAGTTTGAATAGCAAAAGTGGCTGAAATGTCCATCCATAGTATATACATAAGCCTGTGTGTGTTCCACATGTAAGCTGAGGGTTTGGGGTGGTGGGTTGGGTTGTTTGCAAGGGGCTACCCGACAGCCTTGTGCTTGCCGCCACAGCAGCCACAGGCCACTCCGCAGCGGTGGCATGCATGCAATGGCGGGTAGCAGCAGAGGCATGGCGCCAGCAAAGACAGGCCCAACAGTGCCAGCCAGCGCAGGCAGAAGCGCTCGTCGCCTGTGTCGCACGAGCAAGGGTCTGAGTAGTCTCCCTCAGGGTCCGACATGCAGTGATACAGCAAGCTATCGGCGCACCACATGAAGCTGACACGGTGCACACAGGTCCGGATGGGGTCGGGCGCATCGTGGCACTGGCCGCGTCGGTTCTCCTCGTGGTTAAACATGTCCCGGCAGTAGACGCAGCGCGAACGCTCTCCGTCCTCTTTCCGTCGCTTGCCCTTAGGTTTGAAGGCTGCTGGCTGCGTGGCCACCACGACACCCTCTGAGCCTCCTCGCAAGCCCTTGTGAACCAAATCTGAGTGGCTGGGTGTGTACGGGTAGTTGTAGTCATGTTTGGACGGTGGCTCACTCTTGTCAAAGTGCACATACGAGTCCACATCGTCAGTATGGATGAAGCGGTCGCGGGCCGCCGCATGCCGGTAGTCCTCGTAGCCTGTCAGCCAGGTGCGTTCACGTGGGTTGATGCGCACAATCTCCTCCTCCTCGTCCAAGAAGCTGACGTGCCGTGGGAATTTAGGCACCGCCTAGCCAAGAGGCAAAAACAAGAGAGGGTGATCCTAATTCAATTTAACAATGAAATCTGTCATTTACTCCTCATAACTGCAAGGACATAAATGTGGAGCCGCTATTCAATTTCTCACTCGTGCTCGTAAAAAAAATTCCACATAGCCCAGATATAGTCAGTCCAGTTTAGCTACACAACGATTTTGCTACTTGTTTTTTCTCATGACAAAGCATCTCTCACGATCACCCTGTCGTTTCTTTCTCCATCCTTTTGGATGCACATTAGCCATCGTTTGTCCTCCTGCATGAATCTGTGCATTGCACATCAGCAAGAGTCACTGGAATGTTGAATTGCACATGCAATTTTTTGGGCTTCCAGCCAGTATAGAAAACCAAAAAATGTGAAATAAGTTTGGTTGGATTTTATAGGTTCATAAAAGATCAGTTCAGTCCCCGAGGGGATGATGCAAAATGCCTTTACTGCTGTAGTGTGAACACTGCTTTAGTCATGCTGTCTTACACCACATTAGCTCTGTGTCAGCGGAAGAGGTGAAGAGGTGGATGCGGTTTGTACAGGTTGACAGTTTTGTGGTGGATCCTTTTGGGGAATAAATTGGCTGAACATTGTCTGCTACTGTAGAAATGTTGGCGTCATAGCTCTTGGACTAAACTAAAGAGACAAATATTGGAAACCAATATTGGACATCAGGCTTGGCTGACTTTCTATATCTAGAGTAAGTTTCTTCTAAACATAAAACTAAAACTATTTTTATTGAATATGTTGCATGTGGTAGAGGAGTAACTGAACAACGTTTTGTTGAAGTGTTTAATGCTGATATATGCAGCGCAAGCCTATAGCTTCCAAACCATTTTAAGTTTTCATATTTTGTAAAGCCTCATTAAAATCGAATCCAACTGAATCCAACTGAGACGAGCCTGAAACAAATACAAAATGCAGAAAACTGCTGATTTTGAGGGGTTGAAAATTCTGATAATAATAATGATTAATATAATGATATGGTCAAAACAGCCTCTAGTAATTCCAGTTAGAAATACATAACTGATCGATATGATTGCCAGTATTTGTGATTTTGGAATTTAGGGGGGCTTTCCAAAAATCCATAGATTAGTTGCTGGTTGTAAATAAGCTCTTATTTTTTTCTTCACTCCTCCTTGCATAAACGTGCTCCAGCAACATGTCACCCACTTGGTCGAGGAAGTAGCGGTCTGGGGTCCTGTACTGCTCATGAAAATGACCCAGGATGCAGTGATGACGGTGCGGCTCGTAGAAGGTGGATGGGGCCAGAGGCTGTATGGCCTGCTCCTTCTTCTGGGAGGAACTGGAGGAGCTATCGGTTGCAGTCTGCAACAAAAAACAAAGGGAGCCAGTTAGATCCAAAACCCTATAACATAAGCTCTCACAAAGACAAAATGCTGAGAGGGGAAAGGATGGGGAAGGTGGATAATGTGTGGTCCCGTGCTGAAGACAAGACAGCCAGCAGGCAGGTGCTGCACTGAATAAGTGCAGTTTTCCATGATCTCATGGGCTGTTGGCACTGCTCCGCAGCTTCACACAACACGTCTCACAGACACACGCATGCGCACACACACACACACACACACACACACACACACACACACACACACCCACAAAAACACACCACTATTGTCAAGCTGACACGAGATGGCTCAACTTCACTATGAAATAGTGATTAAAACAAAAAAGCCCCCAGGCTGCAGGATTTTTAGACACCTCTCTGAAGTTTCTCTGTTATTAAAGAGGCTCTAAATGATTCCAGCCTGTTGAATTTTTGGCCAACACGCAAAACCCAAAGCGATGGTCCATGACATCATCATTAGGCATGGAGTGATGGAGCGCCTCTGTGGTAAAAGACATCCACTCACTAAGGGCGATTCTGTTTCAAGAGGAAAAAAGAAGAGATGACTCTAAAAAAGTTAACTTTAAAGAATCCCATTAATGAGATCACAAAAAAGTGATTACCAAACTGATTCAGTGACATTGTTTTTTCCCTCGTAATAATCCCTCTTAAAAATAAGAATGAGCTTTTTTCTTTTCAGTTTTTTATCATTTATCATGTATATTATAAACTGTATACACATACGGATCAGAAATCCCCATCACTGTGGGTTAATTATCCAATTACTCAGACAACAATGATTACTTCACATTTACATTTTGTCCTTTGCATATCACAATAAATAGAGAGAGGAATCAAATTATTAAGGAAAAGGGGCATATTAAAGGGGGAAAAAAAGCCGTTTGAGTGGTGGCAGTGAAGGATTAATCAGATAACACTCAAGCATGACCCACCCACATTGGAACTAGTTTGTCTATTGATTTTATAAAACTGTAAACGTGCAACTTTGTAGAACAACTGTATGTTAATGCACTTCTTACTACAAAACACCAAAACAGTATTGATATTTACTAAGGCCTGAGAACACATATCAGTATTGGGAGAGATAAAGACTGCTGCCTTCCACTAAGAATGTGTTACCATAAGCTTGAAAACAGAAAGAAACTGAGTGAAAGAGAGAGGGAGTGTGGAGTCAGACAGAGAGACAGAAAGGAAATGAGGGTGGATTTTGCGCAGCGCCATGCCAGACGGTCTCTCTGCCAGGTAGGATCGAAGCGGAGGCCCTGAAACACTGCCCCGTTTCAGTCAGTGTACATTCATTCTCTCCTCGCTCCCTCTCTCTCGTTCACCCTTATTTCCCTCTTCCTCCCTCGTCAGCCCGGCCACAGGTCCACATCCAGCATGCCTACAAAAAACAAAGCCTTTCTCCACCAGTCTGCGCTCTGGTGAAACCTTTGGCGAATTCAAGAGAACAAAACATAAGAGCTGTGCAGACAGCCAGCGCCCTGTGGAAGTGAGCTGCACAGACAGACACACAAGGAGGCAGACAGACAGACAGACAGACAGACACAGCCTGGTCGAATGAGACATGGCTTCAGTGATTAGTGGCTGAAAGTCTGCATTCGCAGCTTCCTTTTGGCAGCAATGCTTTTCTCAACCACCACCGGCTCTCAAACTACCACCTGCCAGGTGGATTGTAGACACACACACACACACACACACACACACACACACACACACACACACACACACACACACACACACACACACACAGAACATGCCTGCATGCAAATGCATACAATTCCGTGTAAAAGAGTTAAAGGTGCCTATAGAAGTTACAAATTTTCCTTCCTGTATGACTTAACAAAACAGCAGAAGCCATTTTGCCCCCACATCCTGTAGCTTACAGCAATTCCAGGATGACCATGTGAATCATATGAACATCATCAATAAACTTCAAGCCATCAAGTTTCACTCTCAATCATTGCAGCTCTTCTCCAGGGCAGGACAAAGTGCCAAGCAAACAGAGCTTCTATTCTTTATGTGTGTAAGCTGAGGTGGGGCTGCAGCAGAGAAGGCTGAACAGGAGTCCTGGGACAGTGGCCCGAGCTGGGCTCTCTCTTTCTGCAGGCTCCAATCCCGTCCTGGATCGACCGGGCCAAGTTGGGCGCTTCCCCTTCGTGTTCGTACAAAGCTCTCAGAACTGTCAGCCAAAAATAATACAGGCGTCCCTCGCAGCACTGCACGGAGATGGAGCCAACATGACCGAGCCAGCATGATTTAAAAATATGTTTAGGAGGATAGCTGGACCAGGCCCGCTGGAGATAATTAAAAACACAGACCATTTTTGAATGTTTATATAGCAGACCAGAAAGTGCCGGGCCAAAGCGCACTGGCCCGAGGGAGAGAAAAAGGAGGGAAAACTGAAAGAGAGATGCAGCGCGAGAGAGGCAGAGCAAGAGGGAGAGAGAGAGAGAGAGAGAGAGAGAGAGAGGAAGAGAGGAAGAGTGGGGGAGCAAGCAGACACAGCAAATTTAACCAAAAGCGCTAACCCTCTTAAAAATCAGTCATCTTATCAAAGGGCTCTAAAGTTAGTGGCGTGGCGGAGATAAAGAGAGACTTCAAAGGCACATGTGGCCTGACTCTGATTCAAAGGCATACCTTCATAGCGAGCCCAGTGAATACAGCCTGCTTAATGACTTGCAATCAGTGGCGCAGTGGGGGAGGGAAGGGAGATAATGAGGGGGGAAGGAGAGAGAGAGAGAGAGAGAGAGAGAGAGAGAGAGAGAGAGAGAGAGAGAGCAATCTTGAAGAGATGTTACATGACCCCAAAAGGGGAGGGGGTCACAGTGGCAAAAGCAGAGCAAATACAGAGCCTTGCTATAACAGTAAATAACTCAAACATAAATCCTCACATCTAAACACCAAATCACTGCGAAACGTTCAGCACCGAGCACCAGTATTTTTAATGTGTGCAGATGTCTTGAAAAATGTTCAGGGTATTCTACATTTTCCGCAAATATCTCAACTATGTGTCCTTCATTTATGATTCAGTTGGATTCGTCTGTATGGGCTTCCCATTTTTTTGATACGGCCACAATTTTTAGGAAAAAAAAAATGAAATGAAGAAAAAGCAACTATTCAGTTGTTGAGTAAACAAATGACAAAGTATAGAACAATACAGCAGCATGAGGTGGTGAAATCAATACTGTCCTTGATGCGCTGTAATGCTTTTGCAACTTCAGTTTTGCAATTTGCAAAATCAATTCCGTTTGTGTTTAACGGATTGGTAAATTCTTTTTTAAAGGACTGCTTTAGGACACCGTCCCTTCGTCACTTTTTAGCACAAAACCTTATGAAGCCGATGTGCACCAATCCTTATTTGTAACAGTTTGCCTCCAAAGCAAGGAATTCACCACACTGTTCTGGATAATGGTCCTCCAAGACTGGAACTGATACAAAATCAAATCAGCAGCTACTCAATAGGACGGGGCCTCACTTAAATCTGGTTCCTGCAGTTCTTGAACAGCCAAAACATGATTTTTATGTACATGTGTATCTGTTCTACTGTGATTTGTTCTAAGCACTCAAAATATGCATGGTCCGCACAGAAAGTCAGGTAGGGGAGGGTAAAAGAAGAAGAAAGCCTTCCTTCTGGCTTTTTTCCCTCTGACTCTTCATTTTCCTCCCTTTCCTCAGGACTAGTAGTTCTTCCTATCCTACTTCCTCTGAGTGTCCTCCAGGGCCATGGCCATAAGCCCCGTATACAGTGAGGCCCTTTCCTTGCATGGGCTTTGCTGCAGCAGAGGAAGTTGTCAATCACCCCCCCACCCCCCTTCCCCCAGTCAAAAGGCATTCAGAGTCAGAGGCGCAGCCTTTTTCTCAGTCAAGTGTGTTTACAGGCTCTACCTGGATCGCTCTGCGTGTGCAGCCAAGGAACCCAAATACAAAAACACAGCAGGAATTCTGCACAATCAGCTTTCATCATTACTAACCTTATAGGGCGGATTGTAGTGGAGGGCAGGATGCAGTGATACCTCACAGTTTAAAGTAACCTCAAAACCTGAAAGTAGCATTGAAAAATATCCTAGTGCCACAGGTAAAAAGTGCATTTTGCAATGTTTCATCCACTGCTCTAAATCAAGTTAAACAAGGCTATTTTTACACTCTTTAGAATGAAACCAGCAGCTGGTCAGTGTTCTTTAAGCACTGGCCATATGATAAGCCCAGAAAAGCATATTATGCCACGCTGTTACAGCCCAAAAATGGTAAATATGCTTCTGTAGCTGAATGATGAATCCGTTTTACAAGACTGCAAGCTGAGCGACTGCAAAAGTAATAGAGGAATATTGCAGTATTTTTTCTGATAATGTACAGTGTAACACATATGCATGTTTGCTTGAGCCTATTTTGTGATTCAAGCATACAGTTCGATTAATGTACGTTAGGCAGCCCTGCAGCTCCAGTGCAGAATGAAAGCAAACTTAAATCAAACTTAGAGCAAACATCTTCTGTCCGTATTCGAACAGAGCTCTGGTTGACCTATCACGGGTTCATTCAAAACAACGGCAAATCCTGTTAGAGAACATCAGCTGAAAGGTGTGACAATGTTACATCAACAGGGCTGAGCTGTTATGCATATTTTTCAAGCGGTGCGGGAGTAACAGACTCGTAAACAGTGTGAGAGGTCGACTGGCCTGCTCTACCGCTGGATGCACTCTAGGTGAGTCAGACTTGGGCATTTCTCTCACAGTCATTTGCAGGGCAGTTCAGTGTTGTAGCTGATGCAACAGTGCCTCGAGAGGCACGTGAACACAGCACTGACACAACTAAGCCTCGAACAGGCTATAGTGGCTTTAAGAGAGTAAAGAAAGAGAATGGAGGCAGGCATTCATTCATCTCCTAACAGGGCAATGGATCTAATGGATCGTTGCTGCCTATAAGAAAAATAACTTTTATTTTCCAGGAAGTAAAGTACACAATCTGTTGCTGAAGCCATTCCTGTTCTACCCTCCTGTGTGCATGTATTTAAGCGACACACCCTGTTAAATGGACCTGGTACAGCAGCAGTCTCTGAATGACTCTTCTGCCCTGTTCTGAATGGACTAAAATAGACTGGGGTTAAGTACAGGTTAGTTCAGGAGGAATCCCCCTCCCAGCAGAATCTCTTGGAGCTGTAAATCCGGAGCAGCATTGCTGCTGTCTGCGGCCACTTGCCTCTCACCAGCAAAGAAAAGGTCATGAGTGGCTACCCCTCACCTCTGACACGGACGTGTAGCATGCTTCGTTTCGTAGAGTTTGTACTCTGCAGACTCTGATGGAGGTACAGCAGCATGATAAATAGAAATGTAGAACCCAAATTCGTTTAAACATACCGAGAGGGATCTTCACGCTCTCCCCACTAAATGATTCAGATCAAGATTGTTTGGAGCGTGTGAATTCTGGGACAGAAAGAGCCTGTTTCCTTTTGAGATTTGGGTGCCTGGGCCTGGCTTAGCTGTCAATTTTTTCTTTTTTTTTTTTGGCCAGAAAGTGAGACAGGCAGTGAGGGGGAGTGGAGCCATGAGGTTTCCCCTGCACGCACCCACCCCCGCCTCTCCAAATACACACACACTCCTCAGCAGCCCCTCCCCCTGCCCTGAGCGGTAGTAAATCAGGATGGCAGTTAGCTAGGAAGCAGCTGCTAATGATAGTTTTACTGAGGGGAGCAGGAAGTCACCTCCTGACCCCGCCTGCTGCTCCTCGTCTCCCGTGACTGGGACTAAAAAAAGGATGAGAGAGAGAGAGCGAGAGAGCAAGAGACAGAGAGAGAGAGAGAGAGAGAGAGAGAGAGACATAAGGGTAGCACATGAAAGGGGAGCAGAAAAAGAAAGGTCTACAGGAAAACTGCCTTGCGTCCTGTTATCACTCCCATCATCCCTGCTGAAACAAAGGGCCATCTCTCCAACTGCAGACTCTTCAGGGTAAAAATATCACAAGGACTAGGCCTTTGCTGGGATTCCACACACACACACACACACACACACACACACACACACACACACTCAGTGAAAAAACCAAAGGACACAGGAAGAGGGAAGAAGAATTGTGTGAACTATGTGGGTGAGAATGATAAAGTTTAGGTCCATCCCTGCCTTTCAATCTCTCTCTTTCACTTCAAGCACACACACACACACGCATACACACACACACACGCACACACACACTGCACTTAAGAAATAAATCACTGCTGTTTCTGAATTTTTCTTCCATGTGTTGGTCATAGATCAGCAATATTATATAACTAAAAGTGAAATAGAACAATTTCTCATTGTGAAGACACAACAGCACACAGTGAACCGTAATGAAACGCTACTCTGTATTTAACCAATCACACACACAGTGCAGCAGTACGAGCCAAATCCAGCACCCAAGAAGCAGGGTCAGGGACGGTACCTTGCTCAAGGGTACCTCAGGGTAACCAACAGGTCATCCACGACCTTCTGATGTCATGTTTTCATGCGATGTGAAGGAAATGATCAGTATAACTATGATTCATAACGACTTATGAAAGTCTTAAATGAAAAACACACATGCACGCGTGCATGCACACACACACACACACACACACACACACACACATGCATGCACACACACACACACACATACACACAGAACATTAAGTAGTGAAACAGTTTTCTGCATTTAACCCATCCAAACACTAAATCTCAAACTTCTTAACTAATAAACTACTGGTCTTGGACTGGGACTGTCCAATCATGAGGGCTAGTCTAACCACTAGGCCACTGCTCCTGCCAAAACTATGAAAGACTACGACCTTGAGTCTGGAGCCGTAGACCTGTGTTTTGTAATAATAAATATGAAAATAATCTTTGCACATGATAGTACTTTATCATGAGGGATAAAAAGTGACTTACTGTGAATACATCATCGTCGCCAAGCTCTGCCTCATTCTGGAGTGTTGAGGAGGAAGTTGTGGAACCTAAAATAAAACACACACACAAAGAAGACATAAGCAGACATAACCTCACATATCCTGTCTGTTAGTGGTGGTCAGTAGGGGTGGATAGACAGAGGAAGAGAGAGATAGCTTGCACAAAGAGCAAGAAGTAGACGGTCAGTGAAAGAGAAGGAGAGACCTAAACAGAGAAACATACAAGTGGTCACATGTGACCGGTGACTGCATGATGAAACCCAACTCCGAGCAGCCATTACAGAGCTGATCGCCAAGGTCTGGATCACATTCACATTGTGAACATGCGGCTTGTGTATTCTCTATGCAGCTGGTAATACAGCTAGTCACATTTAGATTCCCCACAGGCCTGCAAGTCTTCTTCAGATAAGGCTGCGGCATGCCTCAGCAGTGTGCTTGTGGAATGGAACATGTATTTTTCACAATGAAAGCAAAGCAATACCAAGTGTTTCGGCCAGATTGTGATGCGCAACATTTTTAAATCCCCGCTCTTGCGCATTAACAACTAGTGTGAGTCAAATCATTTTTATTTCAATCATCAAATGACTCAATAATCTCTGTTCAACAGCAATTCCTCTCTGACAAGGGAAGTCTGTGTACCTTTTCAGAAGCTTAGATTCAAACCTCTGTAGAGTCTTTGTAGTGCATCAGCCTGTCCCATTAAGAGCGGGTCAGGTTCTGTATGCTCTCTGTATACAGATATACTGGTCTTTACTAGAGATGGCATGATGGCACCTTTTCTTTTACAATACCCAGTACAATACAGGATTTTCTGCCGATATGACGGATATGGATTCCGTCTCTAGCTATAACTTGTTTATGGATTTAATGGCAGATTCAAAATAAACATTTTTAAGCTTTTTTATAGACAGAATGTCTTGAGCCTGCTGTAACTGAGGATGGACAGTGTATTTCTTTGTGCTATCGGTGGATAAATGGAGAGGGTTATTTAAGGAAGGGCAAAAGTTTTGCCAAATCAACATGCAGACAATGCAAATTTCCATTTCGGATCACTTGAGGCTCTTACGCAGAGCGACTTCCATTTCCTGATTACAGGGACAGTCCCCCTGGAGCAACTCTGGGTTACGGGTCTTGCTCAGGAACCCAATGTTGGTGGTGCTGGAGGTGAGAGTCGAACCTGCGACCTCTTGGTCCAGAGGCGAGTACCCTCATGTTATCTCAGGATGGTTGATATCTTTCTAGTTACATAACTTATGATGTACAAGAGGAAATGATTTTATTAACAGGTCTAAAATGGTCAGAAGAGAAAAGCTGAGCAAAAGGACAGCTCTTGTTTCAGTACAGGCTCATGTCCTGCACTTCATCACAAGTTTAAAGCAACATCTTTTTAATCTACTCTTCACTTTGACATTGGGGCCACAGTTGGTGCTCGAAGCTGTGTTTGCACAAAGTGGAGCTTTTTTCTCAAACTTAATGATGATCTTTAACGAGCGTCACCATTTGCTTTTTTAAAATGTATTTATTTATTTATTTTTAAGTAAGGCTTCCTTCTCGCCATAAGGACATAAGTCATCCCTCTATAGCTTTTTTTAATCAGTATTTCTGTGCGTTCTGATACCAAACAACTGGGTATTGGTCCAATCGTGATGGTTGGGGAACACTGTTCTATAGCATTCAGAAGACTCTCACTTGTTTTAGGTCTTTTTTGCTACCAGTTTGCTTATTACCCAGTCGCACAGATAAAGTTAAGTCTTGCACATTTCTTCTAATATTTGCTTTACTTTGGCTTGATCGTCTACACTGAATTCCGAGATATTGTCAACTACTGTTTATAAGGCTGCACTATACAAAGGAGGACAGGAGTCCACACACCAAGTGTCCAAAGTTAGATTTCAGTTGCACCTGCGCTTACCTTCTGTTATGTCCTCCAAGGCTTTCCGCACCCCTCGGTCAAAGGCACGGGCATCAGCAGGGCTCTGGAAGGTTAGGCCACACTTTTTGTTGTCCACCTTCCAGTGGTGAAATGTGGGTGTGGCCTTGGTGTAGATCAAATCTTTCCGGACTAAACATTCCAGAATCACCTGCCAGTCAAAACAATAAGGCCCATGAGAAAGAGACAACTACAAAACTTCAGTGCTTTCCTAGACACTAGTTTCCTATCCTGGCCCTGGAGAACCCCTGCTCTACACATTTTGAGGGACATGGTTTGGGCTAGTTCCTGAGGTGAGGAAACCATATTACCTGCTTGTCTTTGAGGCGTTCTCCATGGATGAGGAAGTCACTGTGGCCACTCAACTCAGCAGGCATCACCTTGCACACTCCAACTCTGCTGAGCCCCCCACCTTCCTGCGCTAGCCAACCCCCACTCGAGTCATCCCTGGTCATGACCACCGCTTTGACGCGCACAATGTAACTGTCACTGTTACAGAGAGAGAGAGAGAGAGAGAGAGAGAGAGAGAGAGAGAGACAGAAAACTTCAATCCTGTTTGGCATGTGAGCAAATTCCAGACTCACTTGTACATTCTCCATTCATTTGGGTTTTTGCACAAATCACACGTGTCACACATACCAAAGAAGTAATTATGTACCAACAACTCAAGCATAGCACAGAAAATGTCAATGTGAAACTACAATACCCATATATATATATATATATATTGCTTAATAGCAGGAAACAACATGGAAGGAAAACAATAAATGTACAAAATTCTCAAGTCAAAAGCAGTCAAAAGCTTGGGTGCAGTTCACTTTTACATTCAACTTGGCAGAGCAAACAGCTCAGCGAGTCTTCTCCCTCATTCTTCCTCTGTAATGCTTAGCAAGCCAGGAGTCAGCCTTATATGGTAACCTGAGTCAGTGTGTTCAATAATTAACTTGGGAGGGAGTGAGAGAGCACAAGAAAAAGAAAGAGAGAACGAGAGAGAGAGAGAGAGAGAGAGAGAGAGAGAGAGAGAGAGAGAGAGAGAGAGAGAGAGAGAGAGAGAGAGAGAGGGGGGGGGGGGGGGGGCAGGCCATTTCTCAGGCCTCTAAATCAAGACCACCATGTAAAAGAGTAAGGCATAGAAAGCCCCCCTCCCGAGCAATTTAAGACTGCAGTGTTTTGATTCACAGATGCCACAATAAGTGATGAAAAGGTCTAGTAAGAGCAGGACATGTAGAGACTGGATTCTTAAAGAAAGGGGTGTGATGAGAGGAAGGAGAAAAAGAGAAGGCTGCAGGTTTGTAAACTAGGCCCTGGGCCATGCCTGTTCCTTCAGCATGTTTCAAGATTATTCTGGTATTTCATGACATTTGTAATTAATATACACAAAGACTGGCCATGTGGGGATCTGCATGCTGTGGTTCCACTTGTAGAAAGAGAGAGAGAGAGAGAGAGAGAGAGAGAGAGAGAGAGAGAGAGAGAGAGAGAGAGTGAGTGTGTGTGTGTGTGTGTGTGTAATAAGTGCTATGGGGTTAGAATTAATGACTGGGGAAGTCCAGAGGGAGATGGCTCGTCTAACGTACTGGCACTGAGAGGGAGGGAAACCAAGGAGGCTCCACGTGCCAGAGTCATCGAATATCAATCTGTGATTAAAATCAAATCAAACGCAAAGCCCAATAAAACAAGGTGCTACTCATAATGGCCCAAGGGGTGGGGGGGCACTGATGACTGTAGTCTAAACTAGCGCTGTGATTCACACTCTGTGAGCAGAAGAATTTCGGGGCTCACCCCATTCCAGCTCATTTCCATAGACTTTTTTTTTATCACAAGGACTTTTTTATTTAGCAGATCTAAAGGTCAGTCACATCCGTTTGCAACGTTCCTTATTACTGCTTGATCTTCTAGTATAGTCAGGAAAATGAACGTAGAGAGACTCTACTTCACAGTGGTGACGATGGGAAGCAAGGGTTGTCAGGGTTGTATCTACTTAACATACAAAAAATGTTTCGTGATCCTTCACGTCTTCGCGAGTTTTCACATGCAGAGCTGATAATCAAAACAATGGTCAATCCAAAAAAATACAGCTTCCTTTGAGATGTTTTTGCCACCCTGCCTGTATCTGCATGCAGTTTGGAGAGGAAAAATCTTAAAGCCATGTTTTAGAAACCTTAATAACTTTCAGAGGCTTTAAACACTTTCAACATCTGGTCTCTGTCACCGCTAGTGTCAGCAATTCTGAATCTCCAACTTTCAAGCCATGTCTCATCAAAAACTTGAATGACTAATAGTGCAGGAATCAGAAAAAAATCTATGGAATTCCCTTGTAGGAGGCAGAACTACTATCAACTGAAGCATTTTGGAAACCTGGTTCTTATTTACAGTTTGGTCTGTCTGAGAAGACAGTTATGTATACTTCATTCTTCCCGAAACTTTTCCGTTAAACTGGGAATGAGGCTCATATTCTTCATTTTTTTCAGCAGCACTTGGGCTCCTGGGCGTGCTGAGGAAGTGGGCAGGAAAGTATAGGCTCCGTACCTTGCTCAAGGACACAAAGGCAGTGGTCAGCAGATCACCACCAGTCCCTACTGTCCTCCTGCGCTGTGTCTTTATCACAGGAATCCGCCATGAATCAAAGCCAGGAAAATCTGTAACATTTACTGGGTAATGGCAGATAAACGAGTACTGGGTGGGACCCACAGTAGTTGATGACAGCTAAATGGCAATCAAGCAAAATGAAACCTCACTAAAATAGAAGGACACTTGTCATGAATGCAGACAGAATAGAAAAAAAAAAATGTCACTAATGTGTGCTTGTGTGTGTGTGTGTGTGTGTGTGTGTGCACCCATGGGTTTGTGTGTGAGTCATTCTCTCCATCTGTGATGTGGAAATTCACAAATACGCAGCTTTCTTACTTTCTCTTCTTCTTCAATTATGAATCCTTCATCCCTGCAAATCAGAATCTCCAGGTACTGGGCAGCACCACAGAATGGGGCTACAATGAGCATGATGACACATTAGTTGGCCAAATGTCTGCAGTGATTTTATCAGTATTTGCAACAAACCATAATCAGTGACTTCTTGCATGGGCAGGATTCAAATCTTGCAAAATCTTACAGGGTAACACCACAACCATCTAATATAAGATGCTCCCCATTTCATCATTTCACAGAACTAACTGAAAGAATACAAAAAAATAGCCTTCAGTACAGGCGTGAGGTTATAAATGGGATTTGGAGAAATTGGAGAAAACATTAAAATGCTGATATAAAATCAGAATCAGCCCTAACAATCTGAATCCGTATTGGCCGCAACATCTTCAACATTTGCTTTGGCCTTTCAGTAAAACCCCTGGATTTTGTTATCACTGGTAACATAAAGCCGTCCAATCAATTTCATTTTTAGTCCAGTCAGTTCAGTTTCCAGGACTGGAGGCTGGATTTGAGGTTCTGAGTTAACTTCTTTTACTATGTGTCTTCTTGATTTTGCTAGATTTTACGTGAGTTCCTCTAAATGTGTGCAGTTCTCCATATCAGTGTATTTCCAGGTTGCGTTCACGACAAAGAACTACAGTTTTGCAACTGGCTCTGTGCAAGAGTCAACGTTCTGTATGAAACTAAATTCTAGACCCAGATTGTTGGTGTACATTCTCAGTTTAGATAAAGAGTCCCACATTTGATTGCATATAAGATGAGGGTTTAAGCATGACACTGTGATACCCTAGTGTCATTATTAAGTCGTGCAGGACTACATGAATCAGTCCTTATTTTTTCTACCCTCAAGCACTGGATTGTGAACCCGCATTGTGAACAGAATCCAGCCGAGCACATTTCTTTCTGCTATATGCACAAACATAATATTATTGCTATAAGAAAGTTACAGGCAATCAGATTGGAGCAGCATTTTCCCCCATTTTTTCCCTCGTGACCTATTAGTTTTGCATTTTTTAAGCCAAGAAGCAAGTTCCTTTCTATTTCTTTTAAACCTAATCTTAGGCCCCCAAAGAATATGTAGTCTCAAACCTTTAAGTATGCAAGGGCACCAGCCTCTCTGGAGGAGGGCTGTTGTGCGATTCACATAATGATCCTAGTCCTAACCTTCCGAATGATCATGAGATCCTAACTGAGGTCTGCAACCTGAAATTCTCCTAGACGTACAAATATCAGAGCTAAGCAACTGCAAGTGAGCTGAATCTTTGGCACCTCTCTCTATAAACATTCCTTTTTATAATATCTTAAGCTACTAAATGTTGCTAGTAAATATCCAGTCATCGTTCAAACAATGGTTGGTTTTCTTTACATGGTTTCATTCTTCATTACTAACATATTTAGTGGCTACTCTGGATTATGTGGAAAATTGAGTATGGATAGGAGATTCCAAGAAGTGCGCGGTGCAGTATCATTTACTCAAACCCCTGAAGACGGAAGAAGGAAAAGCCTCCAGAAAAGACCACTTGCTTTTGTAACACACAATTCAAATTTCGTTTTTAAATCTTCTTTGAACTGGTTCAAAAGGCTCTTTCAGTTGTCTTAAGCCTCCCCTCATTTCTTTATATTTTGCTTCCAAAGACCCAGACTTTCTTCAACTGTATTATTAAAGAATAGTTCTAGAGGCTCTCTCAAGGACAAAGTCTTTAGCTCTCATTTTCAGTCCAGTCCCTGTACCTGACCAGATTCAGAGGATTATTTATGAATAATTAAAACAGAACAAGTTGTCTAACTTGTGGCAAGAAGCCATGAAGAAACAGGAGATGATGAAGATTACTGGTGATGCTGAATGCTAGGCGGTTGTTTTTTCTAGACAACTTTGCTTTTCATTTATCTAGAACCTTGCATCTTTTGGAACCTTAGGACCTTTAGGAAAACATTTGATGCCTTTTCTTTAATTTAGCCAACTCAATATACCAACGATAAGGAAAGGCTTTAAAAATTGTTTTTTGGTAATTCCCAAATGGAAACTCAAGACTATGGCACAGTACAATTTATAAACACATAAAAAGTAGAAATGGGAAACATCTAACTGGATAAGGATTACAGAATATTTTAAGCGTTACCAATGTATCAAACCTTTTAAAATGTAGAAACCGTTACCATAGTAATCTAACATTAAACACTTTTCCTCTCAGAGTCGAATAAACAAATACTAAAACAAATAAAGATCAAAAGTAAACAATGTCTAACGGTAATATTTCTGAAAGAAATACCTGCCGATACCAATATGATTTCAAAATCCCTGTGCATCTGTAACTTTCTCAATCAAATGAACTGTTCCAAAACTGATGAATAGACATATCTTCTTTTTTTTTCGGCTGCTCCTGTTTAGGAGTCACCTCAGTGGATCATCTGTTTCCATTTCTTCCGGTCCTCTGCATCTTCCTCCTTCAAACAAACCACTGTCATGTCCTCTCTCACCACGTCCATAAACCTCTTTGGTCTTCCTATTTTCCTCTTTCCTGGCAGCTCCATCTTTAACATCCTCCTCCCAACATAATCCTCGTCTCTCCTCTGGACCTGTCCAAACCAACGCAGCCTTGCTTCTCTAAGTTTATCTCCAAAATGTCTAACATGAGCTGCCCTTCTGACTCTGACACCTCCAGCTCTGCCTCCTGTCTTTTCATCAGTGCCACCTTCTCCAACCCATATAGCATAGCTGGTCTCACTATTGTTCTTTAAACTTTTCCTTTCACTCTCGCTGGTACCCGTCTGTCACAGATCACTGCTGCCATTTGTGATCTGTGACAGACAGAGAGTTCCAATCTGCCTGCACTCTCTTCTTCACCACCGTTATTCTGAACTGTTAATCCCAAGTGTTTAAATTACTCCAGCTTTGTCACCTCTACTCCCTGCATCCTAACCACTCCACTTTCCTCCCTTTCATTCACACTCATGTATTCTGTATTTGTCCTACTCACTTTCATTCCTCTCCTCTCTAGAGCATTCTATAGAGCATATATATAACTAGTCGGTCAAATCCCAATATCCCTAAGCAAGTATCCCTAGCATTAGTTTGCTCATAACAAATAACACAGATGTCCTCATCCATATTTAAGTCAGTGTAGGATTAGGCATCGCCTCTTGAACTCTTAAGGCCTGTAGGTTGGTGGATCCACGCTTCATTTCTTCATGCTTACAACTATAGAACTTAAGAACAAGCCTAGGCTTCAAGAAGTTTAAACTATTCAGGTCAAGGTCATGTCAAAGACAAACAAAGAGCACGTATAAACGCCTTTAAATGAACAAGTAAAATGCTAAACCAAGAAGGAATTTCAGACAGGAGATCAAATCTGTTCATTCATATGCTCCGGCCCGTGAGTCGTATTATTACTTTGAGCATCTTCTTACAGTGATGCTAATCTTGCTGCTATCTGATTATGTTGTACACATCCCATCTAGCATTATGGGACACCTACCATCTGGCATGTGGGGTGAAAAATAAGGGTTATAGTATTACAAGCCTTCAGCGGATGCAGAGTAAGAGTATGCATACACACATGCCTGCGTGCAAAAACATACACACAGAAGAGTAACAGAATGTACGAAGGCGTCTGAAGCCATGACTCCCTCTGCTTGCTGCTATCTCAGGCTGGAAGGTGCCTCACTGTGTCCTCTCTCCCATCTGTGCTTGGGGCCGTGTGCACAGGAGCAGGCCCAAGGCCAGCGTCCCACCCCAGCCATATCAAAGCCAAGCAACAGTTCAAGCACAATCTCAACAACTCACAAAACACACTGTGCTGCAGCTTCTGGTTCACAGCGTGCACATTCAGAACACACTGGAAAGAGAAGAATGCAGTTCTGCTTAAGATAGTCAGGAGAACCCTCTGACATTAACATATCTTACTGCAGCTGTGTAATACTTATAATGGTGCCCGGTCACTGCATCTAACTGAATAAGACAGTGAACATACAGGTCAAATCTATTTAAAAATGATCTTAATTAACTGATTAATCAGCCCGAGCCATATCAGACTTAATTACGGCATCCATTCACATTTTTATTAAACATTCTAAACCAGGCTGAATAAGCAAACTTCGAAAACACAGGAGAAATAGCTCCCTAATTAACACTTGGAAATTCAGTTTTTTTGTTTGTAGGGTTGCTTTACACTTTAAAGCTGACAAACACGACAAGGATCATGTTGTTATCTCCTTAAATTAAGATACGCTCACACTTCTTCATTTTTCTGAATTTCCACTCACCAAATGTTTTTGGAAAACTGCAACAAAGGCACAAAATCAGAGGCAAATTATTGTTTACTTACATGCGTGAACAGTTTGAAGATGCCACCCAAAAGACTGATGATGCTTCACAGACGGTCAACAAATATCTCGCAGGTTAAATATCTAGACCCATCGTGAGTTCAAATCCTGTAGTGGCCAGTAAGTGCAGCCACAAGTTACAGCCAATAAGGGAAACCTGATGCTTTTTTTTTGCTTGATTTTGATTTGTTTTTTGATAGATGGGATACTTAATACACTAGAACCTCCATATGAATTCAAATGCACCTTTACAATAAACACTTTGAGAATGAAAATGAAAAGGAAGACGATATTGATTCAGCAATGAGAATTTTTTCCCCTTTTAGTCGGTGTAACTCAGATGCAGGCACTGGACACATGCTATTCTACACAAAATAACTAAATAAAAGTCAACAGCAAAGGAGTTCCACAAATTCAAAGATGACTAATAAAGGTGGTAGGAGCTCAACAAACTCTTACAATCAAAATTCTTTTCTCAATTTTTCCAAATCTGCTTTGCATCCCAGCTCTATACATCAGTCCAGCTAGTGCAATGAAAGAAAAACACACTGAATTTGCTGGATGTAAATGTGAGTGAACATAACTCCATGTGACAAGAATAAAGGGAGAACTTAAGCAATGGGTTGTTTAGATTAGCCCCTCTATCAGGTATGGCTCATCTTTAATGTCAACACCGGGGCAGCTTTCCAACTGCTTGTAAGTCTTAAAAATGCTTTAATATTACCTTTAAATCATACGAATGACTCTGAACAAATCAGCATACTCCTAATACCACCATGCTGAAAGTCACAATTCGGTCATCAATGAAATGTGTGTGATTTGCTATGGCAATCGTTTGATTAGAAGATTTGTTGTAGTCTCATACACACAACATTAAACATAACATACAGAATCTCCAGTGCGATCAACATGACGTTATAACGTGTCCTTAGTGGTTTTCAGAAATCCAAAGGTCAATGGCAAAAAGTGTACCTTCAAAAGGAAATCACCATGGCAGGCTTTTCACAACATTAAAAAGGTTCCTGTTGACCAGTAATATACAGTAAGTTGTGAAATCTTCCATGATAATGACAGGAACAGGCCACCGAGACGACACAGTGGTTACTTTCAATTGCCCATGTGACGCAGAGACAATATGATCGCTCCTTGGCTGGGTTTGCCCTCAGTGACCAGGCTACTACTACAAGGGGCATTTAGCTGAAGTGAAAAATACCAGTTAGCACTGCAGAATCCCCTGTGCACTCGCCTGATGGGTATTTTTGATGCACATGCAAGCAACACACAGCCGAGATAATAGGAGGGAAGTCACCAGGTGACAGCATGGAAATGGATATTTCTATTCCAGGTTTACTTTATGTGATTATGATCAGGGGACACACTGGTCACCATAATGGACAACGGTGGCTGTACAAGTGAAAGTGACTATTTGCCATTGTGAAACACAGCACACAGTGGACCACAACGAAACGAAACCTCTGCATTTAACCCATACACACAACATGCAGCAGTTGCTCAGTGCAACATACAGATCTGGGATTCAAACCCATGATCTTCTGATCCTGGGGCCTTGTCCTTAAACACTAGGCCACCACATTTTAACGAAGAAGCACATGGCATGACTGGAGGCTAGTCAGTATATATGAAGCTGAATTGGAGACACAAACACAAACATTTCCTAGACTATTCCCATTTTCTCCAGTGCGGATCAGGATTTAGAGAAGAACTGAAGCTTCATTAAGAGTCATTAAGAAATCACATGCATTCAAACTTTGTAGTTTGCAGTTGCCAACGCTAAACAATTTTATAGTCTTTTAGACAAAATATTTTTTAGAAAACTGCACAATCAAGAAAGATAATGGTGATTTACGCAAAATGAGTGCCTTAAGAGAACACTGGTATTAGATGAGCAGTCTAAACAGGCTTGGAACTCAAAATTGATATCTCGAAAGGAAAAAGTTTGTCAGCACATTCCTTCTCTAATATCACCAAAAAGCACACAGAATCTTTTGTTCATACACCTTAAGCCCCTTGGCCCAGTGACTGCTTCCGGTCTTGCTGTGCGGAGGTTGAGTAGGAGTGTACTAAGCTTGTGGATTAGGCCGAAGGTGGTAGATGGTTACATAGGAATGTAGTTGGCTTTTTTATTTTTCCTGCCCTGACCACCTCTGCACTTGACTGCGGGTGGTCAGTCTTTTGTGGGGAGGCTGTAAAAACACAAGGCTAGCGGGTAAGGTTTGTGTTGAGGAGCTGGTCTAATTCTACTTTCTGTTAAAAAGACCACAGATGAACATGAACATGCATTGGTCCTTTGTGGAGGATTTACACCATGACTGGCTTTTTTTGGTCCATTTTGGGACAGGGGGCATAGAAGGTCCCCCCCCTCCACCAATCAACAACCCATGCTTAACATCAGTCCACCAGAACCAGCACTGGATAGTATGACGTTATGGGTTTTCCTCAGTCTGATGGTCCCATGTAACAGTTTGCATGTTAAATTGAGTAAATACATGGCCAACAGTCAACGCTTTAAATGCTTCAGCAAATCAGGGTGGCATTGTTTGTGGTAAGCTCACTGTGCAGCTTGTGGCGCTGCCTTCCTTGGCCTGTGACAAACCATGGCACAATCCTTCTTCCTCCACATGTGCACACACCCCCACACACCCACCCACTAGAGCCGAGCGATTTCAAACAGCACCCTTACTGATCATCTTCCCTGTCCTCCAAAACACAACATGCTGCAGCGCACAGAGGAGGCATAGACGGAGAAACACAGAGGCTACGAGGAGGAGAAGGACTGAAACGACACTCAGTCAGAACAATCTGGAAAAAGCAGCTGCAACTGAGCTTACCGGCTGCTCTCACTCATCTCTGTGTGTCCAGCGGTGGCGCTCAGGGCATCAGCGCTTCGGGCTTGTCCCGGGTGAGTGAAGGACAAAGACTGGGCTCAGCCATGGGTACTGGCTTTGCATGGAACGCACAGCGAAGCATCAGCTATCCCCACAAACGACAGATGATTCAGTCTCCTTGACAAATACATGGAGCGGTGGAGGATGAGTCATCGGCAGGCAGCCATTCTGTCTTCAGCCGCCGGCCTACAGCCCAATCCGCTCTTGCTCTCAATTCCTGTATTCCTCCTTCTCTATCTCTGTTGCTTGCTTTATTCCCCTCCAGTGCAGAAAAAGAGACGCAGAACGTGTTCTCTACAGTGTGGCTCCAACACACCTACACCTTAAGCTAAAGCTACAGCCAACGACACCCACACATGCTGTGGGAGGGTGTGTGTGTGTGTGTGTGTGTGTGTGTGTGTGTGTGTGTGTCAGAGAGAGAGAAGCGAGACAGATCAACCTAGCATGAAACTGTGTAGTTACTGTGCACCTCCACATCAAACATTCCACCTACACACTCTATAGGCTTACCAAAAGGTTTCTGGAGCCAGAACAGCACACAAACACCTACACCTTTAACATTCCTTATATCTGCTTTGAAAGAGAACCCTTCAGATACCCCTATAGAAAAGCACAACTTAACCAAACCACATGTCATTTTCAAGATCCACACATAACGACAGCTTTACTTATTGCTGTACATGAAGAGCAGCAGTCACTGCGATCTTTCCATCCTGTACCGTAAGACTCCACAGTAGATTTCCTGCACAGCACAAGAACCTTCAGCCTCCAGAGACACAGGTAACACACACAAAGGCAAATGTAAAACCAGCAACGCTTTCATGTTCCATGATCTGTACTCTGTGAACAGTCAGAAAACAAATACAGAGAAACACTGAAATTAAGGAAGGTTTTAAGATTCCCTAGGAGTATATGACAATACCTCCAGCGCTGTTAAGTTGTATCTTTGTCATTAGACTGAATAGTTCTTCTCTAAAACAGCACGGCATTCGCCATTGGGTAATTCTGGCCTTACTTAACAACTGTTTGCTATCGGCCATGCATGACCATGAAACTTCTGGGCACTGCAAACGTGAAACTCAATAAAAATGTAAAAACATAAATGACTGGTTATGTTTTCCGTTATTTTTTATTATTAACCCTTAAGATTTTCAGCTAGGAGCAGGAACACCGATACAGAATTTCTTGATGTTTGGTGACCTGTAGTGCACACCTCAAGACTAGAGAAGTGGGCAGCGGTGGCCCATTGGTTAGAGAGTTGGCCCCAGGATTGGAAGGTCGTGGGTGTGAATCCCAGACCAGTAGATTGCCCTGAGGTTCCTTTGAGCAAGGTACTGTTCCCATCACTGCTCCCCGGGCGCTTTAAATAGCTGTCCCTTGTTGCATGTGCGCGTATGAGTAAAGAAAGGCTGAGTTTCGTTGTGTCTCACTGTGTGCTGTGCTGGGTTTCACAGTGACAATGAAGAATAGTCCCTTTCACTTAACAAGACACATATGCATAAAGACAAGGTATAAAGTCCATTGGCCCATATTTGCAAATAGGCTACGGACATTTCTTTTTTTGTTTTGTTTGCTAAGACACCAACATCTGAAAATGGCTGACAAAGCTCTGAAAAATCTCAAACTCTCTTACATTTCAAGCCACTGTAACTCCTATATAAACTTTATGAGCTAGGCCAGAGAAATTCTGTGTATTATAATATTATGATTAGAAATGTAATCATCTGAACATTTAAATATACACTCATCAGTCAGAACCTTAACCTGGTGAATTGAAAAAAAAAGATGCCTTGGCACCTGTGAAGGGGTGGGAGATATCAAGCAGCATGTGAACAGTCAGCTCTTGCTCCAGAGGCGCTATAAGATGTAAGAATGGCCACGCAGAAGGATCTGAGGGACACAGCCCTCAGGGGCACAGCATAATGGCAGAACACCTCTCAAATGGCAGGTCTAAGGGGGTGTTACCGGTACACATTGGTTTCTACCTACCAAAAGTGGTCCAGGGAGCAAACCCAGTGAACCAGTGACAGCTCTTAGGCATCCATTATTCATCGCTGAGAACGGAGAGAAAGGTTTAGCCATAAAAGATCTACTGTAGCACAAACTACTGAAAAGATCATGCAGGCTATGATAGAAAGTATAAGAATACACAGAGCACCTGCAATGGGCGTGTGAACATCAACATAGTTTCTTAAACTTAACGTTGATGCCGGGGTGCATTTGTCGAAGACAAGGTTCTAGGATGCTTTATTGGAAGAAGGCTTGTTGAAGTTGCTGGGGAACCTTGGATCCTGGCTTTCATGAGATAACTTTGACAAATACCACCTACCTAAACATTGTAACAGACAAAGCGTAATCCTTCATGGTGAAGGTCCTGATGTCAGATACCACATAACGCCGTGAGAAGTTTTGTGAAGTCCATGTCTGAATGTGTCAGAGCTGTTCTGGTTCCTAAACAACACCTAAACAGCATTAGGCAGGTAGATTTAATGTCATGGCTGATCAGTTTATAATCACCGTATAGTGTGTATATAAACACGATTTCTAAATTGGACCAATTAAGAAAAGCTGTTTTTACAGCTGTAGAGTGGGTTGTTATTCTGGAACACTGGGCCACTTTTAATAAGATCCAGCTTTATCTACTAAAGTAAATTGAAAAATCTGAAGTAAAAGTGAAAACAGAGCTAGAAAACAACATTAATAAACTTTAGGGGCAGCGGTGGCCTAGTGTTTCGAGACTAGGCCCCAGGATCCAAAGATCGTTGATGCAAATCCCAGACCAGTAGGTTGCCCTGAGGTACCCTTGAGCAAGGTACCGTCCCCGTCACTGCTCCCCGGGCGCTTTCAATCGCTGCCCCCTGCTGCACAAGTGTGTTGGGTAAAATGCAGAGGTTTTGTTGTGTCTCACTGTGTGCTTTGCTGGGTTTCACAATGACAATGAAGAATAGTCCCTTTCACTTAACAAGACACATATGCAGAATCAAATATGAAAAAAAAAAAAAAGTGAAAGTGAAAACCCTTGTCATTGCGAGGTCATGGCACAGCACACATGAACCACAACGAAATTGGACCTCTGCATTTAACCCATGCACACTCAAACCCGTGCAGCAGTGGGCAGCTATTGAAAGCGCCCGGGGAGCAGTGACAGGGACGGTACCTTGCTCAAGGGTACCTCAGGGCAACCTATTGGGAAGGGGTTTGAACCCCCGATCCTCCGATCATGCGGCTAACGCCCTAACCGCTAGGCCACCACTGCCCCTGTCACCAGATGACTAATGGTGCAAAATATCTTCAAACTTCATCAACTTCTGTCCGAAATTCACATTTATCTCAAATACGTCCAGCCGTTGACAGGTCATCACCGTCTGATGCAGCTAAGTGAGTGAGGTGGGTTGACATTTTAATTAAAAAAAAATAAAATAAAATAAAACAAAAACATGTTCAGCAGGCTGGTGTCTGTGCGGAGATAGAGGCTAATCCTAAAATGCTGTTTTATTGGAACTGGTCTAAGGGTACGTCATTCTGTAGCACACACAGATACCTGGTAGACATAGGAACACATGACAGACATCAAACGCTTAAAATCAGCAGAAACATCTCTCTCTCACTTTCTCTATGGCAAGCAAGAAGTTTGATTATTGGGACACAACCTCCTGGCATTCCTTCTGCTGCATTTAACTCCTATAACTGATAGCAAGATGATGATCTCAGAGAACATCATATTTCTCAGACAAATGATTATTTAGCAAGTGAGTCATGAGAAATCCAACTGCAGCATGCTGAAGCGTTTCCTGTATGTACGTTCACAGCACACTAGCATGGTTTCTCTAGTATGTGACAAGATCAAAACAAGCAAATCATCATACTTCCTTCTAAATAATATATTTTTTTATATTTATATTTATATTTAGGTGTTTACTATAAATAATGTATATTTATATTACACTATTTATAATACAATTATATTTATTGATATTTTTATCCAAATAATTCTAAGAACAGTTTGAGACAATTTATTAAAAAAATAAAAGGGATTTTTAAGGATCTGTGAGATTCCTGAACCATGTTCATCAGTCGACTGTGCTAAAGCCACTGCTTGTGCACCATCAGAAGTTCCCAAGTTGACCTCCTTCAGAGTTCAGTGTTCAGTGAGGTTATGTGAGGTCTTAGCTGGCAACTTAACACTCCTCAGAAAGTTGTCACAATTTGACTTGCAAACATCACAGAGGAAACGGTTCTTAGAGATTCCTATAATTTGTGTCCACAAAACAGAGCCCTGGTGCTTCCACCATGGAGCTGTTGCTTTCTTGCATTTTATTCAGACCCTGTGCTGCAATCAACACAGGCCACAATGGATTGCAAAACTGCAACACGTGAGCCCGGTCTATATATACGCACGCACAGCCTAGTCCAACAACCGATTTAAGAATGGTTTCAGAATGTCTGACGTCACATTGTTAAGGCATCCAGCATGCAGAGAGCTCAAGTGGGTCACTGATTTGTTGGAGTTGCAGCTGCAGTCCTGCTGCTAAAATGAGAAACAGCAGCAGCAAATATGTATCACTAGCATTAAAGAGGCTGAACATATTAAACTCAGTTCAGATTTTACTGAAGATGCAACACTTACTTAGTAAAAACGTTCCTTGTTCTCTTGTTTCCCGACTTTAACAGGAACCAAGACATGTTGGAAGAGCAACTTAATTAAAGCAACAGTTTGGACTCCACATTCTGTACATAGTTGTTGTTTTTTTTTTGCAACACGATGATGCATTTCATCCGTTATGTTCCGAACTGTCATATCATTAATGATCATCCTTAATAAGTTGTTGCGTACACTTATTTTAATATGTTTTTAAGCCATCTTCTATCAGCTGCGGCCGTTTGGACACAGCAGATCATCTGTTTCCATTTCTTCCGGTCCTCTGCATCTTCCTCTTTCACTCCATCCCCCTGCATGCCCTCTCTCACCACATCCATAAACCTCCTCTTTGAACTTCCTCTTTTCCTTTGTCCTGGCAGCTCCGTCCTCGGCATCCTCCTCCTGATATAATCCTCGTCTCTCCTCCGCACGTGTCCAAACCAACACAGTCTCAGCTCTCAGTCTTCGTCCAACCCGAGCTGTCCCTCCAATCTACTCTAATGTTTTTTTTTTCATAAAAACTAATCTACAATAATGCACTACATAAATACATTTTGCGCTAAACTGTTAAACAGGCAGGGCGGCTGGCTTTTCTACATTTCATTGAAAAAAGATCAGATATGGGTATCAGGCTCCACCTGTAATGTTGGTGCTTTTTTTATTACATCATGACAGAATTGATCACAATATCATTCACATATGATCACGCCCATCCTAATGTCTCCTATTTGCAGCAGTAGATAACAGTAAGAGGAATAAACACAGAAAGCCGTAACTGATAGAACTACGTGACATGGTTGTGGGCTTAGGGAGTGTGAACCCACTTCCACAGCAGGATTTTGATGACTCATTACCAAACGCATTTCAGCACGTCACTCGGTTGGGTGCGGAGCAAAGCCCAGTTCGAATAATCATAACTGCATAAACCACAGTTGTAAAACCATATAATGGACGAGCCTTGGGGTCCAGTAATAACGATAAACCTTAAACATACACAGCTGGCCCTTCGCTCGGGGTGAGACATTTTTGTGCTCTGCATAACTGAACTTTTACTCTCTGCTGTCTTGTAGATAAACTAGTCCCTGTTCTCCTGTCTCTGTATTTGCTTGCTTTTGTTTTGAATAAGTGTACATTGGTGTGAGCTGGGCGTCTTTTTAAATGATTTTTAGAATAGCTGCTTATTGTGTGGAGTAAAATATTACAGGCAAAAAATATTGTGAACAATCTTGTCACAAGCAATATTTCTTTCCATTTTCACAGCGGTTTGAAACAGCAGCTTTGTGTTGGCTATGCATTTCTCACAACGTCACATTCGTTTCTTGAACTTCTCTCATTCTGACACTGCTCTCTCCTGGTTTGACTCAATGGCCTTCGTCGTCACCACACTGTACACACACATGAAAAGAAACACTACAACTACAGACAAAGGGAAAAAAAGTTATGGGCACGGTGGCTTCCGCCCCTTTTGACAGGCGGGTTGAACAGTTGCACCAAACCTGATAAGGGCAAATTGTTACTTCCTTAGATAAGGCTTCACTAACCCTGCCTGGCTCACTCACAACGCCAATCCTCACACTCAGCACACACACACACACACACACACACACACACAAGAGCTTACAGTGCTTTTAAAGGCCTGTCTATCTGCTACCGTTTCCTGCTCTGAAAATGTGTAATGTTGTACCAGTGACACCCTCTTCAACACTAGAGGCTCTGTAAATGTTCCATTCAGCGACAGACCACAGCGGATATTAGGTTTTAGAACTTTATTCCAGTTACCGAAATAGCTATGTGGGTGCAAAATAGTTCCTGTTTAAGCAGGGTCAACTACACTAAAGTTCAGGGACTAAATCTGGCTAGAACCTACAAGAACCCATGCAACTATGACAACTGCACGACTATTGTGCAAAACCTTCAGTTTACATTTGAGTTAACCGTGCAAGTATGTTCTGGAAATTCCTACACCTCTACTCTGCAGTTTTTTTTTTTACTGGACAGAACGCCAGCATTGTACTAACTGGACCCATTCAAGCCCAAATGAACTGCTGAGAGGGGTTCACTGATGCAACTCTGCAGATCAAGAGAGGTTAAATTTCCAGCGCACCAGACAGGCAACCGTTTCTCTCATTTCAGCAGAAGGAAAACAGAAAAATAGTACATATTTTCAACCTATGCCTCTTTAAATGAAACACTGATTTCCTCATACAGTCGTATATAACACTGAGATTATTATTGATTGCATTTCCGTGTTGATATATGGAGCATTAGCAGTGTCATGACCAGAGTGTCGACACACTGAAACAGGCAAAACTCCCGGCACATGGAGTGATATTGCACTAGTTCTCCTTTTCCTACACAGAAATCACATTTCCTCACTCTCTAAAACAACTCATTTGTGCTTTTCCTTTACTACATGTGGATCACTGACATCTGGCAGCTGTTTTGTTGGTTTCAGCAATTGTAAACTACTTTTGTTGGGATTCAATGTTCAAACTACAGATCCTGATTTGGAGATTACAGATTTAGAGTCAACACAAACCATGGCGTTTCTCACAGCTTAAATACTATCCCCATGCATTGTCTTGGGAAGGTGCTAACAAAACTGCCCTCTCTGCCCCTCGACTTATTTTTGAATGGACGCTTATAGAAGTGGACCGAGCTGGATGCTCTGGGCAGCTGACTCAGCTTCCAGAGGCCACATACACATTACCATATGAGAGCCAAGAAATTAAAAGGGCCTCATTTGCTCCAGCTATGCTTCAAAAGAGGGGCATTTGTGAATGAAAAAGGAACAACAGGTTCAATAAAGTGCAGATAATGGTTTCCTGTCTAGGACGTGACTGAAGAACTATCAGGGCTCCCTCCCAGCAGGGACCGTGGCAAAGTGGGTGGGGGTGAAGGGGGATGACAAGGCAGCCATTCTCTGCAAGACTGAAGGCCCTGTTTGGACAGGCCAGTTTTACAGCAGGAGAATGGCCTACACAAATTAATCATCCCGTTTTACTACCAAGCCTGAACTATAAAGTTCTAGGAAACAATCAAATTAAAAATTAACAGTCTGGCTGGAAGGGCATTGTCTTCTCCACTGATTTCTAGCAAATAAGAATGATACATATGCCTATGAAGAAAGTGAGATCATGGTGATGCACTAAGGAGTAAGATTAATCAATGGCCATTAATCTAGAGAAACTGACATTGGTCAGGTCAGAAAATACCCTGACAACTCCACTTTAACAGTGAAAGAATCATTCCTCTCACTGTAGGCACAGCTCTGTGCACTGCCCACAGACTTCAAGATCCAAACCACAAACATATTACCACATAGGCACAAGCGGACATTTAACAGGAACCAAACGCCAGTGGTTTTTAGTTCTGTTCATACACTACAAGTTATATTTTGTTCTCTCCACAGAAAATTCAAAGTATCTGTTTACAAAATGCACCAAATGTACCACCAAAAGTGTGTAAAAATCTAAAGGAAAAAAGAAAACTTGGTGGATAATACACTGGAAGTAAGAATGAAAGCTTCTGGTATAAAAAAGATAAGTGCAACTAGAAGATTGAGAAAAAAATACTTTTATGGTATTACATGATTCACATCAATATAAATTATTTAGCAAAATTTCTGCCACACATATATATGTGTATATATATATATATATATATATATATATATAT